>CM051010.1:27616352-27628844 GCA_027704905.1 Muraenolepis orangiensis
TCTCTCCTTCTCCCGCTCCTCTCCTCTCACTCTCCTTCTCCCTCTCCTCTCCTCTCCTTCCTGCTCTCCCCACTCGTTCTTCTAATCGCTCTCCTCCTTGTTCTCCTCTTGCTCTCCTCCTCACTGTCCCCCACTCGCTCACCTCCTCACTCTCCTCCTTACTCTCCTCCTCCCTCTTCTCCTCCCTCTCCTCCTCTTAATCTCCTCCTCGCTATCCTCCTTGCTCTACCACACTCGCTCTCTTCCTCGCTTTCCTCCTCCCTCTCCTTTTGCTCTCCTCCTCCCTCTCCTCCCTCTCCTCACTCTCCTCCTCCCTCTCCTCCCTCTCCTCACTCTCCTCCTCCCTCTCCTCTCTCCTCTCCTTTTGCGCTCCTCCTCCCTCTCCTTTTGCGCTCCTCCTCCCTCTCCTCTCACTCTCCTCCTACCTCTCCTCACTCTCCTCCTCCCCCTCCTCCCTCTCCTCCTCCTCCCTCTCCTCCACCCCCTCCTCCCTCTCCTCCTCCTCCCTCTCCTCCACCCCCTCCTCCCTCTCCTCCTCCCTCTCCTCCTCGCTCTGTGTCGCAGAACACCACAAACCCCAGTCAGGGCTTCATCCATCTGACATCCTTGGTGAATGGTGAATGGTGATGCCTGACTGACGACCGGAAGGAATGCACCTCTTGCGTTTCCCCCTCCCCCCGTCTCTCCCCTCCTCTTCATTTACCCACGCTGGGAGATGGCTGTAGTTTCCCTTTCATTAATCAAAAGATGAAAGTCGATCTTCGCCGAGCTTCCTGCAAGCTGGGGTTTTTGTTTTTTCCAATCTTTGATAAACGAGCTTTGTTTACGTGACGTCGCCCAGATCCATTAAGTGAACGTCAGCTGCATGGATTGTGCAGCCCGGCGCTCTGTGATGAGTTAGCATGTTCTCTGCCCTGGTTCTCTCCTTCCCCTCGGACTTGTTTATCGGACTGTGTGTGTGTGTGTGTGTGTGTGTGTGTGTGTGTGTGTGTGTGTGTGTGTGTGTGTGTGATTACGGCGGCAGCAGAAGCTCAGGCTGTGGGGACCTGGCTTGGGAACCGAAAGGTCCCCGGTTCAAGTCCCCGAAACACCTGGGCACTGCCTCATTGCCCTTGAGCAAGGCACCAGACCCCTACCCTGCTCCCTGTATATACAATAGCTGATACCCACTGCTCCTCATACTAGGATGGGTTAAATGCAGAGGAACACATGTCACTGTGTGGACATGTGACCAATAAAGAGGATTCAATCCTCCAGATTTAGATTGAGAACTGAGTGTGTTAATTTATTCATGGAATGTCTTTGTAGTGGATTGGATCTTTGACAACCAGCCCAAAGGTTGTGAGGCCAAGCTCCTGATAACCGACTGATCTGAGTTCACTTTGGATAATAAGTGTGTAATAAGTGTGTAATGAGCTGGAGTGACTCAAGCAGTAACCGTCCTGTGTGTGTGTGTGTGTGTGTGTGTGTGTGCGTGTCCCAGGTGCATGTCGTGTGTGTCCAGCCCCTGGGGCTGTCAGTGGAACACCCGGGACTTCACCTGCAGCGACATGGACGACACACCCGACGTCATCAAGCAGCGGCAGGTCGGTCACGCCCTCCGTGTTCCACTCCCTTCAAGCCCCGCCCGAGGTTGTGGGTTCGAGTTGAACCTTTTTGGTGTCCTTGATCAGTATGTTGACAGGGACATTGACACACAAGTTGACAGGCGTGTTGAGGTGCTTGTGAATGACCTGTTATAACACCGCAGGAGAGGAAGTGACCTCGTACTACAATACATACACACTACTAAAGACAAGGCTAACACACACACATTCAGCTCGGTACTATTTCACACATTCCAATGAAACACAATAACCTCACCCGTCACGGCGGAATAAGAAATACTGTAGAATAAAATGAAACAATCTCATTCAGGGATAACCGCTTCCTATTTTTTCATTTGAAGTGAAGTTGTAAGTTTAACCCACACAACTCCTTAATGTGTCATCGATGACGTTTATCCACCATCGTGTTGCTGTGTGTGGCTCCATAATAGTGTCTCCTAAACGGACTATAGTTTTCTATAAAAAGTTAAAAAACAACTCAACCCTCAACTTCAACACATGTGTTTATCATCCATCAGTCCCTTTAGTGTTCTTTCTATTGTCATTTTTATTGTGTACAGTACTTTTTATAGTATAGTGTTGTATAGCATAGTAAGTATAGTAAATAGTATAGTATATAGTATTCAATTGTAGAATATTCATACTGCAGGAGGGAATGGGGAGTAAGGTTTCCATTGTACATCTTGAATCTTGAATCTCGAAGATATCAACCCTTTCCATCCCTTGATAAAAGTTATCAAAAGCGTGGTTTAGAAACTGAATATATATTTATATTCCAAGTTCCCTTTTTTAGTTTTTTGTTGACCATGACCATATGTTCTGTGTCGATTGAGTTATCTATTTGAGTTTGTTTGTTTGAATTGATCCAGTAATCCCGATGGTACTATCTGGTCCCCCAGCTTGTTCCTGGTGGGTTGACCGCGGTTTACAAGTCAGCAGATTCACCCTGCAGAGCGCCGGGCTTATCAGTTAGCTGCTTCACTGGCGCTCCTAAGTGGCTCCCATATTTTAACATGTAAATTATGACGATCTCTCTCTCTCTCTCTCTCTCTCTCTCTCTCTCTCTCTCTCTCTCTCTCTCTCTCTCTCTCTCTCTCTCTCTCTCTCTCACCTCTCTCTCTCTCTCTCTCTCTCTCTCTCTCTCTCTCTCTCTCTCTCTCTCTCTCTCTCTCTCTCTCTCTCTCTCTCTCTCTCTCTCAGGGCCAGCAGTGCCCCAGCTTTGAGAACCCAGACCCGGTTCTGATCCCCGTTGGCTACAAGACCACCATCAGCTTCGAGGGGAACAACATGGGCCAGTACCAGGTACACCGTAACCCAGGGTTACCTCTTAACCACCAAACACACCTTTGTCTTCACAGAGGAATCGCTTTCGTCATACTAAGAGAGAGAGAGAGAGAGAGAGAGAGAGAGAGAGAGAGAGAGAGAGAGAGAGAGAGAGAGAGAGAGAGAGAGAGAGAATTGATTAATTATCATTTTTTACAGTTTTTTTAAAGGTATTAAAGTTTTGCCTCCCCAGAGTGTTGGGAGATAGAAGTTCCCTTTTAGGTCACACACATTCTCTTTCTCTCTCTCTCTCTCTCTCTCTCTCTCTCTCTCTCTCTCTCTCTCTCTCTCTCTCTCTCTCTCTCCTCTCTCTCTCTCTCTCTCTCTCTCTCTCTCTCTCTCTCTCTCTCTCTTATAAGGCTTTGGATAAAAGCTCAATATAGAAGGCAGTCCATTTACCTGAGCACTGTTCAGTTCTTGGAGACTTGAATGCACTTTTGACTTCCTGTGACGAGTTGTTCTCTAACCTGCCTTTGTTCAATGCTCTATTCTAAGTCCCTTTGGACAAAAGCTTCTGTTAATTACTGTAATGTAATGTAATCTCTCTCTCTCTCTCTCTCTGCCTCTCTCTCTCACACACACATACACACACACACGCACACACACACACACACACACACACACACACACACACGTACTCTCTCTCTCTCTCTCTCTCTCTCTCTCTCTCTCTCTCTCTCTCTCTCTCTCTCTCTCTCTCTCTCTCTCTCTCTCTCTCTCTCCCCCCCCCCCCCAGGGCCGAGCCTTCACGGTGGGCACTGATCTGGTGCGGGGGATGGAGCATGTGGTGGCGTACGACGGACACTTCTACAGCTTCAACGCCATCGAGGTGAGTTGTGTGTGGAACCTTATTGCTCATATTTACCTTACTACCCATTCTGTGGGCGTTCCTCTAGTGTCTTTGGTAATATGAGCTAATGAATCTACTGATAACCCCCCCCCTGCCCCCCGCCCGCCCAGAGGTATACAGGAATATTGGGATTTATATGCAGTGTTTGATTTTTCTCCCCTAGCGAAGTGAAAGGTTTTCTAAGTGCCTCCCTGGGATTTGAGATGTCCTTGTGTCTGTACGAAGGCGTATCCGGCGTCTGTGTGAATAGCATCTCAGAGAAAACAGAAACAAAACAAAGCGTCATTTTGGTATCTCATTCCCTTCTTTAAAGAGGTTTACGTGTACCTGTCTTCTGGGGTCTCCGGTGACCTTATATGTTTATCTCCCGTCTGCCATCGGGCGTCTGCTTAGTCACTAGTTTAGACTCCGATCCGAACGCTCGCTCTCACATCGCTCACAGGACCGGGGAGACTCACTCCTATCCAGTTTTGTAGCTCGAACGAGCTACTCTTTTCATACAGTGAAATAAATACAACAGCACACAACAGTACAACCCTCCGTACAACCCTCCGTACAACCCTCCGTACAACCCTCCGTACAACCCTCCGTACAACCCTCAGTACAACCCTCAGTACAACCCTCAGTACAACCCTCAGTACAACCCTCCGTACAACCCTCCGTACAACCCTCCGTACAACCCTCCGTACAACCCTCCGTACAACCCTCCGTACAACCCTCAGTACAACCCTCAGTACAACCCTCGGTACAACCCTCGGTACAACCCTCAGTACAACCCTCAGTACAACCCTCGTACAACCCTCAGTACAACCCTCAGTACAACCCTCAGTACAACCCTCGGTACAACCCTCAGTACAACCCTCAGTACAACCCTCCGACGCATTTAAAAGGTTTACTGTTTTTATGGACCGAATTGTGACTGAGGCTGACGTTTTTAAACCATACCAACAGTGTAATAATACCAACAGTGTAATAATACCAACAGTGTAATAATACCAACAGTGTAATAATACCAACAGAGTAATAATACCAACAGAGTAATAATACCAACAGTGTAATAATACCAACAGTGTAATAATACCTGGACATTGGAGGTCCATGCAGGAGAGGTGTCCACTTTTCACGACGGAAGAGGTGGTGGTGGTAATGGTGGAGGAGGAGGAGGAGGAGGAGGGGGTGGAGGAGGAGGAGGAGGAGGAGGTGGAGGAGGAGGAGGAGGAGGAGGGGGTGGAGGTTTATTTGACAGTTGGCCAGACAGACATTGAGGGGGAGATGGTGCTGGAGGTGGTGGTGGTGGCGGTGAAGGTGGAGGCAGATTTGATTGTGACAGTTAATGTCCAATCCGTCAGGACCGAATTGTGTTTTTATGGAAATACTTTGACCACTCTGACAGCTTTGTAATATAAGCGCTCCGAATCTATTTAGTGCGTTGGGTTTACCCGGCGCCACGTCCCTTGAATGACAGTGTTTTGTGATTAAGCGCTAACGCTCACGCCAGCCAGAGGAGAAGATGAAGAAGAATAAAGAATTTAGATTTAAGACAGCCGTCCCCTGGACAGCCATCAGGCTTGGCGTTTTATTTCTTCTTCTCTGAGCGCGGTGTTTCGCTACGGGAGGGTTCAAATTACCCCTTAATGTCTCGGGGCCCTCGACGCTGACACTCAGGCGGTCTGGGGTTGGTTTCCCAGAGGCTCCCTGTGGCTCTAGACCCCCCCTGGGGTCCCCTCTCTGCTGCTCTCTGGCCCCCTCTATTGGTCAGGCCGTCCTGCCTGGGAACCTTTGAATCGTTGAGATTCTTTGCGGTCTGGGGGAAAATAAAAGCGTCCCAGCTTAGCCACAGGCTTTTATATATTTTCCAGAACATTTTCTTTCTCTCCTCCTCTTCCTCCCCTTCCCCCTCCTCCTCCTCTTCCTCCTCCTCCCCCTCCTCCTCCTCCTCCTCCTCCTCCTCCTCCTCCTCCCCCTCCTCCTCCTCCTCCTCCTCCTCCTCCTCCTCCTCCTCCTCCTCCTCCTCCCCCTCCTCCTCCTCCTCCTCCTCCTCCCCCTCCTGAACGTCTGCCAAGCTGAAGATGCTTTCTGAGTGGCGTGGGCTGCCCGTCGTCCGCCCGCCAAAGATTTAGTATATTTTTAAGGAGACGGAGCCATTAATCACCACATTCTGTATCAATAATTCATTCTCCTTGTGTCCGGTGTGTAGTTTTCCTACGATAAATCACAGGAGACTACAGTCGTCTTCTACGTGAAGGACAAGGAGACCGGCAAGAAGATAGACAGCACACTGAACGGTAGGCATCCTAATGGGGCCTAGACCAGCTCCGGGTGTCTGTGTTTGTGTGTGTGTGTGTGTGTGTGTGTGTGTGTGTGGTGTGTGTGTGTGTGTGTGTGTGTGTGTGTGTGTGTGTGTGTGTGAGGCATGTGTGTGCATGTGCGTGTGTGTTTGAACTACCCTTGGAGACTAAGTGTTTGATCTCAAATTGAAAAGTGTAATGAGAGTAGATTGGTAATGACTGTATTTACTGAACCAGCCAAAAACACACTCAACACACACTCAACACACACACTCAACACACACACTCAACACACACACACACTCAACACACACACTCAACACACACACTCAACACACACACACACTCAACACACACACTCAACACACACACTCAACACACACACTCAACACACACTCAACACACACACTCAACACACACACTCAACACACACACTCAACACACACTCAACACACTCAACACACACACTCAACACACACACTCAACACACACACACACTCAACACACACTCAACACACACAACACAACACACACACTCAACACACACACTCACACACACACTCAACACACTCAACACAACACACACACTCAACACACACACTCAACACACACACACTCAACACACACAACACAACACACACACTCAACACACACACTCAACACACACACTCAACACACACACACACTCAACACACACAACACACACACACACTCAACACACACAACACAACACACACTCAACACACACTCAACACACACACTCAACACACACACACACTCAACACACTCAACACAACACACACACTCAACACACACACTCAACACACACACACACTCAACACACACAACACAACACACACACTCAACACACACGCTCAACACACACGCTCAACACACACACACACTCAACACACACACTCAACACACACACTCAACACACACAACACAACACACACACTCAACACACACACTCAACACACACACTCAACACACACACACACTCAACACACACACTCAACACACACAACACAACACACACACTCAACACACACTCAACACACACTCAACACACACACACACTCAACACACACACTCAACACACACAACACAACACACACACTCAACACACACTCAACACACACTCAACACACACACACACTCAACACACACACTCAACACACACAACACAACACACACACTCAACACACACACACACACACACTCAACACACACACTCAACACACACAACACAACACAATACAACACACTCAACACACACACACACAACACACACACTCAACACACACACACACACACACTCAACACACACACTCAACACACACAACACAACACAATACAACACACTCAACACACACACACACAACACACACACTCAACACACACACACTCAACACACTCAACACACACACTCTCCCCTCACTGACTCTCTCTCTTCATTCAACTTGTCTTCATCAGACGTCTCTTTCTGTCCCACTTACTATACAATGAAACTGTTTACTATATAATAATAATAATTATTATAATAATAATAATCATCATTGTCTTTTTCTCCCTAACAACACCACCACCGCCACCTTCAACATCACCCCCTCTATTACCACCACCTCCATCTCCGTCACCACCACCACCACCTCCTCCTCCGCCTCCTCTTCCTCCTCCTCTTCCTCCTCCATCAACCACGCATCCATCAATCAACCACATCCATCACTGCTACCACCTCCTCCTCCCCCTCCTCCACCAACACTGTCATCATCATTTCATCAACATCACATTCACCCCCACCGCCACCTCCACCTCCTCCACCGCCACCAACCCGACCACCACCTCCTCAACCACCACCCTCACCTCCTCCACCTCTACCCCCACCTCCTTCATCCTGTTCCTCCACCACCACCACCTCCTCCACCACCTCGACCACCACCCCCACCACCGTCACCACCTTCACCACCACCACCAGTGACCCTGTACAACTGCACCGTGGGCAGGAAGGACTGCAGCCTCTGCAAGAACTCTGACCTGAAGTACAGCTGCGTCTGGTGCGCCCGCGGGCCGTCCTGCCTCTACAGCAAGCTCTGCCCGCAGGAGGCCGAGGGGGAGTCCGAGTGCCCCGACCCCCAGATCTCCAACGTGAGTAGTCTTGTCTTGTCCTCCTCCACCACCACCACCACCACCACCACTCTCACCATATCCACCACAACCACATCCACCACCACCACCACCACCACCACATCCACCACCACCACCACCACATCCACCACCACCACCACCACATCCACCACCACCACCACCACATCCACCACCACCACCACCATCACCACATCCACCACCACCACCACCACCACCACCACCACCACTCTCACCATATCCACCACAACCACATCCACCACCACCACCACCATCACCACATCCACCACCACCACCACCACCACTCTCACCATATCCACCACAACCACATCCACCACCACCACCACCACCACCACATCCACCACCACCACCACCACCACCACCACCACCATATCCACTACAACCACCACCACCACCACCACAACTGCCATCACCGCTGTGACCACCACCAACAGAGTTACCTCTAACACCGTCACCACCACCTCCACCACCACTACCACTACCACCACCACCTCCACCACCACCACCCCCACCACCACCTCCACCACCACTACTACTAACACCACCACCACCACTGCTGTCACCACCACCACCACACCACTAGCACCACCACCACCACAACCGCCATCACCGCTGTCACCACCACCATCACCACCACCACCACCACCACCACACCACCACCACCACCACACCATCACCACCATCACCACCACCACCACCACCACCATCACCACCACCACCACCACCACCACACCACCACCACCACCACACCACCCCCACCACCACCACACCACTAGCACCAACACCACCACAACCGCCATCACCGCTGTCACCACCACCACCGTCCTCAGGCTCGACGTGTGTGCGTGGTCCTCATTAGCCGGTGGGGCGATGTCCTTGGCGATAGAACAGGTAGATCTGAAGCAGGATCCGCCTGACTTGAGCGAGTGCAGCCCCCCCCCATCTGGATGGATGGTGTGTGTTTCCCACCCGTTCGTCGGTGGTATCTCAATGTCACTGATTAGAAGCTAATCCACCAGCGAGACCTCCCTGGCGACACACATACTCCAATGGAGGCACAAACACAGCAGCAGAGAAGCAGAGAAGAGACACATCCAAGAGTTCTTGTTTTAGTTTGTATTCTGCATTGGGAAGCGACGGACGTGTCTTTGATCAGCAGACTCCTTCCTCTCCTCGCCTTACGAAGAAATGCTTTTTAAAATATGATTCCTTTGCTCTCCCACTCCTCTCCCACCTCTCCAATCTCTCCTCCTCCTCCCCCTCCTCCGCCTCCTCTTCCACCTCCTCCCCCTTCTCCCCTCCTCCTACCCCTCTTTCTCCCCTTCTCCCCATCCTCCTTTGCCTCCCCATCATCCACCCCTCCGCCCCCTCCTTCTCCTTCTCCCCTCCTCCCATCCTCCCCCTTCTCAACCTCAACCTCCCCCCTCCTCCTCCCCCTCCTCTTCCTTACCCCTCCTCCTCCCCCTCATCTTCCTCTCCTCCTCCTCCTCCTCCTCCTCCTCCTCCTCCTCCCTCCTCCTCCCCCTCCTCCTCCTCCTCCTCCTCATCCCCTCCTCTTCCACCCAGATCATCCCCCGCTATGGCCCCATGAGCGGCGGCATCTCCATCACCATCCTGGGCTCCAACCTGGGGGCCCACAAGGCTGACATTAAGAGCATCAGCGTGGCGGGGGAGCCCTGCCACCACCAGCTCGACAAGTACTTCCGTCTCCACCAGGTAATCAGCGCGCACAGGTGGGGGGTGGAGCGTGTGGGTGAGGCGTGTAGCGTGTGTGTGTGTGTGTGTGTGAGTGCGTGTCTCTCTCTCCATCTCCTCGTCGGGAGTAATTAGTCACCCGCCGCTCGGACAGACCGATATCAAAACATATTTTTAACCCAGCCTTTCAGAGCGCCGCCATGCTTCTCTCTCTCTCTCCTCCTTGGGCCTCTCAGGAGCCTGTAGAGTGGAAACATTTTAATTAGGTCCTCACTCACACACTCACACACACACACACACACACACACACACACTTGTGCACACAACACACACATGCACGCACACACACGCGTTTGTGCACACAACACACACATGCACGCATACACATAACACACACATGAACGCACACACACACACACCAGAGACACACACATAGCCAGAGTGAGAGCTGAGTGTGGGTCTGAATCTTCTGATAGGACACAGAATGAGTTCCATGTTTGAAGCGGTCCTCCTCAAGTGGTCAGTGATGGTTTTGCTTTTTTCACTCACTGACCGTCACTTCCTAGAGATCCAGAAGATCGCTGTGATTGGCCTATGATTGTTCAGCCTGTCTCTGGTTTCATATGTTCTCTTTCCTTCTCTCTTCCTGTGTGTGTGTGTGTGTGTTTGTGGGCGTGTCCAGTGTGGTTTGTGAGATCGGCCCCCTGGACCCCACCAAGATGCACTCGGGTCGGGTGGAGGTGGAGGTGGAGGGAGGCAAGAGAGGGACCTCCATAATTCTCTTCACCTACAGGGTAAACACACACACACACACACGCATCTGCAGGCCTACATGCACGCATACACACACACAGTGTAAATAGTGTAGAGTCGACATCATGCTAATACAGGTCTGCACACATGCACACACATAGATTGCATGTGTGTATTGTCCACACACACACACACACACACACACACACACACACACACACACACACACACACACACACACATACACACACTCATACACACGCACTCATACACACACACACACACACTCTCTCTTCAAGTAAACCCTTCACCAGGAGGAGGAAGTGGAACGGCCCAGACGCCTTCAGCTGATTGGTCGGTTTTATAGTCTCCATTATGTTTCCATTTCCCCAGTCGGGGAGAGTGGGAGAGAGAGTGGGAGAGAGAGAGAGTGGGAGAGAGAGTGGGAGAGAGGAGGAGAGAGAGTGGGAGGGGGAGAGAGAGAGAGTGGGAGGGGGAGAGAGAGAGAGGGAGAAAGGTGGAGAGAGAGAGAGGGGGAGAGAGGAGGAGAGAGAGTGGGAGGGGGAGAGAGGAGGAGAGAGAGTGGGAGGGGGAGAGAGAGAAAGGGGGAGAGAGAGAGAGAGAGAGAGAGAGAGAGAGAGAGGGAGAGAGAGAGAGGGAGAGAGGTGGAGAGAGAGAGAGAGAGAGAGAGAGAGAGGGGGAGAGAGAGAGGGAGAGAGGTGGAGAGAGAGAGAGGGGGAGAGAGTGAGAGAGAGAGAGGGAGTAGAGAGAGGGGGAGAGAGAGAGAGAGAGAGGGAGTAGAGAGAGAGAGAGGGAGAGAGGTGGAGAGAGAGAGAGAGAGAGAGAGAGAGAGAGAGAGAGAGAGAGGGAGTAGAGAGAGAGAGAGAGAGAGAGGGGGAGAGAGAGAGAGAGAGAGAGAGGGGGAGAGAGTGAGAGAGGGAGTAGAGAGAGGGGGAGAGAGAGAGAGAGAGAGAGAGAGAGAGAGAGAGAGAGAGAGAGGAGAGGGAGAGAGAGAGGAGAGGGGAGAGGGAGAGAGGGAGAGAGGGGGAGAGAGAGAGAGGGGGGAGAGAGAGAGAGGGAGTAGAGAGAGATAGGGGGAGAGAGAGAGAGGGGGAGAGAGAGATAGGGGGAGAGAGAGAGAGGGAGTAGAGAGAGAGAGAGAGAGAGAGAGGGGGAGAGAGAGAGAGAGAGAGAGAGAGTAGGGGGGAGAGAGTAGAGAGAGGGAGAAGAGAGGGGGAGAGAGAGAGAGAGAAGTAAGATGAGAGGAGAGGGAAGGGAGAAGGAGAGGGAGGGGGAGAGAGAGAGAGGGTGGAGAAGAGAGAGAGTGTGGGGGGGGAGAGAGAGAGGGCGTAGAGAGGAGCGAGAGGAGAGGGGGAGAGAGGAGAGATGGGGAGATAGAGAGTAGAGAGAGAGAGAGCTGAGAGATGGGTAGTTGTGTGCTCTGTTCCCTAACACATCCCCTGATGCTCTGGTAAATCAGGAGGGAGAAGTGCGTATTAAACAATGGGGGGGGGGGGGGTGGGGGGGGGGGGGGAGGGGGGAGGGGAGCTGTAAGGAGATATAAAGAACTACACGACTCTGCGTGGTCTCTAAATGCAACGCCACACAATCTGTGTCTCCCCCACCACCCTCCCTCCCTCCCTCCCTCGTCCACTGCCTTCCTGTGTCCCCCGGTAGGCCTACGATTCCGCGTTCACCCGGCCGCCTCTCCGACCATCCACCCCCCCCCCCCCAGTCACATGCGATAACTCATTGTATTACCAACCCGTCGAGCCTCACCCACAAATAGGCCAACCCTCGCCCGATCCCT
>CM051010.1:27639844-27644844 GCA_027704905.1 Muraenolepis orangiensis
CCATTTACCTATGGTGCTCATGGTAACTAAGGTAATGGTGTTCATGGTAACTCAGGTTAACTCATGGTAACTAAGGTAATGGTGTTCATGGTAACTAAGGTAATGGTGTTCATGGTAACTCAGGTTAACTCATGGTAACTAAGGTAATGGTGTTCATGGTAACTCAGGTTAACTCATGGTAACTAAGGTAATGGTGTTCATGGTAACTCAGGTTAACTCATGGTAACTAAGGTAATGGTGTTCATGGTAACTAAGGTAATGGTGTTCATGGTAACTAAGGTAATGGTGCTCATCCTGCCTGTTTGTTAGTCTGTTAGTTTGTTTGTCAGAAGGATAATTAAAAAATTGATGTACGGAATTGGACACAACTTGGTAGTTAGATTACTTATGGGCCGAGGAACATGCCCTGTACTGAGGGGCCTCTAGTAATTGAATAGGGTTAGAGTTAACCCTTACCCTAACCCCTATGCTGATGCTATATAATATTGCTTATTACGGCATTCATGTTCACGTTAATTACAGGTTAATTAATGTACCCTCATTGCACAGTGTGACCCCCTCTCTTCCCTCATCACGTGTCCTCTGTCCGCCCTCAGGGGCGAGGCTTCTCCAAGGCCATGACGGCCACGGAGGCCCAGGCCTACGTGGGGGACGTCCCGTGTCTGGTCAACACACTGCAGGACGACAAGCTGTTCCTGGACCCCCCGTCCACTCAGCCCCGGGCTCGCTCCAAACGAACCCGCAGGGACACCCGCTCCGAGGACCTGGACCTGCTGGTCAGCACACACACACACACATCAGGGAGCACGCACACACACACACACACACACATAAACACACACATCAGGGAGCACGCACACACACACACACATCAGGGAGCACGCACACACACACACACACACACATAAACACACACATCAGGGAGCACGCACACACACACACACATCAGGGAGCACGCACACACACACACACACACATAAACACACACATCAGGGAGCACGCACACACACACACACATAAACACACACATCAGGGTGCACACACACAAACACATACACATCAGGGAGCACACCCCCCCCCCCCCCCCCACACACACACACACACACACACACACACACATAAACACACACATCAGGGTGCACACACACAAACACATACACATCAGGGAGCACACACCCCCCCCCCCCCCCCCCCACCACACACACACACACACACACACACACACACACACACATAAACACACACATCAGGGAGCACACACACACACACACTCATTAGGGAGCACACACGCACATATATACACACGTACACACGGATACACAAACACACATCTCTAAGTTCATACACACACACACATACACACACACTAATAATCCCACACCAGACGTGGTTACAGAAGATGCATGTTGAATCTCTGCAGTATTTCTTTTGTATGTCTTGAGAGTCACGGCTGTAGCCCAGTAATTATATTGAATTACAGACCGGAGACATTTCTGACGGATACAAAGTCTGCGCTCTATCTATTGTTTCATCTGTAGGACTGACATCACTGTGTGTGTGTGTGTGTGTGTGTGTGTGTGTGTGTGTGTGTAGGTTGATTAACTAGTAACCGCTACACCTCTGAGTGACTAACTAGTAACCACTACACCTCTGACTGACTAACTAGTAACCGCTACACCTCTGAGTGACTAACTAGTAACCACTACACCTCTGACTGACTAACTAGTAACCGCTACACCTCTGACTGACTAACTAGTAACCACTACACCTCTGACTGACTAACTAGTAACCGCTACACCTCTGAGTGACTATCTAGTAACCACTACACCTCTGACTGACTAACTAGTAACCACTACACCTCTGAGTGACTAACTAGTAACCGCTACACCTCTGACTGACTAACTAGTAACCACTACACCTCTGAGTGACTAACTAGTAACCACTACAGCTCTGAGTGAATAACTAGTAACAGCTTCACCTCTGAGTGACTAACTAGTAACAGCTTCACCTCTGAGTGAATAACTAGTAACCACTACAGCTCTGACTGACTAACTAGTAACCACTACACCTCTGACTGACTAACTAGTAACCGCTACACCTCTGACTGACTAACTAGTAACCGCTACACCTCTGACTGACTAACTACTAACCGCTACACCTCTGACTGACTAACTAGTTACCACTACACCTCTGAGTGACTAACTAGTAACCACTACACCTCTGACTGACTAACTAGTAACCACTACAGCTCTGAGTGAATAACTAGTAACAGCTTCACCTCTGAGTGACTAACTAGTAACCACTACACCTCTGAGTGACTAACTAGTAACCACTACAGCTCTGAGTGAATAACTAGTAACAGCTTCACCTCTGAGTGACTAAGCAGTGGCCTGATAACCAATTGTGTTTCCATCTCCTACGGCTCCACCCCTCTTGTCTTGACTCCTGCAGATCCAGTTCGGGAGCGGGAAGTGGGTGGTGGGCTTGGTCGAGTACGAGAGGAAGTCCATCGTACCGAACTACGTCATCATCATCGCCGTGGTTGCGCCCATGCTCCTCATCATCGGGGTCTCCGTCTTCTGCTACAGGCAAAGACCGCCGCGCCCCGCGTTACCGCCCGCCCGCCGTAGAGAAACCTTCATGTGCTTATGAGAGATTAGAGGGTTTAGTGAAGACGGTGGAATGTTCTCCGCCTGGTTAAAACCTGGTGTCGTTGATGGAGCTACCGTGGCCCAGGTGGTAGAAGTGGTAGACATCTCCTGAAGTGTGGGTTATAATAGTCTCCCAAATCAAATCTTTAGATGGCTATCTAAAGCCTGACGGCAGGCAAGCTCAAATATGGGCGTTTCACTTTAACTTTTCATATTTGTTTCAACCAATCATGTTGCTGGAGGCGGGGATTCGGAAACGTGTGATTGGTGAACATATCACTGTGTGATATGCTATATCTGCAGGATCAGAAGTTCTGCTATAACACAGCAGGACTACTGGATCAGAAGTTCTGCTATAACACAGCAGGACTACTGGATAAGAAGTTCTGCTATAACACAGTTGGACAGCTGGATAAGAAGTTCTGCTATAACACAGTAGGACAGCTGGATAAGAAGTTCTGCTATAACACAGTAGGACAGCTGGATAAGAAGTTCTGCTATAACACAGTAGGACAGCTGGATAAGAAGTTCTGCTATAACACAGTAGGACAGCTGGATCAGAAGTTCTGCTATAACACAGTAGGACAGCTGCATCCAGATTAGTGGGTTGCGGTTGATGCTTGACTCGTGTGTCCCCCATAGAAAATGAGGCTGACATACCAGTTCCAACTCAAGATGAGGCATTAGAAGCAGAACCCCTTTAGTTTGAAACCTCCTCCCCCCCCCGCCCGCCCCTCTTGACATCTTGAGACCCGTCTAAGTGCATTATTTGGGAACCTTGCGGTCTGTGCAGCCCGGCGAGCATCACTTTCCGTCTGTGTACAAATGGAAAAGGGCCCCGTCTGTCCTGTTTGTCCCCGTCAGCGACTCCACGAGTTGCATTTTTCTTACTTAACCTTCGCAGCCCTCGCAATTAACACCTCCGCAGGAGGTCAGCCGCTCCGTTCTTCTCACATTAGCCCCTGGTCGCCATCGTTACTCGTTTGCAGAGCCGCGTTCCTCAGGGTAAGAAACACGATGGACAGCCTTTCAGGGACGGACAAACGCCACCCGACCCTCATTACCAAGCGCTGGTCAGGACCACGGGTAATACGCTCATAGTTCAGCTCAGGCTGTGGCATGCGGACGCTCTGGGGTTGGTCCTTGTCCATGTCTTGTGGTTCGTACTTCAGTACATCATCATGGTGTAATAGTGAAGTGTGGAGTGTGTGATCTGTGGTTGGTGTCTGGTTGAAGCAGCCTCGTCTGGCCCCCAGTCAGACTGATTAGAGTCTGGTCGAAGCAGCCTCACCTGGCCCCAGTCAGACTGATTAGAGTCTGGTTGAAGCAGCCTCACCTGGCCCCAGTCAGACTGATTAGAGTCTGGTTGAAGCAGCCTCACCTGGCCCCAGTCAGACTGATTAGAGTCTGGTTGAAGCAGCCTCACCTGGCCCCAGTCAGACTGATTAGAGTCTGGTTGAAGCAGCCTCACCTGGCCCCCAGTCAGACTGATTAGAGTCTGGTTGAAGCAGCCTCACCTGGCCCCAGTCAGACTGATTAGAGTCTGGTTGAAGCAGCCTCACCTGGCCCCAGTCAGACTGATTAGAGTCTGGTTGAAGCAGCCTCACCTGGCCCCAGTCAGACTGATTAGAGTCTGGTTGAAGCAGCCTCACCTGGCCCCAGTCAGACTGATTAGAGTCTGGTTGAAGCAGCCTCACCTGGCCCCCAGTCAGACTGATTAGAGTCTGGTTGAAGCAGCCTCACCTGGCCCCAGTCAGACTGATTAGAGTCTGGTTGAAGCAGCCTCACCTGGCCCCAGTCAGACTGATTAGAGTCTGGTTGAAGCAGCCTCACCTGGCCCCAGTCAGACTGATTAGAGTCTGGTTGAAGCAGCCTCACCTGGCCCCAGTCAGACTGATTAGAGTCTGGTTGAAGCAGCCTCACCTGGCCCCAGTCAGACTGATTAGAGTCTGGTTGAAGCAGCCTCACCTGGCCCCAGTCAGACTGATTAGAGTCTGGTTGAAGCAGCCTCACCTGGCCCCAGTCAGACTGATTAGAGTCTGGTTGAAGCAGCCTCACCTGGCCCCAGTCAGACTGATTAGAGTCTGGTTGAAGCAGCCTCACCTGGCCCCAGTCAGACTGATTAGAGTCTGGTTGAAGCAGCCTGGTTGAAGCTGTGTCCTTGTTGTCGGCAGGAGCCCAAAGTAGCCATTTTAGTTGCATTTGACAGGGCAGACTACCACTGTGAAAATATGTGTTTTCACTTTTTTTTGCAAAAGTACAACGATGTTTAGTTAACACCATTCTGAGGTTTGGAGTCACTGTCATCCACCCCCCGGTGCTCCACAGAGCGTTCATCTCGTCGACCTT
>CM051010.1:27649844-27657344 GCA_027704905.1 Muraenolepis orangiensis
TACACTGTACACTATACTCTATACACTAAATACTATACACTATACACTGTACACTATACACTAAATACTATACACGATACACTGTACACTATACACTATACACTGTACACTATACACTAAATACTATACACTATACACTATACACTGTACACTTTACACTGTACACTATACTCTATACACTAAACACTATACACTATACACTATACACTGTACTCTATACACTAAATACTATACACTATACACTGTACACTGTACACTATACACTATACACTGTATACTATACACTATACACTATACACTATACACTATACACTGTATTCTATACACTATACACTGTACACTATACTCTATACACTAAACACTATACACTGTACTCTATACACTATACACTGTACACTATACACTATACACTGTACACTGTACACTGTACACTATACAGTATACACTATACACTGTACACTTTACACTATACACTATACACTATACACTATACACTATACACTGTACACTGTACTCTATACACTATACACTATACACTGTACACTGTACACTGTACACTATACAGTATATACTATACACTTTACACTGTACTCTATACACTAAATACTATACACTATACACTGTACACTGTACACTATACACTATACACTGTATACTATACACTATACACTATACACTATACACTATACACTGTATTCTATACACTATACACTGTACACTATACTCTATACACTAAACACTATACACTGTACTCTATACACTATACACTGTACACTATACACTGTACACTGTACACTGTACACTATACAGTATACACTATACACTGTACACTTTACACTATACACTATACAGTATACACTATACACTATACACTTTACACTATACACTATACACTATACAGTATACACTATACACTGTACACTTTACACTATACACTATACAGTATACACTATACACTATACACTTTACACTATACACTATACACTATACAGTATACACTATACACTGTACACTTTACACTATACACTATACAGTATACACTATACACTATACACTTTACACTATACACTATACACTGTACACTATACACTATACACTGTACACTTTACACTATACACTATACACTATAAACTTTACACTATACACTTTACACTATACACTATACACTATACACTAAACACTATACACTATACACTGTACACTGTACACTATACACTATACACTGTACTCTATACACTATACACTATACACTGTACACTATACACTAAATACTATACACGATACACTATACACTGTACACTATACACTAAACACTATACACTATACACTAAACACTATACACTATACACTGTACACTGTACACTATACACTATACACTATACTCTATACACTATACACTATACACTATACACTTTACACTGTACACTTTACACTGTACACTATACTCTATACACTAAACACTATACACTATACACTATACACTGTACTCTATACACTAAATACTATACACTATACACTGTACACTGTACACTATACACTATACACTGTATACTATACACTATACACTATACACTATACACTGTATTCTATACACTATACACTGTACACTATACTCTATACACTAAACACTATACACTGTACTCTATACACTATACACTGTACACTATACACTATACACTGTACACTGTACACTGTACACTATACAGTATACACTATACACTGTACACTTTACACTATACACTATACACTATACACTATACACTGTACACTGTACTCTATACACTATACACTGTACACTATACACTATACACTGTACACTGTACACTGTACACTATACAGTATACACTATACACTTTACACTATACACTATACACTATACACTATACACTGTACACTTTACACTAAACACTATACACTATACACTATACACTGTACTCTATACACTAAATACTATACACTATACACTGTACACTGTACACTATACACTGTATACTATACACTATACACTATACACTATACACTATACACTGTATTCTATACACTATACACTGTACACTATACTCTATACACTAAACACTATACACTGTACTCTATACACTATACACTGTACACTATACACTGTACACTGTACACTGTACACTATACAGTATACACTATACACTGTACACTTTACACTATACACTATACACTATACACTATACACTTTACACTATACACTATACACTATACACTGTACACTTTACACTATACAGTATACACTATACACTATACACTTTACACTATACACTATACACTATACAGTATACACTATACACTGTACACTTTACACTATACACTATACAGTATACACTATACACTATACACTTTACACTATACACTATACACTGTACACTATACACTATACACATGTACACTTTACACTATACACTATACACTATAAACTTTACACTATACACTTTACACTATACACTGTACACTATACACTTTACAAAGTGTACAATGTCTTGGAGTCACTTTCGTCACTGTCGGCCGCAGATTTAAATGTCTCCGACCTTAGGGAGCAACAATGAGAGAAGCTTCCGGATCTTCCTTTTGACAGGAGCGCGACGGGAGGGCAGCGATGGGATACGTCCCCCAAATGCCACGGAACTCAAATAGTGAATACCTTAGCCACAGGTACGGAGAAAAGGTCTGCCACGATCGCAGGGTGAAAAAAAAATTAATAATAGCTTTAAAAAGCCGCAGATAGCTGTGGGTCCTTAGCTGTGGTGTAGCATTCGGCTACGCCAACGGGAAGGAGATAGCGGCATTGTTTACAGAGACGGCCCCACACACACACACACACACACACACACACACACACACACACACACACACACACACACACGCGAGCAGGCGTCTTTTAGCCTGCGACAGCGGCGGCCAATCAGGGACAGGGGAAAGTGGCGAGGAACCCGTACAGAGAGCTGAGAGCCGGGGCCAAACCCAGGAGGAATACCATCCAAACAAACCACCGCTATCAGCATCCTCATAAACACCACCATCGTCATCATCATAAACACCACCATCGTCATCCTCATAAACACCACCATCGTCATCATCATAAACACCACCATCGTCATCATCATAAACACCACCATCGTCATCATCATAAACACCACCATCGTCATCATCATAAACACCACCATCGTCATCATCATAAACACCACCATCGTCATCATCATAAACACCACCATCGTCATCATCATAAACACCACCATCGTCATCATCATAAACACCACCATCGTCATCATCATAAACACCACCATCGTCATCATCATAAACACCACCATCGCCATCATCATAAACACCACCATCGTCATCATCATAAACACCACCATCGTCATCATCATAAACACCACCATCGTCATCATCATAAACACCACCATCGTCATCATCATAAACACCACCATCGCCATCATCATAAACACCACCATCGTCATCATCATAAACACCACCATCGTCATCATCATAAACACCACCATCGTCATCATCATAAACACCACCATCGTCATCATCATAAACACCACCATCGTCATCATCATAAACACCACCATCGTCATCATCATAAACACCACCATCGTCATCATCATAAACACCACCATCGTCATCATCATAAACACCACCATCGTCATCATCATAAACACCACCATCGTCATCATCATAAACACCACCATCGTCATCATCCTCCTGAAACCAGCCTGTGTGTGTGTGTGTGTGTGTGTCTACACACCCACACATCAATTCATACAGACCAATATTTATACATAGATTTAGAATTAGATTTAGATTAAAAGGCAAAAATTGCACTGGACTGTTACTTTTTGCACTACAAACTGCCACCTGCGCCTTGCACTAGACCACTTACTGAACAATGTTGTAAATATTGTTTTGTCTTGCACTTTACTCTGTGTTGCTCCGGACCCGTGTCAAATTCTGTGTCAAAAATGGTAAATGGCAATAAAAAACTTTGTGATTGTGATTGTGATTGCAGTTCATCCACACGCTGGAGGCCCGGCCGGAGTTCAACGCCCGGGCCAAGGGCTACTTCGCGTCCCTGCTGACGGTGGCGCTGCACGGCAAGCTGGAGTACTACACAGACGTCATGAGGACCCTCCTGCTGGACCTGATGGAGAGCTACGTCCACAGCAAGAACCCCAAGCTCATGCTGCGCAGGTACACCACGGGACGCCACACATCACACTACACCACCCTACACCACCCTACACACCACGGGACGCCACACATCACACTACACCACCCTACACCACGGGACGCCACACATCACACTACATCACCCTACACCACGGGACGCCACACATCACACTACATCACCCTACACCCCACGGGACACCACACATCACACTACATCACCCTACACCACGGACGCCACACATCACCCTACACCACGGGACGCCACACATCACAGTACACCACCCTACACCCACGGGACACCACACATCACACTACATCACCCTACACCACGGGACACCACACATCACACTACATCACCCTACACACCACGGGACATCACACATCACACTACACCACCCTACACCACGGGACGCCACACATCACACTACATCACCCTACACCCCACGGGACACCACACATCACACTACATCACCCTACACCACGGGACGCCACACATCACACTACACCACCCTACACCACGGGACGCCACACATCACACTACATCACCCTACACCACGGGACACCACACATCACAGTACATCACCCTACACCACGGGACGCCACACATCACAGTACATCACCCTACACCACGGGACGCCACACATCACAGTACACCACCCTACACACCACGGGACGCCACACATCACACTACATCACCCTACACCACGGGACGCCACACATCACACTACACCACCCTACACCACGGGACGCCACACATCACACTACACCACCCTACACCACGGGACGCCACACATCACACTACATCACCCTACACCACGGGACGCCACACATCACACTACACCACCCTACACCACGGGACGCCACACATCACACTACATCACCCTACACCACGGGACGCCACACATCACCCAACACCACCCTACACCCCACGGGACGCCACACATCACACTACATCACCCTACACCACGGGACGCCACACATCACAGTACATCACCCTACACCACGGGACGCCACACATCACCCAACACCACCCTACACACCACGGGACGCCACACATCACAGTACATCACCCTACACCACGGGACGCCACACATCACACTACATCACCCTACACCACGGGACGCCACACATCACAGTACATCACCCTACACCACGGGACGCCACACATCACACTACATCACCCTACACCACGGGACGCCACACATCACACTACATCACCCTACACACCACGGGACGCCACACATCACAGTACATCACCCTACACCACGGGACGCCACACATCACCCTACACCATGGGACGCCACACATCACCCTACACCACGGGACGCCACACATCACCCTACACCACGGGACGCCACACATCACACTACACCACCCTACACACCACGGGACGCCACACATCACACTACATCACCCTACACACCACGGGACGCCACACATCACCCTACACCACGGGACGCCACACATCACACTACACCACCCTACACACCACGGGACGCCACACATCACACTACATCACCCTACACACCACGGGACACCACACATCACACACTACATCACCCTACACCACGGGACGCCACACATCACCCTACACCACCCTACACACCACGGGACGCCACACATCACCCTACACCACGGGACGCCACACATCACACTACACCACCCTACACACCACGGGACGCCACACATCACACTACATCACCCTACACACCACGGGACGCCACACATCACACTACATCACCCTACACCACGGGACGCCACACATCACACTACATCACCCTACACCACGGGACGCCACACATCACCCTACACCACGGGACGCCACACATCACCCAACACCACCCTACACACCACGGGACGCCACACATCACACTACATCACCCTACACACCACGGGACACCACACATCACCCTACACCACCCTACACACCACGGGACACCACACATCACCCTACACCACCCTACACACCACGGGACACCACACATCACACTACATCACTACTTTACATTACATTTAGCAGACGCTTTTGTCTAAAGTGTCTAACAATTAGGTCATTCAACAGGTAGACAAGAGAACTACTTTCTCTTTCCTAACAAGCCTCCAAGAGCAGAACCAGTGCTCAGGTGAAAGTACAATAACTTAGCTCCCTAGATTTGACACGATAAGTCAGCCCAAAAGTGATGATAAGTCCTCCCAACATAAGGTTCCTATATAAGTCCCCAGTATGGGCTACACGCTAGCTAAGTAGAGAACCCTGCAGCTTAGCAGCAGCACGCTAGCACGGTAACCGCGGCTGAACGACCCACTTAATCACCAATCCAAATCAAATCTATTCATGTTCACGATGTCATCATTAACAATATGGATGCGGCGATGTGCCGGTCGTATGCTAGACACGCCAGGAAGGCTCAGCGTTTCTATGTTAATGTGTGATAACTTTTATTTAATAGGCGCTGCGATTGTAGCGCCGGAAGATACGCACAGAGACAGCTGGTTCTGGTCGGGACGGCTGCTAAATGGGTCCTAATGGACCCTTTTGGCATTAGTGAATTTGCATATTCCTACGCCAACCTTTTGGCTTGTCATGGTAAAGCCCTGTTGTAGAGGCCTGGCATTATATTACTCTGTACACACACACTCTTATGACACACACAGTCACACACACACACACACCAAAAGTATGACACACACACACACACACACACACACACACACATCACTGGAAGAAAATGACACACACACACACCAGAAGCGGTGGGAGACACACAACCTATTGAGTGGGGAAGCACACACACACACACACTTCATCACGCATACACATACAGTCCAGCACTCTGTTGGGGACCATGGCTCTATAGGGGGCATGCTGAGGGAAGGACACACACACACGCACACGCACGCACACACACACGCACACACACACACACACGCACACGCACGCACACACACACGCACACACACACACACCCTGTTATAGAGGCCTGGTGTCACTCTGTGCTTCTGGAGAAAGGAGAACATGAAAGCACCGATCAAATCTTCTCTTCCTTCAAAATTAAAAAAATGTCAGGAATAAAAGCGAACAAAAAGCCCAGCAGCTGTCCGACCTCCCGGTGAACTCATGTCCTCCACTCTGATCGGGAAACACAACGCGTTTCAAGGTGACAACCCGCAACATATGTGTTGCTGTTGGCACACATTAGAGGGAATGTTTGTGTGAGTGTGCGATTGAGTGTGTGCGATTGAGTGTGTGTGTGCGATTGTGTGTGTGTGTGTGTGTGTGTGTGTGTGTGCGTGTGTGCGACTGTG
>CM051010.1:27662344-27677344 GCA_027704905.1 Muraenolepis orangiensis
ACACTAGGAGGAGGAGCTGGGGCATGGGGAACGATGCCAGACCAACCCCTCTCTAACGTGTGTGTGTGTGTGTGTGTGTGTGTGTGTCTGTGTGCGTGGGTGTGTGTCTGTGTGTGTGTGTGTGTGTGTGTGTGTGTCTGTGTCTGTGTCTGTGTCTGTGTGTGTGGAGGATGTATTTGATTCCAGTGACATTAAGAGAAGCATTTGGGTGTGGCTGCTTAGTTCTTTAAAGGCTCCAATAGGCAGCGCTCCACCGCCTCCCCGTGTCAAACTGTCTCCTATTCCCAGGAGTGTGATTCTTAATGCGGTTTCGGATCCTACAGATCCATGTTTTGGTTTGAGAATGAGTGCATTCAGGCCTCAGGCCCCGGAGCCCAACAGGGAAGGTTGCTTATGCCTGTGGCAGAACAATTTGGTAATTTGGTAACATCTGTAACGTAACGTCGTCGTAATGAGTATGCGTGTATAAATATGCATGTCCTGAGTCTCTTTCGTTGAAGACTCAGTAGTGTTTTCGCCAGCTGTGGATAGGATAGGATAAGAGACAGGATTAGAGAAAATGCAGAATAACAAGATGACTTGACGAAAGATAACCTGTTTCCAGATGTTATAGTTCTATTGCGCTGGTGGGAATGAAAATGTTGGAAAACCAGAAGAGACATAACTTTACTGAGTTTGACTAGTAACTGATTATGACTGGTAACTGATCTTGACCAGTAGCTGGTTTTGACCAGTAGCGTTTTTAATGGGTAACTGATTCGACTGGTGCCCGATTTGACTGGCGCCTGATTTGACTGGTCATTGATTTGACTGGAGCCTGATTTGACTGGTCATTGATTTGACTGGTAACTGGATTGACTGGTAATTTATTTGACTGGTGCCTGATTGGACTGGTACCTAATTTGACTGGTACCTGATTTGACTGGTACCTGATTTGACTAGTACCTGATTTGACTGGTACCTGATTTGACTAGTACCTGATTTGACTGGTACCTGATTGGACTGGTACCTGATTTGACTGGTACCTGATTTGACTGGTACCTGATTTGACTGGTCATTGATTTGACTGGTAAATGGATTGACTGGTAACTGATTTGACTGGCGCCTGATTTGACGGGCGCCTGATTTGACTGGCACCTCATTTGACTGGCGCCTGATTTGACGGGTGCTGGTGCTGTACCCTCCACCACCACAGAGTGGCGTCCCGGCTCAACTGGGCAGATCCTGTCAGACCTGGACCTGACCTCCCAGAAGGAGGGCCGCTGGAAACGCATCAACACACTGGCACACTACAACGTGAGTACACATGCATCCCTGTCCCACACACACACTGACATGCAGTATACATGTGTGTGTGTGTGTGTGTGTGTGTGTGTGTGTGTTCTATGGGTATTCCATGAGCATTGTGTGTAGCCTTCTATCAAAGGTTATAAATACGCTGCGAAAAAAGCATTCCTCTCCATCCTCTTCCTTGGAGAACTACTAGTCTCTACCTAGCGTAGCGGCGCTGACCACAGACCAGTTCCCGGAGGAGGGGGGAGGGTTTCTCCCCTCTTATCACCCTCCCCCCGGTGGTCCTCTCAGGGCCAGGGGGGGGGGTCTCTGTCCTCCATTGATCGGTGTTGTAAAAGCAACGCTGATCAGCGTGTGTGTTGCCACGCTACGGGAACCCTGGTCAATACCCAACAAAAGCCAGACCAAACAGGCAGTAAATAACCTGATAAAGACCCAATTCTGATGATGTCTGGTATTGATTGTGCGGTAGTGAAGTATCGGGACGGGGATTGACAGTGATCATCATGTGTTCCCCAGGTGAGGGACAACGCCACGGTGGTGCTGTCCAGAGTGATGAACACCCAGTACAACTACGATCAGAACCAGGAGAACCACGAGGAGAGTGAGTCACACACACACACACACACACCCAGTACAACTACGATCAGAACCAGGAGAACCACGAGGAGAGTGAGTCACACACACACACACACACACCCAGTACAACTACGATCAGAACCAGGAGAACCACGAGGAGAGTGAGTCACACACACACACACACACACCCAGTACAACTACGATCAGAACCAGGAGAACCACGAGGAGAGTGAGTCACACACACACACACACACACCCAGTACAACTACGATCAGAACCAGGAGAACCACGAGGAGAGTGAGTCCACACACACACACAAAACACACAGACAGACACACACACACCAAAGACACACATGCACAGACATACACACACACAGACACACACACAAAGACACACACACACACACATACACACGTACAGTACACACACACACACACACAAAGACACACACGCACACACACACACACACAAACACACGCACACACACACACACACACACACAAAGAAAGACACACACACAAAGACACACAAAGACACACACACACACACACAAAGACACACACACACACACACACACACACACACACACAAAGACAGACACACACACACACACACACACACAAAGAGACACACACACACAAACACAAACAAACACACACACAAAGACACACACACACACACACAAACACACACACACAAAGACAGACAGACACACACACATACACACACAAAGACACACACACGTACAGTACACACGCACACACACATACAGTACACATACACACACACACACACACGTGTACAGTACACACACACACACAGACACACACAGACACACACACACACTTACAGTACACACACACCCAGAACAACTACGAACAGAACCAGAACAACCACAAGGAGAGTGAGTTACACACATACACACACACACAAATACGCACACACACATACAAAGACAGACACACACACACACACACACACAAAGACAGACACACACACACACACACAAAGACACGTACAGTACACACACACACACAAAGACACACACACACACACACACACACACACACACACACATACAGTACACACACACACACACACACACACACATAGACACACACATACACACACCCACACATCCACACCACACCCACACACACACACACACACACACACACACATCATTTGATAGCTTGGGGAAGGAGGAACATGAATTGGAGATAAAGTGTGAAACGTCTTCCCATCCCTGAGGTCTCCCCGCTCATTTCACATGCTAATACGTCTGTTTTTATGTACAGCGAATGGCTTCCCTTTTATCTGCGGTGTTTGCTTCAAACATTTCATCACATGGGCATTAACTCCCTGTACCAGAAACACAGCTCACAAGCACCTCACTATTCTGAGCCCCCCTCTTGTGAATATCCTTATTTATGGGGAATACATTCGGGGGGGAAACTGAATATAGTTCTGAAAGTAAACTTTCTGTTGTTGTTGTGAAGGAAATGCTCTCCTGGAGGACGACAAGGTGTTCCACCTGGTGAGGCCGGTGGACGAGATGGACGAGATAAAGTCCAAGCGGGGCAGCATCAAGGACAAGTCCATGACCAAGGCCATCACGGAGATCTACCTGACGCGCCTGCTCTCCGTCAAGGTAGCTAGCTATGCCTCGTCTGGTGACCCTGGCCTTCACTCAGCGTCCACCGGGGGGCCCCCGAGGCTCCGCCCCCAGGCCAATGGTGCCGGGTTCGAGACCCCCCCCGGACCTGCTCATGAATGAATGAATGATGAGCGTACGAGACCATATCTGAATCCACTGTACGTGTCTGTGTCGGTGGATAACTGAATAAGTGTCATGGCACTAGTACAACAGAATTGTGTATTGTCACAGTGCACTCTTTCACAACAGCAATTGAAGATATGAATTCCGACATATTACATTCTGTAATCATTGAGACATATAACAGTGGCCCTATGTACAAGTAGTGCAACATTTGAAATATATAAAGTACATACAAAGGTGATGAGAGACAAGTGTAACACACAAATAAAGATAGGAATCAAACACTAAAGCCAAAGTGTGTGTGTGTGTGTGTGTGTGTGTGTGTGTGTGTGTGTCTGTACGTGCTCGGGTTCCAGGGCACTCTGCAGCAGTTTGTGGACAACTTCTTCCGGAGTGTTCTGTGCTCCGGGGCGGTGGTGCCTCCGGCCATCAAGTACTTCTTCGACTTCCTGGACGAGCAGGCGCTGAAACACGACAACGTGGACGAGGAGACCATACACATCTGGAAGACCAACAGGTACGGCTGCTGGACACGCACACACATGCACACACACACACACACACACACACACACACACACACACACACGCACACACACGCACACCCACGCATACGCACACACATGCACACTCACTCTCTCTCTGACTCTCTCTCTGTCTGTCACACACACTTACTCACATGCGTATATGCATACACTCACACGGTACACATACAGCTCTTATACACACACACACACGCACACACACACACACACACACACACACACACACACACCCTCTCTCTTTTACTCACTCACTAACACACCCACACACACACACTTAGACGCTCTCTCTCACACACACACATACACACACACCCTCTCTCTTTTACTCATTCACTAACACACCCACACACACACACACACACACTTAGACGCTCTCTCTCACACACACACACACACACACACCCTCTCTCTTTTACTCACTCACTAACACACACACACACACACACTTAGACGCTCTCTCTCACACACACACATACACACACACCCTCTCTCTCACTCACTCACTAGCCCACCCACACTCACACAAATACACACACACACTTAGACTCTCTCTCACACACACACTCACATGCATATACTGTATGTTAGTGTCTATACACACACACCTTCTCTCTCTCTCTCTCTTTCTCTCACACACACTCAAACACATATATGTTGTTTGTACGTGTATAAACACACACACACACACACATGTGTATATGCACACACTCACATGCATTTACACACTGACTTCCAAACACAGACACACACACACACACACACTCTCTCATACACAAACAAACACACACACACACTTGCACACACACTTACACACACACACACGTTTTTCTTAAATTAATGTTTAATGTTTTTTTGTTGTTTCAAACAAGCAGATGTCCCTTTATTATCATGGGAAACCGTAGTTTTGCATACGCACACACGCGCACACACACACACATGCACACACACACACACGCACACACACACACGGGAAAACACACGCACACGTGCATTCACGCACACACACACACACACCGGTTTGACACAGGCACACCTGTCGAGACAAAAGTACGAGAAGTTACTTATTCACCCAAAACGTCTGGGTACCAGAGAGCACATTGTCAACCCGGTCGGTTACCATTGACAACCGCCGTGCCCCCTCCTCCCCCCCCCCCCCCGGGCCCCTCCCCCCTGCATGTGACATTTTAAGCGCATGAATGATTGTCAGCGGAGGGCGTGTGGCGGGGTGTGGCGATGGAGAGGCTGGCTCCGCCCGTCGATGTGCGCTGATTGACGCTCGGCTGTCAAGTGAGGCGTGGCGTGCCGGGGGGGGGGGGGGGGGCAAGAAGAGACGCTTAATTACTTAGTTTCTCTCTCTCTCTTCTCCCTCTTCTCCCTCTCCATCTCCCCCGTCCCTGTCTCTCTCTCTCTCTCTATCTCTCTCTCTCTCTCTCTCTCTCTCTCTCTCTCTCTCTCTCTCTCTCTCTCTCTCTCTCTCTCTCTCTCTCTCTCTCTCTCTCTCTCTCTCTCTCTCTCTCTCTCTCTCTCTCTCTCTCTCTCTCTCTCTCTCGTTCTCTCTCTCTTCTGTCTCTGTCTGTCTCTGTATCTTTCTTTGTCTCTATGTCTCTCTGTCTCTCTGTTTATCGAGTCAGCCAAGAGACATGTATGAAATTATAAACAGAGTTTGGTGTGTGTGTGTGTGTGTGTGTGTGTGTGTGTGTGTGTGTGTGTGTGTGTGTGTGTGTGTGTGTGTGTGCGTGCATCAAGCACATCAACAAACAAACATGCTAATGACGTCCCCAGGTGACTTAATTGTATCATTATAACATTTTGCTTTTTCCGGGAGCTTCCGCTGTTGCCGCTGCTGTGTATTCCTGCGGCATCTGTTCCCCGGAGGAGTGGGACGGGCTCTGAATGTTGATACACCGTGTGCTCCGACACGCTGGCTAGTCATACGGATTCAGGGGAGGAGTGGAGAAGCGCCATCCTCCACTGAGTCTTATCTGATACCTCCGTCATCCAAGAGGGCCTGGAGGTTACGTGTTCCCCCCTGTCTGTCTGGTGGTCTGTCTGGTTGTTTGTTTGTTTGTTTGTTTGTCCGTTAGCAAAGATAACTCAAAAAGTTATGTACGGAGCTGGACAAACCTTGGTGGTTAGATTACTGATGGGCTAAGGAACAGATCTGAATCTTAATCTGGATCCAGGAATTGTTGAATGCTAATTCTTTAGCATAAGGAGATAGGGCACAGAAAATCACATATTGTGTAATATTCCACATATGTGACTAACATATTTGAATAAACTTTGGTGAGGGGTTAGGTGGAATGCTAATTTAGGATTTAAGAACATTTTGGGGAATATCGGGATAGGAATCCGGACCCCCGCAGATCCGGATCCTAATCTGGATCTGGAAGAATTTTTTAAGGATTCTTTAGCAACAACTGTTGCTTTAGAGGTAGTTTAGGATAGAGGCTAGTTTAGAGAGATAACAGGGCAGGGGGACTCTGTGGGGGTGGTGGAGGTCTGCTCTCTCCTAGTGAAGGACAGGTATTCTTCTTGGGTTTCTTTTTGTGTGATAAAGAGTGCGTTAATAACGCCTTTCGGTCGTTCTATTCGGAGCGTCTCGAAAGGCAAGAGAAGGATGCTGCTGCTTGACCGTCTGTAACAGCTGTTCATTAGGACGGCAACACTATCCATTTAACACAAGCTCCTTCATCTCAGGTCCCGTTTGAAGCGCAGACGAAGGCCTTTTGTTATATGGGGTGTAATTATATTGGATGTGGATGAGGAAACAAAACACAATCGTGGGAAATTGCTCCTTCTTCTTCTTCTTCTTCTTCTTCTTCTTCTTCTTCTTCTTCTTCTTCTTCTTCTTCTTTTTGAATCAAGCATACAGCTCAGAACTAGGGAGTAACTTGAGGATGATCTGATACACCAACAACAACACGGAACCACTTTGATCACTCTTTGACGCTACATGCTTTTATCTCGTTTCACGCTCGGTCTCACCTCCACGCTGTTAATTACCTAGCAGACTGCACCACCCAGCAGATTGCACCACCCAGCAGCACATCATTAAATCAAGGATGTCTGAAGTGACGGCACGTTCTTCATTCTTGTCTAACCCCGACCTCTACCCCACCTTCCCCCCCTCCACCTCCTCCTCCACCAACCCAATCTTACCTTCTTCCCCTCCCTCTCCTCTACCTTAACCGTATCGTCCTTCACTCCTCCACCCTGACCTCCTCCACCTCTACTCTTCCTCCTTCACCACCACCCTGACCTTCTCCTCCTCCTCCTCCTCCTCCTCCATCACCCCCAACCTCCTCCTCCTCCTCCTCCTCCTCCTCCATCACCCCAACCTCCTCCTCCTCCTCCTCCTCCTCCTCCTCCTCCTCCTCCTCCTCCTCCTCCTCCTCCTCCTCCTCCTCCTCCTCCTCCTCCTCCTCCTCCTCCATCACCCCAACCTCCTCCTCCTCCTCCTCCTCCTCCTCCATCACCCCCAACCTTCTCCTCCTCCTCCTCCTCCATCACCCCCAACCTTCTCCTCCTCCTCCTTCTCCTCCTCATACCCTTTCCTTCTCCACCCCCAACCATACCCTCATTCTCCTCCTACCTCCACTCCCCCCCACCCTTCTCCACCCTGATCCTCCTCCTCCACTCCTCCTCCTCCCACAGCCTCCCCCTGCGGTTCTGGGTGAACATCCTGAAGAACCCCCACTTCATCTTCGACGTCCACCTGACGGAGATGGTGGACTCCTCGCTGTCCGTCATCGCACAGACCTTCATGGACGCCTGCACCAAGAGCGAGCACAAGCTCAGCCGGGTGAGTGTGGGGGAGGGCGGGGGGGAGACAGACAGGGGGTAGAGACAGACAGGGGGAGACATTCAGGAGGAGAGACGGGGACAGACAGGTGGAGACAGACATGGGGAGAGACAGGGGGAGACGGGGAGGCAGGGGGGAGAGAGACAGGGGGAGTCAGACAGGGGGAGAGACATGGGGAGACAGGGGGCGACAGACAGTGGGAGAGACGGGGAGGCAGGGGGGGAGAGAGACAGGCTGAGAGACAGGGGGAGCTGGGGAAGCAGGGGGGGAGAGAGACAGGGGGAGTCAGACAGGGGGAGAGACATGGGGAGACAGTGACGCTGGGAGAGGGAGTGGGGTCGAGGGGTGAGGCGGTATCTGAAGGTCAGTGTTTCTAACAGAGACGTGTCTTCTGTTCTCTCCATCACCAGGACTCTCCCAGTAATAAACTTCTCTATGCAAAGGAGATCTCCACCTATAGGAAGATGGTGGATGAGTGAGTCAACATTTCTTGTTCTTTTTTTCTACAAAATGGCAGAAGGATCAACGTGCCTTCATAACCTGATTCTCTAACTGTGTGTGTGTGTGTGTGTGTGTGTGTGTGTGTGTGTGTGTGTGTGTGTGTGTGTGGTGTGTGTGTGTGTGGTGTGTGTGTGTGTGTGTGTGTGTGTGTGTCTAGCTATTACAAAGGCATCAGGCAGATGGTGGCTGTCAGCGACCAGGACATGAACACTCATCTGGCCGAGGTGTCTCGGGTGAGAACCTCCCCTAGTGTGTGTGTGTGTGTGTGTGTGTGTGTGTGTGTGTGTGTGTGTGTGTGTGTGTGTGTGTGTGTGTGTGTGTGTGTGTGTGTGTTTGTATGCGTTTATAAATCAATTGTATCACTAAAAATACACACATACACACTCAAATACACACTAAGATGCACACTAATGATAATTAGAGTTTTCCTTTAACTATAATAAATTGTAAATTTATAAATTGTATATTATAAATTGTACTCTTTCCATAAACCTTATATTAATGATCACTGTATTTTGTTGTGATGAATTGGGTTGTGATGTTGCATGGTGTGAATGTGTTCTGTAGACTCACACAGACAAACTGAACACACAAGTGGCTCTACACCAGCTCTACCAGTACGCCAGCAAGTACTACGATGAGGTAGGTGACTCTCTCTCTCTCTCTCTCTCTCTCTCTCTCTCTCTCTCTCTCTCTCCCTCTCTCTCTCTCTCTCTCTCTCTCTCTCTCTCTCTCTCTCTCTCTCTCTCTCTCTCCCTCTCTCTCTCATCGTACCTACATGAGAACCGAATATTGCACAATTGATTTTTCCTCTCACCTTTATTTCGGACTCCAAAGTTGTGTGCCATTTTAATAGAAAGCCTTTCTGTGGCGCGTGAATACTGGAGGGCCACGGAGAAGAGGAAGGGACGTCTCCACCCCTCTTCTCCGCGTCCTCCAGTTGAAGATAAATGCAGATCTAAACAACAGTCTCCCAGCAAAACATTTGCTGAAAAAAACTTTCCCCCTCTCTCTCCCTCTCTTGCTCTCACCTTGGTTTTCTTCTTCTGTTCATCAAATGTCCCTCTCTCTCCGCTCTCTCCCCGCAGATCATCACCTCCCTGGAGGAGGACCCGGCCGCTCAGAGCAAACAGCTGACCCTGCGTCTTCAGCAGATAGCGGCGGCCCTGGAGAACAAAGTGACAGATCTGTAGCCCGCAGGAAGGAAGGGACAGACGGACGGACGGAACCCACAAAAGAATAACAGACAGGCGGCAGCCAGCGAGCAAGGAGTGAGGGAGGGAGGGAGGGAGGGAGAAAGGGAGGGAGGGAGAGAGAGAGGGGAAAATAAAATGCTAGGATGCCAGTGTCCACAGTGGCTTACTTCTCCCGGAAGGAAACAAGGCGAGGAACCCGTGTGGCACGGGGCTGATGAGATATTGAGGAGGAGGTGGAGGAGGAGGAGGTGGAGGAGGTGGAGGAGGAAGATGAGGAGGTGAAGGAGGCGGTGCACTCACCTAGCTATGCCTTAAAGCTCACCTGCCAACCTTTAAGGTCCACATGCTCACATGCACCCCCACCCCTCACCCCCACCTTGCAGGACAGCTGAAGTGGGAGAGTTACCCCCTGGCCCCTAGAGATAATCAGACACTCCGGACGCTGGTGGAGAGCAGGTGGAGTTCCAAGAGGAGTCCGTGGATAATATATATATATTTTTTAAATTGTATGCGTTGTTAATGCGGATAGCTTTATAATGAAAATGATTATCTTTTTAAACAGATCGCCTTGTGGTGCAAATAGTGTTTCTAATGGCCTGTGTGTGTGTGTGCGTGCGTGCGTGCGTGCGTGTGTGTATATGCGTGTACGATGTGTGAGCAAGAGCACGTGTTGTGCCTACCTGTGCGTTAGTGCTGTGTGTGTGTGTGCGTGCGCTGTTAGGCATGGGAGGGAGGAGGGGTTTGGTTCTAGGGAAGGCCCTGTTCTATTGATATGACCTCCCCTGACCCCTGACCCCTGAGCCTGACCTCTCCCTGTATCATTTCACAAGAAGAGACCAAATGGGGAGGGGGGGGTGGGTTGGGGCGTTGGCTATTCTGCTCTCATCATGTGTCGTCACCGCGGACCACCGTGTCCCGGTCCCGCGGCTCACTTTGGCTTGGAGTTGGACGGCCTTCTTTCTGTGTATTGCTACGCTGTATTGCTAAATAGCACAGTTCGTTTTCCCTTTATTGTCAAAAATGCCACGACACATTCCACTCAGAGTAAAGCACAGAATAAATGAAATAGTTCTTTCTTTTATTCTTATTATAATATTTTTTTTTACAAATGAATTGTTTTGTTCTAGAGATCATTTTTAAATCACTTACATAAGAGATGAGGCGCTTGAGAGACGCTTTGCTTTGCGTACGCGGAACGTCTGGACGCATCGGAGCCGGTGACTTAATTAATTAGCCCTGCAATAACGTCAATGTAACATAATAAGCCACAGCCCTGTAGGGACGGTTCACCCATCAGTCCGCACGGGATCAATGCAGCAATACACCTGGTTAGCGGTTACCGGTTCAGTTCTCCGAGCGTAGCGTCACTGTTGTGATTCCTTTAATACCTAGTGCCATTTTTATAGTGTTCGCGGTTCACCGATGTTTCAATAGTCACTCTCTATACTTCTGCCTCTTTTTGGTTTCTGTTGTAACGCTGATGATGATGATGTTGATACTTTAGTGGTGAAGAGGTGGTGTGTGTGTGTGGAGAGAGTTCTGCGGTACGTTCTAGATGAAGTGATGTTGGTTTTAGTCTGGGTGTTGGGTGTTCTGGGGCTGGAGGTTGAGTGGTGTTATTATCGTTCTATTGCCATCGCTTTCACCTTCGTATGCTATATTCCTGCTAAAAAAAAGATGATGAAATATCGAGATATAAATATAGATATATATAGAAATATTATTAAGGGTTTTCCTTGAATATTAACGTTGGTACTTGGACATGGTCTCAGGAGACATGTCCCACGCGATTGAACAGGAGTTGAAAGAGATGCCTAAGAAATACAGACGTTGAGATGATTTAAAATCCAAATCAAACACAAAAGGTGAAACAAACGGACCAAAATGACCGACATGAGGAGGTGACGGGAGTCCACCGCGTGACGCCACAAGGTCCTCTCCATCCTCTGGTGGTGGAGCGTCATATGAACGGCAGGTCACGTGTTTGGAGCGAACGGTACGATGTGTGTGCTCAACATGCACCGATGGTCCAACGCGTTGGGGATTCAGCCCTGATTTGTCCCTTGTTTTTATTTGAATAATAATTGTAACCAACGGATAGCCGCCATGTGACGGAAACAGAGCCCGGGAGCTCCTGGGACCCCAGAGTGTGAGCGAATCCTGCCTTGGCTGGTGTGAGGGTGTAATTATTTTGCACAGGGCCCAAGTCTGCCCACCCGCCTTGCCTGCCTGCCTGTCTGTCTGCCTGCCCTGTCCGTCTGACAGCCCTGCTCACCCACACACCCACACACCCACACACCCACACACACACACACACACACACACACACACACACACACACACACACACACACACACACACACACACATGGCGGGGTGTCCTGGCGTCCTGACCCACTTGGCGCCGGGTCACTCAGAGCAGAACAGTCCATATAAGGGAAGCTGTGGCAGTGGTGGGCGAGCGGTGGGCTTCTGATCTGGACCACACGGCGACTGCAGAAGCTCCGCCCCCTGACTCCCGTCCCCTGGGTCCTCTCGCCGGGTTCGAGCGATGCTTTCTTTTGCAAGCCTTTTTTTCCTTAACCAAAGATGTGCCTTATTGAGGAGTGGGAGGAGGACGGTGTGTAGGTAGATGTATCCTTTATAAATGCTATCGATAAGAAAAAAAGAAAAGAAAAGTGATTTATTGATTCTAGTGCTAATAGACAACAGCAATGTATTTGGACCTGTGATTCTTTATGTGCTGTCAAGAAAAGTAAAAAAAAAACATTCTAGCTAACCGCCCTGCTGCAGCTGGAGACAGGCTGGAGACCTTACCTTGTGTATGTGAACCTTTGTTTTTGGGTGTCTGTGGTGTGTGTGTGTGTGTGTGTGTGTGTGTGTGTGTGTGTGTGTGTGTGTGTGTGCGTGTGCGTGTCAGGTGTGTGTGTGTGTGTGTGTGTGTGTGCGTGTGCTTAGTAGGCCTTGCTGTGACTCCGGCCCGAGCGATGTAAACCAATGTCCTTCCCCTTACTATTTTTCCCATTAAAAATGGTCAGCGCCCTAAAAGCGAGTTCAGAGTCCAAAACGATAATGTGTGTGTGTGTGTGTGTGTAGATTGATTATAGCTCAACATTGTTGCAATCGGTGTGTTTCGACTTATTTTGCCGTGTGTTTCTACGACCCGTTTGTGTGTTCACGATTAATGACTATCTATACTCGACAAAAAGAGCTTTCTTACTGCTGTGCAGTTATTATTTTTTTGTTTCCTATAAACGTATATATATATACCTTTGTAAAAACATGTTGAAATACTGTACTCTTGACTGTATAATCCTATGCATTGGGTCCCGGTGTGTGTGTGTGTGTGTGTGTGTGTGTGTGTGTGTGTGTGTGTGTGTGTGTGTGTGTGTGTGTGTGTGTGTGTGTGTGTGTGTGTGTGTGTGTGTGTGTGTGTGTGTGTGTGGGAGGGGTGGGAGTGTGTGTGTGTGTGTGTGTGGGAGGGGTGGGAGTGTAGGTTTATCTGTGCAGTTGTCGAGATATTTTCTTCTCTCCCCTCCGTTTTTGAAATCTTGTGAGTGGTAGCCGTGGTGATGGAAACCAAACTGGAACGGCCATCCTCTCATCCTCTCATCCTCCCATTCTCTCATTCTCTCATCCTCTCATTCTCCCATTCTCTCACTCTCTCATTCTCTCATCCTCTCATCCTCTCATTCTCTCATCCTCTCATTCTCCCATTCTCTCATTCTCCCATTCTCTCATCCTCTCATTCTCTCACTCTCTCATTCTCTCACTCTCCTTCTCTCACTCTCTCATTCTCTCATCCTCTCACTCTCTCATTCTCTCATTCTCTCATCCTCTCATTCTCTCACTCTCTCATTCTCTCATCCTCTCATCCTCTCATTCTCTCACTCTCTCATCCTCTCATTCTCTCACTCTCTCATTCTCTCACTATCTCATTCTCTCATTCTCCCATTCTATCATCCTCTTATTCTCTCATTCTCTCATCCTCTCATCCTCTCATCCTCTCATTCTCTCATTCCCAACACTGGCACAGAGAACAATGTCCCTTTGATCCCCGAGGCTCACCAGCCCATCGCTCCTCGTAGTGGAAGAGCTTCTCCCGACTTGATGTGTGTGTGTGTGTGTGTGTGTGTGTGTGTGTGTGTGTGTGTGTGGACGGAGCATTTACACATGACTTTCATCATCCACGCCACCGTGAATAAATTTCTCAGAGATGTCTAATGCCGGCTTTCGTTTCTGTGTCCTTTATGTGTGTCACGCGCATGCACACACACACACACACATGCACACACACACACACACACATGCACACACACACACGCACACGCACACACACACCCTTGATGTGTTATCAGTTAAGATGCCACTCACTTTAATCTCATGCATATGGTTTGAGGTCCGTTGTGATGGACTGACATTGTCGTTGTTTTGGATTGACAGGATTATTAAGACTCAGTATTACATATTTGGGTTGAAGCTGGTGCCTTATAGAATATCTTCATGTGTAGCCACGATGACGCCTAATTATCAACTGTCATGTACCCATTATGGTAATAACCATAATTAAGTTGCTTAACCGACTATACAGCTGGCTTTATCCATAGCGACTCACAGCACAGTGAATTCAGATACAGGTCATTAAGGAGTTGTAGGTGTTGGTACGGCCTCTTGCTCAAAGGACGTCTACAGGAAGGTTGCAAGCATTTGGGAATTGAACCTTTGACCCTAACCACTGACTAAGGCTGTGTCTGAAATCATTCCCTCACTCCCTACTCCCTCTCTAGTAGTTCAATGTAGAGGACTATATAGTGAAATCCTTCCCTCATTCCCAACTCCCTCTCTAGTAGTTCAATGTAGAGGACAATATAGTGAAATCCTTCCCTCATTCCCTACTCCCTCTCTAGTAGCTCAATGTAGAGGACTATATAGTGAAATCCTTCCCTCATTCCCTACTCCCTCTCTAGTAGTTCAATGTAGAGGACTATATAGTGAAATCCTTCCCTCATTCCCTACTCCCTACTCCCTCTCCAGTAGTTCAACATAGAGGACTATATAGGACAATCCTTCCCTCATTCTCTATTACATTACATTACAGTCATTTAGCAGAACCTTTATCTAACGCGACTTACAATAGTGTGTTTCAACAAAGGAAGGTAAGAGAACAACTCGTCACCAGAAGTCAAAAGTGCATTTCATTCCTAACAAGTCTCCAAGAACTGAACCAGTGCTCAGGTAGAAGTACAATAAGTTCAGGTAACAGTGTAAGGGAAAAGTACAATAAGTGTGCAAACAATATA
>CM051010.1:27682344-27729844 GCA_027704905.1 Muraenolepis orangiensis
ACATTCAACACATGTAAATATCATTCATCAGTCACTTTGCTGTTCTTTTTTGGTTTATTTTATTTGTATGGTATTGTTTTGGAGATGTATACTGAGGGAGGGAATGGGGAGTAAGCATTCCAATGTACCTGTTGCAATTGGCCAATAAAATATATTTTATCTTGTATCTTGCAATCATTTCATCTCAGGTAATCTATATTTTTAGTTCTTACAAATTATTAAACTCATTTTCTTTGCATTACTTGAACAATTCGGCGAAGAGTTGACTCGTTGTGTTTTATCATTTAGGAGCGCCGTGAGGCTGTATGACAGAAACTATCTGCTAAAAGAAATGATCGGGTGGTTAATAGGACAAGGAAAATAAAGTGAAATGAATTAATATGATGTTGCATTGTTGCCCCTTGAGGTCTGTAGCACCAGATAATTCCCTATATCAGGATACTCAATAGCCAGTAAAGAACTAAAATCCTCAGAGAATTCAGACATTTTAAAACTGTATGGGTTGAAACCTTTTTCTTGTATCTGATCTTTTCTGGCCCACTCCGGTTGGCGTAATAATCTGAATATTGGTTGATTGATTATGTTTGTTGTGAGAGCTAACGACGGCAGGCATATTCGATGTTTGTATACCCACCAACATGGCGGATGCTCAATCAATATACATTGATTACAATACTATAGTCTCTAATGTGACCACAGTAGTTTGATTTAATAATCATTGATTAACTACCACAGTAGTCCATGGTCCAAAACAAAAAAATAATTAATAATTAAAAATAAACATTTGGGCCATAAAACAAATACAAAACAAAGCATTTGCATGTGTCCAAGTATCTGTGGAAGCATTTCATGAATAAGAGTGGAGTAACAAGCCAATAACTGACAGAATCACAATGAGAATGTCTTTATTGTCATTGAACAAGTAAAAATAACTTGTATAGCAATCCTCACAGTTACTCTCACACAGTACACACATAAAAGGTATGCATATATATGGACATATTACAATATATACAATATATATAATAATAATTGCAAACCAAAAATATATATAGAAAGGTGGGGTGTGATGTAAACAAAAGTGGATGGCATACATACCCCTGATCACTACCTGTTAAATAGTTATACTTACTTATCTGTATATATATATATATATATATATATATATTATGCTCATATCTCACACATACTCTCTAAGTAATCTTATGCTGTTTTTATACCTAGTAGACTGACTTTTAGCCATTGTAAACTGTACATTATATATTACCTGCACTTTACTGCAACAGTTGCACTCTGGTTAGATGCTAAATTATTTTCTCTGTACTGTTCTTGTGCTGTGCAATGACAATACATTACAATCTAATCTAATCTAATCTAATCTAATCTGATCTAATCTAATAAACGCTGTCACTTGACCCCTGACCTCAAAACAAAGGAGCCCACGCAAATTAACACATGCTACAGGAAACATCAGCAATATTAATTATTATGATTATGATTATGATTAATATTATTATGATTATGATTATTATTATTATGATTATTATTATTATGATTATTATTATTAATCATAATAATAATTGCTTATATATAATAATTATAATTATTATAATAAATAATTAATAATAATTATTATTATTAATAATAATAACCATCATCACTCATATCGAGGCTGTGAAGAAGACGCGACCTCGTTCGCTGCCTCTGACGTCACGCCAGCCTCGCTCGTACAGAGGTCTGGTCTCCCCGGCGACTCCCGCTCAACTGCTGTTGTTGCCGGAAACGTGATGGCGAGATTCACCAATCACCTGCGAGCTGTGTGGTTGTTCAACCAATCAGCGGGGACGCATTTGTGCGGCGAGCGTCAGCAGGCGTGTCCAATCAGCACGTATCACACAGACAGCATCAGTTAGCTCACCCTGCTACATGCTAACGGTGCTAGTGGTGGACGATGGACACACATGCGAGATAGACTGATGATAAGGTAGGGATTCACTCATCCTCAGGGATTCATTCATTCATATTCATGTCCATTCGAGCACGTTTTGCACATCGCCTCGACCCACCATGGGTGTCTTTAGTATCCACGGTGCTACTCTTAAGTTAGCTCTATAAGGCCATTTGTTGTGGTTGTTGGCAGAGGTTACAGCTTTCTCCCTCTCTCTGTTAGGCTCCAGAGATGCCTTCATACATCTGTTAGGCTCCAGAGATACCTTCATACATCTCTGTTAGGCTCCAGAGATACCTTCATACATCTCTGTTAGGCTCCAGAGATACCTTCATACATCTCTGTTAGGCTCCAGAGATACCTTCATACATCTGTTAGGCTCCAGAGATACCTTAATACATCTGTTAGGCTCCAGAGATACCTTCATACATCTGTTAGGCTCCAGAGATACCTTCATACATCTGTTAGGCTCCAGAGATACCTTAATACATCTGTTAGGCTCCAGAGATACATTAATACATCTGTTAGGCTCCAGAGATACATTAATACATCTCTGTTAGGCTACAGAGATACCTTCATACATCTCTGTTAGGCTCCAGAGATACCTTAATACATCTCTGTTAGGCTCCAGAGATACCTTAATACATCTCTGTTAGGCGCCAGAGATATGATGTCTGAATCATGATGCCTTTAGTGGCATTGCACAAGTCCAATGAATCATGAGTCTAGCAGTCCTCACAGTGTACCCTTTCACATGTATGCATACATGGGCGAATACAACCCTCATCTATATTGATCCACACTACCATTAGCTTAGGATTGAAATCGCCAAATATTATCGAACGCACAATATGGCCTTGTGCAATAATCCAACTAATATAATGCACAATAAACACAATTATAAATGTAGTGCAGAGATACCCTGGCCTTCACACTGTTTATATATGATATAAGAAGGCATGTTTGTTTGCTACAGACTCTAATAAATGTCACATCATGATAGTTTTTTCCAGTGAAAATGAAAATAGTGATATATATATATATTTCATATCACAATATGAAAGATATATATTTTTCCATGTCATTCAGCCCTACCGTTTACCTTCTCTATTTTTATTTTCTAGGTAGAGGCAAACCGTGAGGCCGCTGCCACTATGTATTCCACACCCAATGGCGTCCTCGCGGCTAACGCCACCGATGACAGCATCACGGATCTGCTCAGCGCCCTGTGTGACTGCAGCATCCACGGGGTGTCATGGAAACGGCGTGCCCTGGGGGGACTTTCGAAGGAAGGAGCCCGCAGGGCGCTCAAGAAGCGCGCGTACGCCGCCCTGCTGTCCAAGCTCTTCCAACCCGGTAAAGGCTCCGTCTGCGGCCCGGCAGCCACCACCCCGCCCAGAAACAGAGTCCTGATGATCTCCTTCGACCTCCGCGTGGTGGGGTGTCGGGAGGAGGCGCAGAGGCTGGAGGAGCTGCTCGGGGCCCTGCCCCAGGGCGACGCCGCAGACCCCGTCCTGGAGCTCCTGGTGCACTTGGCCGGCTCGGTGGCCCCCCCGGCCACCTCGTTCAGCAGGGACTACATGAGGCGGGAGAGGCCCGTGCTGCGCCGGCCTCCGCTGGAGGGCTACCAGAGCGAGGAGCTGCAGAGGCTGGAGGCCCGTGCCTGGAGCTTGGTCTGCGGCGAGGAGTGGGGGTCCCTCGGAGGTCTGTGCGGGACCCTGGGCTTGATGGATGCTCTTCCGGGCACAGGGCTGCAGGCGCTGTGGACCAAGTCGGAAGTGGAGGAGAAGTTTGAGAAGGAGACCAGACTGTCACTGTTCGGTGCTCTGCAGCACACCCGGACCTCGGACCTGCACATCAGGCTGGACCTGCCTCCAGTACCGAGTGATGCAGACGTTACAGGGTTGTCCATCAAGGTAGGAGGTTCTGCTCGCACTAATCTAGAAGAAGAAGAAGAAGAAGAAGAAGATGATGATGATGATGATAATAATAGAGAAATTAAAATTCTAACATTTCAGTTACATCATTGAAAAGGTTATTTTTATTCTACTTATTTTCCCTGGAGACTCATATATATGTATTACTATATTTTCTATGTAATAATATATTATATCTAATATTTGGTTTGTCTGCAGGTTCCACACTGTTTTGATCAGTCGGAAGATGAGGGCTTTCAGTCGGCCTCCAACCTGTCCCCAGACTCTCAATCTGAGCCCAGCCCAGAGGTGGACGTCTGGGAGGCTCTCTGCTCCTTTGAGCCCAGAAAACGCCGCTGCTGGGAGTTAGTTGGCTGGTGAGGTTCTCCAAGTTCAGAACTTATAGCGGGCCCAGTGTGTCATTTCTGTAGTTGAAAGCTTTTTTTTATGAAACAACAAATTATTTCGTTTATAATTGCTTTAGACATACGACCAAAAACAACTGCATTACAACTGCATTATACCCCTGCTCATTGCCTGTTTATACTTCATCACACAGCGGTGTCATTTCCACACCAAAGATAGTACTACATAGTAATAGGACATGAAAAACATGGTTTACAATGAATCCAGAGACATCATCATATCGCTTCCGGAGACACCCTAACCACTACCCTCTCCTGCCACCCCTCAGTCCCCCGGGACACAGGGAGCTGCCTTACGTGACGGAGGGAGGCAGGGAGGCCTTCGACCAGCTGTACCGCCTCTGGGAGGGTCAGATGAGGGTTGTCTGCACGGCCTCCACCCCGTCTCCCGTCCTGCCGCTGCCCCTGGACTCCCAGACCCAGCTGGTCAGCGACCTGCTCAACGTGCTCATCGGAGTGGCGTCCACCACCTTCCCTCTCGGCCAGGTACGGCCCTTCCCATTTGTGGTGTCACGCATTTTTGGTAATTCGATAGAATTAAAGATGTGGTTGTTAGTAGAAGGAATGGGCCTGAGTACTGGATTTGGACGTGGGTATTCGTTGACTGAGTGTCTGTGTCTGTACAGAAAGGTAGCAGACGATGCTGCCACATGCCAGTAAAATAGCTTTTTTAACGACAGGGACACAGGGTGAGGAATCAGGTTTATTGCATCCTGTTTATTTAACAGAGCAGATGGTCCATGCTAGCGCTCCTCCAGAGTGTGTGGTGGTGGCTGGTTTAACCTGTGGGCCTTGATGAACAAGGACCCACAGGTGTGCAGCCCCAGACTCTACTCAGTCTGATACAGGCCAGGTGAGGCTGCTTCAACCAGACTCTAATCAGTCTGACTGGGGCCAGGTGAGGCTGCTTCAACCAGACTCTAATCAGTCTGACTGGGGGCCAGTTGAGGCTGCTTCATCCAGACTCTAATCAGTCTGACTCGGGCCAGATGAGGCTGCTTCAACTAGACTCTAATCAGTCTGACTGGGGCCAGGTGAGGCTGCTTCAACCAGACTCTAATCAGTCTGACTGGGGGCCAGTTGAGGCTGCTTCATCCAGACTCTAATCAGTCTGACTGGGGCCAGGTGAGGCTGCTTCAACCAGACTCTAATCAGTCTGACTGGGGCCAGGTGAGGCTGCTTCAACCAGACTCTAACCAGTCTGACTCGGGCCAGATGAGGCTGCTTCAACTAGACTCTAATCAGTCTGACTGGGGCCAGGTGAGGCTGCTTCAACCAGACTCTAACCAGTCTGACTCGGGCCAGATGAGGCTGCTTCAACTAGACTCTAATCAGTCTGACTGGGGGCCAGGTGAGGCTGCTTCAACCAGACTCTAATCAGTCTGACTGGGGCCAGATGAGGCTGCTTCAACCAAACTCTTATCAGTCTGACTCTACAAGAAAGTTTTTGGTCACAGATTGCTTAGGGTTATTCTGCAGGTTATTTGGGTTTGAAAAATATGGTGACTAGAAACAGAAGTATTTTGATAAAACCAATGAGTGGAATGTCCAGTGCAACTTATGAGAGGTAAAACTTAACATTTGTAGCTGTTTTCAGTGCTTTAGATATCCTTACGTTAGAACACTTCTCCACCCCCCCCCCCCGAGTACACAAGTCCAAATTCTCATCAGTGTTTTGTATATTATTTGTAGGATTGTGTTTCTGAACTCCTGGTGGTTTGTGTTTACATTAGAGATTACACGGTTCTGCAGAAAGCTCATTAAAGCCCCTATTAGCACCGTTGACTAAAGACTAGCATGAACTACGAGGGGAACTACAATAGAAGAGTCCCAGCGTGTCTATCGTAGCCCTGTGCGTCGGGCGGGAAGTACAACATCTAGGGGCGCTTTGGAAACGTCTCCGTTTGTGAAAATGTAAATTAGGAAATGTTAATTGTCTTTCGCAAGAAGACATCATTTGGGTAATTAAACAATACTAATTAAGCACAATAACGGTAAAGGAAAAAAAACAAAACAAGGCGAGAAGCGTGTTCATTTATGCAAATACGACGAAGCCCCAAATGTAGTGCGCAAAGAACAAAGAACGGGAGTAAATAAATTAGAAAAACAACATGGCCGCTAATGACTGTACCGCCAGGACTTTGAATTGTATTGTATATAAAAGATTGGCAGGAAAGGCAATTTTCTGGATTGTACTTATTTTTAATTGGGTTCAGTGAAAACCCTGAACTCCCCGGTGTTATTGTAGTGGTGTTATTCGGTTGGTTTGCTTTGCGTGGCGGCGGATGCCTGCAAGTCAAGTGCTCCTCCTCCTACTCATTGCTACCTCACGCCCATACCACAAATTAACCCGTGAAGTTGCCGTGTTTTCAAAAGTTCCACAACATCTCTGTCTCTGAGGCTCAGTCATCGTTCTCTTCTCTCCCTGCCCTGGCCCCTTGACGCTGTCGTCCCGTCCCCTGGCTCCCCGGCCCCATCATCACCATCACCCCATGGGGTCCATTAACCGGGTGTGTGTGTTTGTGTGTGTGTGTGTGTGTCCCCCAGAGTGTGCAGTTTGACGTCAGGCCGGGGGTGTGCGTGTCAGGCACCTCCCCGGAGAGCATGTCCCGTCTGCTGGCGGAGTTGTCGCAGTACGGCACCCATTACCTGCGTCTCAGCCGCTTCTGCAGGCAGAGTGCGAACAAGCGTGGCCTCGTCTTCCAGGTGGGAAAGTACAGCTGTCCTTTTAATGCATGCCGTTGGAGAGAGAGAGAGAGAGAGAGAGAGGGAGAGAGAGAGAGAGGGAGGGAGGGAGGGAGGGAGGGTTTATTTCTTAGTTGCTCTCCGCTCCACTCTGATGTAACTACGGTTCCTGTCAAGAGATGAGCTCAGAGCGCTCCATAATAATAATAATAATGGCTGTCTTTAGACCAACCTCTCTATTCAGGGGATTTTAAAAAGGAGTGCAGCAATTCTCATCTCCTTTTTACTCTCGTGTGTGTGTGTGTGTGTGTGTGTGTGTGTGTGTGTGTGTGTGTGTGTGTGTGTGTGTGTGTGTGTGTGTGTGTGTGTGTGTGTGTGTGTGTGTGTGTGTGTGTGTGTGTGTGTGTGTGTGTGTGTGTGTGTGTGTGTGTGTGTGTGTGTGTGTGTGTGTGTGTGGGGTCTGTTTTTGATGTGGGTGCATACATGTCTGTTATTGATTGTGTGTCAGGCGTTCACCGGCGGCCTGAGGAAGTACCTCCACTACTACAGGGCGTGTGTCCTGAGCACGCCGCCGGCCCTCAGCCTGCTGACCATCGGCTTCCACTTCCGCAAAGTGGGCCGGCAGCTCAGGTGAGACCATCGGAACCGGTGCCACCGTAGGGGAGGTTGAAGAGCCTTTATGACTCTGGTTGGGCCAGCCGTCAGCCATTAGTGAGGGGAACGCGCTGTGACAATGTCTGTTTAGAGTTGACTGCGCCTTCCGCCCTGCATGAGACCATTTAGACCATTTTAGAGTCGCTCCCTACGCTGAGGCCCTACGCTGGACTGTTCTTCTTTTAAAGCTTTGTGCTTTGGGGTACAGCAGTAGCTCAGTCTGTTGGGACTTGGCTTTGGAACCGGATGGTCGCCGGTTCAAGTCCCTGAAACGGACCAAGTACGGCATGAGAACTGGTACTTGGGAAAAAAGGCGCCAGTTCACCTCCTGGGCGCTGCCGAGGTGCCCTTGAGCAAGGCACCGCCCCCCCGGGCGCTGAATATATCCAACAGCTGCCCGCTGCTCCTCATACTAGGATGGGTTAAAGGCAGAGAAACACATGTCACTGTGTGTACATGTACAATAAAGAGGATTGAATCCTTCAGATTTAGATAGTTGGTAACACAGGTTCTGTTTTACATCTGAGTGCGCTGATCCCTCCCTGAATGAAGGGTGACTGAGGCTCCCTCCCACCCAGTCCTTGGATAATACTATCTAGTGTAATGTGACCATTAGTCTGAATCGGTTTCATAAGGTCTATAATATCAGAGTTGGCATTAATGCGCATATTTTCACGCTTATATATTCACGTGCTCATATGCATCTGCTCATATTCGTTCATATTCATGCAGTCATATTAATGTACTCATGTTAATGTGTTCATATTCATGCTCTCATATACATATTCATGTGCTCATTCTTTAGTTTCCTATGTGTAACAAGCACAATGGAATGGGGGAGTAAGCATTCCACTGTAATTGTTACACATGGCAAAATTAAGAATCCTGAATTTTTATATTAATGCACTCATATCCATGCGTCCATATTCATGCCTGCATCCCCGGGTTCGGTCTGGTGTTTAGAAGAAGCTGACTTGTCTCTGTCCCTTCGGCCCTCATCCTCGTCCTCAGGTACCTCTCGGAGCTGTGCTGCCTGGACGGGCCCTTGGGCGTTGGCCTCGCAACCTTCCCTGTGGTAAACGGCATCCTCTCTCTCTCTCTTTCTCTTTCTCTTTCTCTTTCTCTTTCTTACATTACATTACATTACATTACACTATCATACTTATGCCAGACCTTCTGGACTCATTACAGTGACTGCACTGTAGTCATGATGCTGCTGCACTACTGGCACTTTAAAATGCTTTTTAGATGCTTTTTGCACAATTCAACACATTTACATATCATCCATTAGTCACTTTATTGTTATTTTTATTGTTATAGTGTTTTATAGTACATAGTATAAAGTGTTGAATTGTAGAATATTCATACTGTGGGAGGGAATGGGGAGTAAGTATTCCATTGTCCATTGCACATCAAATAAAAACCTCTTGCATGTTGAATGTCTCCCCACCAGGGGGTGAAGCTGCTCACCTACCTGTACAACGAGGCTCAGAGCAACTGCAGCAACGAGAACTACCCAGTGCTGCTGTCACTGCTGAAGAGCAGCTGTGAGCCGTACACACGGTGAGTCCTACAGTGTTAACGCGCGCCACACACAACGCTAAAGCACGATGCACAACGCTAATGTACGCCACGCACAACACTAATACACACCACACACAACGCTAAAGCACGATGCACAACGCTAATGTACGCCACGCACAACACTAATACACGCCACGCACAACGCTAACGCACGCCACGCACAACGCTAACGCACGCCGTGCACAGCGTTAACGCACACCACACACAACGCTAACGCACGCTGCACACAATGCCAAAGCACGCCACACACAATGCTAACGCACGCCACACACAATGCTAACGCACGCCACACACAATGCTAACGCACGCCACACACAATGCTAGCGCACGACGCGCAGACCCCTTACCACCGCGTACACGTCTTGAGATGCAAACCGCACACCTTATTTGACAAAATTCACTGTTTTCTTTATTTCAAATGAGGTCTTTGCCTTGTAGATATGCAATACAAATATATATTTATATATATATATAAAAGTGATATAAATATATATAAGTGAGTTTCCAGTAGCAAAACATTTCTATTAGTTTGTAGGTTCCTGGTTTATTAAGATGAGATTGTTGTTCATTTGATCTGATTTCCTGGTTAATCTTTGTGCCTCCAGCCCAGCACAGGCTCACAAATAGTATTCCCAGTATGATTCAGGGTTTGTCATCTCATTTCTTAAAATATTAAAATGTTTTTTAAATGAAAGCTGACTGTCGTGGGACAGAGGACAGAATTAGGCCACCATACACAGCGAAAATAACCAAATGAATGCGATGTTCAGTGATAAGGATGGAGGAGCCATCCTCATCCAACAACAACAGATATATTTTATTGATGTATGACATTTATAAATATATAAACCCTGAATACATAAATAAACCTTAAATAACCTCTAATAAATAACCTTTGACTTGACAGAGGATTGAAGTGAGTTTGTTGGTTCATGAGGTGTTCTGAGGTGGAGGCTCGGCGCTGCTCTAATCAGAGACAGGGTTCTAATATGTTGGGAGACGGGTAGTGGAACCCGGTATTACCCCGCCCCCCTGGGGACATGTTGTTGAAGACTGCAGCATCGATAAAGCTCTGGTTTACCGTTATCGGTTCTGCTCTCGGTACGGGAGAAATAGATTTCCTATGTGTTTTATTTTTTTTTGCACAGTCACGCTATCTCACCAGCTCGGTTTCTAATTTGCAATCATATTAAAACGTTTGTCTGTGATGCATTATCGCTATCCCCTATCTCTCCCCCCCCCCAATCCAGACGAGAGATCTCTCTCTATCATCGTCTCGGAGCCTGTGTGTGAGGATAACTCTCTCGCAGGCAGGCAGGCAGGCAGGCAGGCAGGCAGGCAGGCAGGCAGGCAGGCAGGCAGGCAGGCGGACGCTTAGTAGAAAGGACGAGGACACACGTCTTAAGATTCCATTCTAGGTCTTGTTAAAGTGTGACTCTGTGAGGACTCACCTGTGAGGACTCTCACCAGAGACACCATCCACTTCACTTGTTTTTCTTCATTTATCTCTTTTTGTTGAGCCGAGGAGAGTACCGTTAAAGAAGCGGGTCGAAGGATGGGAGCGGTATTATTGTAAAGTGATACCCATCCCTGCTAATGGGGTGGTTTTACCCCAGAATTGCTGCTAGGATTAGCTTTCAGCCAGATGAAAGTGTACTTTGAAGTGACCATAAATGAGCATCAGTGTCCTTTCAGAGGCTTCCCCCCCCGGACCCCCTCTAGATGTGGCAGGTCGTCTCTATCCACGCCTTACCTGTTTGCGTCCCTGATTATTGTACAATATGTGTTACAAGGATTAGCTTCACCGGGGGAGTTGCTGTCATTACCGCAACATCCGCAATTTGAGTCTCATCTTCGACTATGAGCTGTTGGCTGCTTGTATGAATCTTCATATCACTTATTCATCGTTATTGAAATATGGGTTGAAATGACTTTGCCCGCTACTCAATTCAATGCAATTCATAAATATTTTAGTCTTTTCACTTTCAGTAATTCACTGCTTCTGTCTACGGTGACGGAGTGCATTTTTAGATGGCGTGTCATAAAGGAGCAGGTAGCAGGTAGGCGCCTAGCTCACGGGTGACTACAGTGAGATTGCTGTCATCGGGGTTCGAACCCACAACCTTTCAGCCTTGGAGTCAAAAACCTGAACAGCTTTCCCCAGCCAGTCCAGTTGTGGAACTATTTGTGAATTTACTAAATATAAACAAACCAATCGGAGAGATTGCTTGTGGCTTATCACTGTTCTTAGTCATTAATGGCGCTTGTAGAAGAGTTGTGTATAAGCGCAATATCACACTTATGTGGGCCGTAATGCTAAATATCTGTGACTATCTACGACCGAATCACATCCGTCCTGATTTTCAGAAGCACCCCCCCTCTGGTGTGATAACTTTTAAATTATACGCTTTTATTGAAACTTTGGGACTGGGAATATTGTCTCATTTGGGGTTGGCTATATTGTTATCGATTTTAGAAATGCCGTTAATGGGTTAACTTTTGCACCCAAGATGTTATCATCGGACATCTAAATCCATGTTTTGTAATAAATAATAAATAATGTGGCTAATCTTGGTACATATCGTAGTCCAAACCTTTCTGAAAGTCATTTTTTTTAATTTATTTTAAACCCCACACAGATTTGTGTCTGACTGGGTGTACAGCGGGGTGTTCAGAGACGTGTACCGTGAATTCATGATCCAGGTCAACGAGGAGTACCTGAGCTTCAGAGGTAAGAGACACACACACACACACACACACACACACACACACACACACACACACACACACACACACACACACACACACACACACACACACACACACACACACACACACACACACACACACACACACACACACACACACACACACACACACACACACACACACACACACACACAGGTTCAGCTGCTTGGATCAGCAGAAGTCTTCACAGAGAGATTGTATGTCGGGAAGAAAATCTTTTTTTGTCAGACGCCTGGTTTGGGTTTAACCTAGTGTCTGTAAAGGTCACACACACACACTCGCCGGCAAAAGAGTGTTCAATTACCTTATTGTAGCTACACCGAACACCGTCGGTGTTAGTGTTTGACGTAAGCATTCCAGCACCTGATCCCATCAAGGACAAGGGTCAGGGGACGTCCTTGGGGACACACTCGGTAAATAGGACTGTATTTATCACGGCTGGTCAGTGTGTGTGTGTGTGTGTGTGTGTGACCCACCGGGGGTTACCGCTACCAGACGCCACGCATCGCTTACCTTTAAGGTCAAAGGTTATTCCGCTCATCCGCTACGCCTCATCAAGTCCAGCAGAGGATCCGACACACACACACACACACACACACACACACACACACACACACACACACACACACACACACACACACACACACACACACACACACACACACACACACACACACACACACACACACACACACACACACACACACACACACACAGAGCGCCTATTTTTTTTAATTGTTATTATTATTATTTTTTTGGAGGACACACAAATGTCACAGTTTTCCACTTCTGAGCCTGTGTGTCGCCGGGGGAAGCAATCAGCGGACTAAGCTCTCTGCTGGCCCCCGGTCGGAGAGGCTCCGGAAGGAAGGAAGGAAGCCCTCCGCCTCCACATTCCTCCAAAGGCCTTTTTGTGTGCTCAGCATCACGGCCCTGAGCACCACCAGAGTTAAATGGGCCGACACGAGCCACACTTTAAGGGGGTTGAGGACTAAGTTTGGCTGTGAAGAGCGCTCTCTCGCTTTCCATTGCTCCCCCCCCCCCTCGCCCCGTAGCGTGGGGGTCGTGGGCTAAACGGTGACCTTTTTGAAATCCCCGAGTGGAGCAGCTAATTCCATTAAGGCCAAATTATCCTTGGCGAGGCGAATGGCCGCGATGCTTCTTCTGTGTGGTTCCGCGTCAGCGAGTCTGAACGGCGTCCGCCCCGAAAAACACTCACACATTGGGTGACATTTGCCGTTCTTTATTCTGTGAGCGGGCGGGAATGTGTCCGCACAATTGAACACCTCCTCGACCGGTGTGTAATTAAAGAACCCCGGCAAGAAGAAGAAGAAGTAGCTTTGTATGCTGACCAACAGGCCGATGTAAACGCAGGAGTACGGCGTGGCCTTCAGCTCTGGGACTCCTCCTCCTCTTCCTCCCACAGACAAGCACTTCTGGCAGCGCGGCTACACCCTGGTCTCCAAGGACGTGGAGGACTTTGTGCCCGTCTTCCTGAGACACATCGCCAACGACGTCTACGTCTGCGGCAAGACCATCAACCTGCTGAAGATCTGCTGCCCTCAGGTGAGGGGGGGACGGACACCAGTAGGATCCTGGTGGTTGTGTGTGTCCATATTTTTGTCTCTATATATCACATATATATCTGTGTGTCTATGTATGTGTATATATAAAGCATGGAAAATGTCAGCCTCAATTACAAATTATATGCTTATTATCCTTTATTTGTATCTAAATTGTTCAGCAAACTAAAGTAGTAAACAAACCCATAATGATGATGATGATGATGATATTTAAATCGAATGACCTTTCGCTTTGCTATGCCATTCATTCCAAAGTCTCGTCTAGCTAGCTTAAACCCGCGTGTGCGTGTGTGCGTGTGTGCGTGTGTGCGTGTGTGCGTGTGTGTGTGTGTGTGTGTGTGTGGTGTGTGTGTGTGTGTGTGTGTGTGTGTGTGTGTGTGTGTGTGTGTGTGTGTGTGTGTGTGTGTGTGTGTGTGTGTGTGTGTGTGTGTGTGTGTGTGTGTGTGTGTGTGTGTGTGTGTGTGTGTGTGTGTGTGTGTGTGTGTGTGTGTGTGTGTGTGTGTGTGTTTCCCCCTCCAGCACTACATCTGCTGGTCGGAGCTCCCGACGCCACGCATCTCCGTCACCTTCTCCCTGCAGGAGGTGGAGGAGATCGAGCGGGACTGCGCCCTGTACCGCGGGCGGGTGGAGATGATCGCCAAGCACAGCGCCACCAGCAGGGAGGAGCAGGTACTGCAGCGTTATGACGGGATTTTTCTAATCTATGGAGCATCTTTTGTCATTTTCTTACTCTTAACTCTTAACAAAAAATGTTGTGTGTGCACCAATTAGATCTGTTAACGTTGAACCTTTTAGTTTCTTAGTTAATGTGTTTTCTGTCTGCCAAATTCTCTCATTTGGTGGTCTTAATTTGAATGACAACGAAGAAATCCTTAAAATTTGTCGACAGACCAGACCTTCCCCGACGTATAATAAAAACAGACACCCACTTCCTTATCCAGCGTCTTTAATTTATATTTTTGTTAAAAAATGTATTTTTTTTGCACCGTGTGGATGTCAGAACAGTGAGTTTGTCCTGATGTATGATGAGCTAAACGTCTCGTAAAGAGAACATATCGGACCACTGATGGAGAATCGGTGGAACGGATCGGCACGGTTGAAATGGTTGCTCTCTCTCTCTCCTCTCCTCTTTTCTCGCTCTCTCCTTTCTCTTCTCGCTCTGTCCCCGCCTCTCCTTTCTCTCCTCACTCTCCTTTCTCTCGCTGTCTTTCCTCACTCTCTGCTCTCTCCCCTCTTCTCTCCTATGTCTCCTTGCTCTCTCTCTTCTCTCCTTGCTCTCTCCCTTCTCTTTTCTTGCTCTTTCCTCTCGCTCTCCTCTCTCCTCGCTCTCTTCCCCTCCTTCTCTCTTCTCTATCCTCTCTCCTCACTCTCTCTTTCCTCACTCTCTCCTCTCTCCTCACTCTCTCCCCTCCTCTCTCTTTCCTCACTCTCTCCTCTCTCCTCGCTCTCTTCCCCTCCTTCTCTCTTCTCTATCCTCTCTCTCCCCTCCTCACTCTCTCCTCTCTCCTCACTCTCTCCCCTCCTCTCTCTTCCCCTCCTTCTCTCTTCTCTCTCCTCTCTTTCCTCACTCTCTCCTCGCTCTCGTCCCCTCCTTCTCTCCTCTCTCTTTCCTCACTCTCTCCTCGCTCTCTTCCCCTCCTTCTCTCTTCTCTATCCTCTCTCTCCTCACTCTCTCCCCTCCTCTCTCTTTCCTCACTCTCTCCTCGCTCTCTTCCCCTCCTTCTCTCTTATCTTTCCTCACTCTCTCCTCTCTTCTTTTCTCCTCTTTCTTCCCCTCTCCCCTCTCCCCTCTCCCTCTCCTCTCCCTCTCCACCCTGCGTGATGTGAGAGTCTAAGTGTTTTTTTATCTCCTTCCTCCCCCGTAAGAGGAACAAATCCCATGATGATGGAGCCATCTTTTTTCCTCCTCACGGAGCGATTGCCGCCATTTTCCCCACGCCACCTCCTGAGTAAGGACCGCCCCCTCGGGGCTCGCTAGCTTTGATGCAGCGGAGGACCGGCGCACAGCGGCGCTGTCCATGATGTAGTGGGAGACCTCCTCCTTCCTGTAGGCCCAGGAAGTGATGGATCAAACACCCCCCCCCCCCCCAGCCTGTGTTATCAGGAAGTAAGAGATCTAACCCCGCCCCCTTCCAGGAAGTAATAGATCTTTACGCCACCCCCCTTCCCAGGAAGTAATGGATCTCTAACGCCGCCCCCCCCTTCTACCCAATCCTAGCCTGTATTCCCAGGAAGTGATGGATCTAACCCCGCCTCCCCCCCTCCTTCTACCCAATCCCAGCCTGTATTCCCAGGAAGTGATAGATCTAACCCCGCCCTCCCCCCTCTCCTTCTACCCAATCCTAGCCTGTATTCCCAGGAAGTGATGGATCTAACCCCGCCCTCCCCCCTCCTTCTACCCAATCCCAGCCTGTATTCCCAGGAAGTGATGGATCTAACCCCGCCCTCCCCCCCTCCTTCTACCCAATCCCAGCCTGTATTCCCAGGAAGTGATAGATCTAACCCCGCCCTCCCCCCTCTCCTTCTACCCAATCCCAGCCTGTATTCCCAGGAAATGATAGATCTAACCCCGCCCTCCCCCCCTCCTTCTACCCAATCCCAGCCTGTATTCCCAGGAAGTGATAGATCTAACCCCGCCCTCCCCCCCTCCTTCTACCCAATCCCAGCCTGTATTCCCAGGAAGTGATAGATCTAACCCCGCCCTCCCCCCCTCCTTCTACCCAATCCCAGCCTGTATTCCCAGGAAGTAATGGCAGTAGGTAGTACCAGCGATGGTGAGGTGGCAGTCACGAGGAGAGCTCTTTGTTATTGATTGATGTGTGTCTGTGTTTCTGTCTGTCTGTCTGTGTGTGTGTGTGTGTGTAGGCTCTGCGCACGGAACGCGCTCGCCAGGAGCTAATCAATCAGGTGCGACAGTCGGCAACCAGGACCCTGGACAGCATCCGTGGTGGGTGATGCATCGCCAGGGGCAGCCGAGAGAGAGAGAGAGAGAGAGAGAGAGAGAGAGAGAGAGAGAGAGAGAGAGAGAGAGAGAGAGAGAGAGAGAGAGAGAGAGAGAGAGAGAGAGAGAGAGAGAGAGAGAGAGAGAGAGAGAGAGAGAGAGAGAGAGAGAGAGAGAGAGAGAGAGAGAGAGAGAGAGAGAGAGAGAGAGAGAGAGAGAGAGAGAGAGAGAGAGACACTTGCATCATGCACCCACACATGGGCACACAGGCACACATACACGTATACACACACTTACACACTACAGCTCCCACTGCAGATGGTTTTCCCATTGATTTAATCCAGACCAACGAGAGCTGGTGGAAGTGGGAGGCTCTGAGCTGTCGTCAGGCTCAGTGAATGGAAGTGAAGCGATATGACATTAGTTCTAAGGAGGAGAACACGGAGAACAGCCTGAATGGGTGTGATTTGGTGAAAGAGATAGTTCAGATAGTTCAGAGATATACAGTAGGTAGTTTGGGGGAATTGGACTGCTTTTTTCCCCACCACTTTCCCAGAGTCAGAAACGAATAAATGTCTTAGGATAGACCTTTTTGGTGTAGTCTGAAGTTGTGTCAAACAGCGATATTAGGCTTCATCTTGTTGAGAAGCATCAGAAACCATCATGGGGAGTAAGGGTTCCATTGTACTTGTTGCAAATAAAAAATCTTGAATCTTGAATCATGATCCCATAGGCGTCGAGGAGTTGGGTGAAACAAAGCAAGTAAAGTAAAGAGTTTGAGGGTCTTTTTAAAGCATGGTTTGAGAGGAGGCACACACCCAGACACACATCCAGACACAGCATATCAATTATTAATTTTCGCATTCAATGAATTCAAATGGCTTTTGCCTTTTTGCCTGAGAAAAATATGTCCCCATTGTAATACTTAAGATATAGTCATAGTATTCTTCGTTCCTTTCACCTAAACCTTGAATTATATTGATCCCAATCAAGCGTTCTACATGTTTGACATTCCATGCACAGCATAATGGAAATCCAATGAGGAGATGAGGTGTACATCCCATCAAGCCCAGCGTGCACACGCACACAACGCAGAATAAGCATGTTATAATCACTCATTCATAAGGAGGTAGCAGGCAGTCAATTGATTATGACTTTAATTATGAGTGTGTATGTAGCAGCTCTCCCTTCTAATAACATTTTGGTAATTAGTTTCATGAACAAGAATAGACGACACTTATTAAAGGGTCTGATCACATTGAACCGCTGTGCGTCTGCCTATGGCGTGAGTGGCTTTCTAAGAGCTCTCTCTCAGCTCAGGGAGGGCGGGGCCAGCTCAGGGTGGGTGTGGCCAGGTCAGGGAGGGCGGGGCCAGCTCAGGGTGGGTGCGGCCAGCTCAGGGAGGGCGGGGTCAGGGTGGGCGGGGCCAGCTCAGGCACGTCTTCTGAATGAGACCAGGGCAGGCAGCAGCGTTTCGCTGTGAAATGTAATCTCGTCTTGTAGTTCACCAAACGCCTCATGCCGTTTATTACTTCTGAGGTAGTGGGGATTGTATGTGTGTGTGTGTGAGATGTTTTTTGGAAAAGGGGATTTAAGCAGCCTGCTTCTCTCTCCTCTCCACCCTCCACCCTCTTCTGTGTTCTCTCTCTATCTCTCTCTTGCCCCCTGCAGGGCGGCAGGTGTCACTGCGTCTGGTGGAGGAGGCCAAGAAGAGGGAGCGCTTCGAACAGCTGAAGCAGCACCTTGAGCAAGAGCAGGAGGTGTGTGTGTGTGTGTGTGTGTGTGTGTGTGTGTGTGTGTGTGTGTGTGTGTGTGTGTGTGTGTGTGTGTGTGTGTGTGTGTGTGTGTGTGTGTGTGTGTGTGTGTGTGTGTGTGTGTGTGTGTGTGTGTGTGTGTGTGTGTGTGTGTGTGTGTGTTTAAGGGGGGGGCTTAAGCACATTTAGGAAATGAATAATGTAAGTGGAAAGATGGATTGCATCCACAAGGCTATTAAAGAAGGATGAGGCCTTTTTTCTCTCTCTTTTTTTCTTAGTTGTTGTGTTCAGCTGATCAATTTCCGTGACAAGCTCATAATGAAAAACCAATCCATCCTAATTATTTTCTGCGCAAAATCTCTAATACTCTCACCAACCAGTGATTAGGAGGAAAAACAAATATGATGAGGCCCTTTTTCAATGAGGTTGAAAACCTTCATTAAGTCGCCTACGGCAATTTACCGCCGCTAAGCACGACTCCCTCGCCTTACCTCCCCCCCGTCTCCCCCTCCGCCTCCCCCCGTCTCCTCGCTTTACCTCCCCCCCGTCTCCCTCGCCTTACCTCCCCCCCGTCTCCCTCGCCTTACCTCCCCCCCGTCTCCCTCGCCTATCTCCCCCCCGTCTCCCTCGCCTTACCTCCCCCCCGTCTCCCTCGCCTTACCTCCCCCCCGTCTCCCTCGCCTTACCTCCCCCCCGTCTCCCTCGCTTTACCTCCCCCCCCGTCTCCCTCGCCTTACCTCCCCCCCGTCTCCCTCGCCTTACCTCCCCCCGTCTCCCTCGCCTTACCTCCCCCCCGTCTCCCCCCTCCGCCTCCCTCTCCGCTACCTATTGTCTACATCTTTATGGCCTCTTATATATTTACATCTCTGAAATCACGAGGGTGGAGGCCAACGCCGCCTCCACTTTCATCCTCCCAATTAGAGGGATTTGTCCGCAAAGGGAGTTGATCCAGAATGGGAAGCGGACCCACTTTTAAAGCACCCATTAAACGGCCATAAAAAGTGTGTGGGTGTGTGTGTGTGTGTGTGTGTGTGTGAGTGTGGGGGGGGGGGGGGGGGGGTGTTTAAGGCCAGGGTCCAGTATAATGCAGACTCCTTTGAAAACACATCCTTATTTATTTATTGATTTATTTAATTCTCTTTCGTTAATTGCGGCCTTCTGTCCACACTGGAAACATACGATTTTTTTCCCCAAGAGGATGAATTAAGAAATAAAATAATAAACTGGGGCCTTGCTTTATGTTGTTGTTGCCGGGGGAAACACGGACGGAAAGCGTTGGACCGGCAGCGTCCGAAGTCACTCCCTGCTCACTATGCGGCGTGCTATGTCTGTCCTGTATAGGGAGAATTAACACCCCCTATACAGTGCACTCATCGTATCCCACAATGCATTGTGAAAGGTAGTGCACGACCGCCGTCACTAACCCAGCATATATCCCATCATGCATTGCGCTGGAAGACATTTTTGGAAGCAAAAATACGCAGACAGACAAGAAGTGACGTCGTACGTAGCGAGGACGCATGTTTCGTGTGTTTTTTGTCGTTGATGGTTGATGATGTCACCTGTCGTTGATGTTTGATGTCACCTGTTGTCGGTGTTTGATGATGTCACCTGTCGTCGATGTGTGATGATGTCACCAGTGGAGAAGCGCGTCCAGGCGGAAGGAGCAGGAGGACGACTTCAGCTTCGCCCGGGAGCTACGAGACCGAGAGCAGAGGCTGCAGGCCCTCGAGGAGCAGCTGGAGCAGAGGGCCAGGTCACCACACACACACACACACACACACACACACACACACACACACACACACACACACACACACACACACACACACACACACACACACACACACACCCCCCCCCCCCCCCCCTCTGCTGGAGACAAACACAACACTATACACAACTCAGACTGACTAATATTGTAGACAAACACACAACACATACTCATTAGTTCTGAAGACAAACGACACACACTTCAGACTCACTAATTCTGTAGTTGTTCATACACACACTCACTCACTCACGCACTCCTACGCCCAAACATACATACACACGTTTAATTATGCGGTGAACATTGTTGCGAATGAGACAACCGTTAGAACGGGCGGCGGAACCCGACTATATCCATGTCTGATCGTTTGCATGCGGAGCTCAGGAGGAAACTAAACGCTCTCCTCCATATTCAAATCCGGCCCCATTATTCACCGCAATTTGGCAAGTCGCAGGCTCCCCGGCAAACAGTCCCTCTCTCTCTCTCTGTGCATGCGTTGATCACGTCCCTCTCACAGGATGGGAGCATCTCACCCTCTCCCGCCCCCCCCCGACTTCACACCTAGCGGCTCCAACTAAACTCATTAAAACGCAGGAAGCTGACAGCCGAGCGAGTTGAGCGACAATCCGATTCCGAGTCGCTTTCTCTCGGGTTGCCAGGTTTTCGTTCCTATTACCGCAGACGGACGCATCGTCTCCTGTCGAGAGGGTCTCCAGAGCGAGACGTCTCATTCCCTTTTGCTGTGAAGGGCCGAGCGCAGGAAGGTTTTTAGAAAAAAAATTAAAAAGGGGTTTTATTACACCAAAATGAAACAAAAACAGGCACTGGAAAAATAAAAACCAAATGTCAAAACTTATAAACCGATGGGTGAATGGAGCTGAACCTGAAACAAACCAGCAGACACCCAGGAACTGACATTTAAATGTGACTCTTCTTATGAGGGAGACTTTATACTAACTGGGCTGAACCAAATGGCACACGAGGGGGGGGAACACAAACCACAATCCATTAAAGACACCGCCATCAAGACACAAGACACAAGTCCCCCCCATGAGCCACATAGAATTGCCTGAAATGAAGCAGCCACGCCTGAAGTCCAACCCAGCTGAAGATGTTTCAAGATGATTTTATTCTCCATGTGTAACCCGTATAATGGAACGCATACTCCCCATTCACTCCGCAGTATGGATTTCTACAATACAATACTATGCTATGCAATACTATAAACAACACAATATACTATATACAATATTCTATACTATATACTATAAACACCACTATACTATAACAATGCCATACACAATAAAAATAACAATAAAGTGTCTGATGGATGATGCAGTATAAACATATGGCGAATGGTGCAAAAATCATTTTAAAGTGAATCTTAAACTGCTGTGTGACTCTGGCCTCAGCAGAGGTCAACTCAAATATATATATATGTTAAATCAAACCTAATTAATGTGTTTATATTATGCATGTTAAAATACATACATTGGGGGCGGTAAGATAGCTCAGTCTGTTTGGACTTGGCTTGGGAACAGGAAGGTCACCGGTTCACTGCCGAGGTGCCCCTGAGCAAGGCACCAGACCCCTACACTGCTCCCCGGACGTGTATTTCACTGTAAAACATGTCTTGAACCCCAGCCCTCACACCCTCTGTCCCTTTCCACTTGGTGGTGGTCAGTCGGTCGAATCGCTGAAGCTAAAGATCTCGATTGATTGCTCGCAGGAACGAGCTGATCGCTCAGTACGGCCGCCTGTCGGAGGATGCCGCCCGGCGAGAGGGGCGGGCCTTGTGGAGGCTCCAGCGAATGAGGCTGGACCAGGCGCGCGCCCAGTTCCTGACGCGGGACCACGAAAAGATGGAGGTCAGTGTTTTGTCACCTCAATCACAAAGCGAACGATTATTGCACGCGGCGGCGGCATGTGATAGCGGTAATTGCCTCGTTTGTGTCTTTTGAGTTTAAGGGTTCTAGTTCACTGAGACACCTTCTTTCTTTTTAACGGCACCCGCAGACCATACTGGAGAAGTATCCCCTGGGGCGAGACAGACCTCCCGTTGAATTCCTCTCAGCTGTTCCACAGACGGTAATGCAACGGGAACAGGTGTTGTAGCCCCGCCACCACCCCCGCACCCCCACCCCCACCCTCACCCGCTGCTTCAACTAAACACCCATCTCTTCTACAGGAGTCTGCGCCGCCGGAGCCATCCCACCGCCTCACAGCAGAGGAGGGGCGGGAGCCGCCTGCTGACGGCGCCTCCCACCTAATTACCGCAGGCTCCTCCTCCTTCTCCGGGGACGTAGCTGGGACCGATGTGCTCCCAGGGCCGCTCTCCGAGGCCCCGGAGGAGCTGGACTCGGGCCTCCAGCAGCAGCCTGAAGCGGCAGTAGACTATGATTTCAGTGCCCCCTTCAGACCGCTGGAGGGCATCACCGGTCAAGCCGCACCAACGTCCCAGCCTCCGCCTCCGCCTCACTCGGCCGCAGTGCCTCATCCTTCCGCCTCTCACATCCCCGTGGGCCAGAACGTGTCCGTGGTCCCCGAGAGCATCCCCAGGGCCAACCCCTACGGCCAGGCCTCGGACTCCAGCTTCCCCGTCGGAGGCTTCACGCCGGAGGAAGGTGCTCCTCTGGAGGCGCCCAAACGCAGCGCCCACGGACACCCCTCCCAATCCACGGTGCAGCTGGGCAACAGCGGCGCTGGGACGATAGACAACACCCCGGGGGGACTCGAATCTACAGCTGAGCAAGGAAACACTTTGGTTGCGGTTGAAAAAAATACCTCAGGAGCAAACCAGGTACTAGAGCCCGACCTTCTTGAGATTGTACTGGAAGAGGCTCCCATTCTTTGCGTGGAAGATGCTTCTGATTCTCCAGTTGAGACTGATGGCGAAGACCTCCTCCAGGTGAAAATGGCTCCTCCTCCTCCTCCTCCTCCTCCTCCTCCTCCTCCTCCTCCTCCTCCTCCTCCCTCTGTCTCCTCCCCCCTGACCCCCGAGGGTCGACCTCACCCCTCGGCGGCTCACATCAAAGTCGGGGATTTTGTCTCCGATGCGGGGGTGGCGCCGCCTCCCTTGGCGAACCCTCACGGCCATGCCTCCGATTCCCAGCTGAACGCCGCGGGGCTGGTCCCAGAAGCCGCCGCGCCTCTGCCTCGGCCCGGTGCCCACGGGCACGTGTCTGACGCCCACATGAAGGTGGGCGCCGGTCTGGTGTTAGAAGACGGCGCTCCCGTCCCCTGTCCCGGTGCGTTCGGACACGCCTCCGACGCCCACATCAAGGTCGGGGAGAACGTCTCGGAGTCTGTGGCCCGGCTGCCTGTTCCCGGCGCCCACGGCCACTCATCCGACTCCGCCCTCCACGCCGGCTGTGTGGTTTCGGGCTTCGAACCCGTCTTCTTGCCTCTGCCCGGCGGCGCCCACGGCCACTCCTCCGACTCCGCCCTCGGTGTGGGCTGCGTGGTTTCCGGAACGGCGGCACTGGCTTCTACGGTCCCGGGAAGCGCGTTCGGACATTCTTCGGACTCCGCCCTCGCCGGCGGCTGCGTGGTTTCCGGGGTAGCGGCGGCGCAAGCTTCCCCGCTTCCGGGTAGCGCTCACGGGCACGCCTCCGACTCCGCCCTCGGCGGAGGCTGCTTAGTTTCCGGAACGGCGACCCTCCCCTCGCCGCTCCCGGGAAGCGCGTTTGGCCACTCTTCGGACTCTGCCCTCGGCGGCGGCTGCGTTGTTTCCGGAACGGCGACCCTCTCCTCGCCGCTCCCGGGAAGCGCTTTTGGCCACGCCTCCGACTCTGCCTTGGGCGTCGGGTGCGTGGTGTCGGAGGCGGAGCCTGTGCCCGCTCTGCCGGCGGGAAGTTCCTACGGGCACACCTCGGACTCTGTGTTGGGCGGAGGCTGCGTGGTGAAGGTCAGAGGTCGGGGGGAGACGCCCGGTCACACACCACAGGACGACCAAGGTAATCATCAAGCTAGTGTGGATGCTAATACGTCAACAACATATACGATATGATGTAATATATACAATATTATATATATGTCCTTCTCCTTCGAGTGTGTGTGTGTGTGTGTGTGTGTGTGTGTGTGTGTGTGTGTGTGTGTGTGTGTGTGTGTGTGTGTGTGTGTGTGTGTGTGTGTGTGTGTGTGTGTGTGTGTGTGTGTGTGTGTGTGTGTGTGTGTGTGTGTGTGTGTGTGTGTGTGTGTGTGTGTGTGTGTGTGTGTGTGTGTGTGTGGGACACGCGTTGTCAACGAGGGAGATTAGTTTGGCTTTGCGCTGCGGTTCAGTTGATGGAATAGAAAATGTTAGTACTTGATATTCATTAGAAATTGAATTGAATCACTGAAGCAACGCTAACTCAAACGGTGTTTGAACTCCATGGGTTTGAGTGCCGCAAAAAGTAATGAGCTATTGTGTGGTCGCTTTTGTCAAATATATCAAGAACCTATTGAATTAAAGTCTCTGTCTCTCCATCTCTGTCTCTCTGTCTCTCTGCCCGTCTCTATCTCCCTGTGTCTCTCTGTCTCCCTCCCTCTCTGTGTCTGTGTGTGTCTTTCTGTCCGTCTCTGTCTCCCTGTCTCTCTCCCTATGTCTCTCTGTGTGTCTGTGTCTTTCTGTCCGTCTCTATCTCTATCTGTCTCCCTGTGTCTCTCTCTGTCTCCCTGTCTCTCTCCCTATGTCTCTCTGTGTGTGTGTGTCTTTCTGTCCGTCTCTATCTCTATCTGTCTCTCTCTGTCTCCCTGTCTCTCTCCCTATGTCTCTCTGTGTGTTTGTGTCTTTCTGTCCGTCTATATCTCTCTCTGTCTCCCTGTGTCTCTCTCTGTCTCCCTGTCTCTCCCTATGTCTCTCTGTGTCTGTGTGTGTGTCTTTCTGTCCGTCTCTATCTCTCTCTGTCTCCCTGTGTCTCTCTCTCTCCATCTCTCTGCTTCCTCCTCTCCATCAGTCTTTGGGTCTCCAGGAGACCCCGGGTCCCAGGTGTCCCTGCTGGGCTTGTCCCTGGGGCCTGGGTCGTCCGAGCGGGACTATCTGGTCTCCCTGGCCGAGCGGTACCGGGCGGAGCACTACGAGGACTGCTCCGGTCGAATGTGTGAGTGGACATTTACCAGGCTGAAAAAACACCTTTCTGCAGTCTGTGCCACGTTTCCCCCGTGAAACAAAAGGTTGTCCTTGAGAGGGAAGGAAGAGCTGAATGCACGTTAGATATGCCAGCCAGTCGCTGTATGGGTAACGTGGGCTGCATACAGAGCTCTCTCTCTCTCTCTCTCTCTCTCTCTCTCTCTCTCTCTCTCTCTCTCTCTCTCTCTCTCTCTCTCTCTCTCTCTCCTCTCTCTCTCTCTCTCTCTCTCTCTCTCTCTCTCTCTCTCTCTCTCTCTCTCTCTCTCTCTCTCTCTCTCTCTCTCTCTCTCTCCTCTCTCTCTCTCTCTCTCTCTCTCTCTCTCTCTCTCTCTCTCTCTCTCTCTCTCTCTCTCTCTCTCTGACAATCCTGTGCTGCACAGCTGTCTGTATAATATATGAGGGGTGTAAAGAAAATATCGACTCTCTTGTGATTCTTTCTCTTTATTGATCGACAAAAAGTTGTGTGATAGCTTGAAAGGCTGTCGTGAGTTTTATATGAGCTTCAGTCCAACCCACCCTTTGTATCACAGTGTATTAGGGTGTCCCTCAGTTGATAAAGTATAAAGTATAGAGGTGTGTGTGCGTGTGCGTGTCTCCCTCACCACCACAGCGGCGTCCCCGGAGTGTCAGCTGCTGAAGCGTCTGTCTGGCGGGCCCCGGGGCCTCCCCATGGATCCCACCCTCCAGAGCGCCACAGACACCACGGCCGTCCAGCTCAGTGAGATGGTGTCCCTACCGGTGCTGATGAAGCACTCGGTGACCGGACCCCTCATCACACAGTCAGTGTCTCCTTCAAGTGTCTCCTTCCAGTGTCTTTATGTTGTATGTATGTAAGACATGAGGATCTAGTGATGGTAAACAGACTGCATTTATATAGTGCTTTTAACCAATGGGGGTCGCTCACGAAGTAGATCCGGCAAGCTCTTGTTTGGCGAGCAGAAGGTTGCTGGTTTGATCCCCGGCTCCTACTCCTAGCCCGAGTGTCCTAGAGGTGTCCCTGAGCAAGACACCCTCACTGCTCCTGACCAGATGTCTCCTTGCATGGCTAGGATGGAGCCATGGATGGGGGCTCCTTCCTAGCCAAGTGTTGTGGTGTCCCTTGAGCAAGACACCCCTAACCCTAACTGCTCCTGACCAGCTGGCTGTCTCCTTGCATGGCTGACACCGCCGTCGGTGGATGAATGGGTGAACGTGAGACATACGTTTTAAAGAAAGTCCTTAGGTTGCTCAGGGATGCCTCTATGACACTTGGCTAGGAGGAGCCGTGGGATCTAACCGGCAACCCTCCGGTTGCCAGACAACCGTCTCTGCCCCCTGAGCCACGGCGGCCCCAGTAGCTGGTCGGGGAGGTTTAAATTGGCACCTCCCAAATGGTGTGTATTTGCGCCGTAGCCCAGGTGGCGGACCGTCACTGATATGGTTTCCTAGTATATTTCACAGATATTATATATATTATATGTGTATTCCACAGGTCTGATATGAGGCTGTTCATACAGTTTATCATTCAGATGGGTTTAGTTTCTCTCTGTGTTCAAGGCTCTTTCTGAAACACAACGGTCAAGGGCATAAAGGAAAGAAGGGAGAGAAAAAACAAAGGACAATTTTTCAAAACCACATTTCTGTCGGTATTCAAGTCGGGTAATGTCGGCTGAATTGTCGCTGGCCTTCGCGGTCAAAACCTGCGGAAATGCGAGCGTATCCACCGCTTGCAAAGCAAAGCGAATCCTTGACTGAACTCACCTGTACCGTCTCACTCGGCTGACGTAACGGCAATATGTCCAAGTGACACCGGCGAGGTCCGTTCTTTAAATGCCACCGTCAAACCGCCCGGAAACACCGCCGGCGGGCGTCCTCGGCCCTCGGCTGTGAAATGTCACCGCACGCCATTGACGGCGGTGGCTGTTTTTCCAGGACGGATGGCGCCCTGCTCTCTCTCTCTCCATCTGCGGGAGGTGAGTCGTGTGAATTATTTGGCGATAGAGGCGAGCGGCGGTGTATTCGTCAAAGACGTCCTTTAAAAAAGGAGAATCTTTGTCTTGGGGGGAGGGGCAACGTTTTCTGCCGACTTCTGCGTTTCTTTTCTCTCGGCCGCTCTGACCTTTTGTGGCGTCGCTTCATCACGGCGTTCCGTGAACAGAACCCCCTCCCCCCCCCCCCCCCCCCCCCCCCCCCCCCACCCCGGGGATAATTAAAATGTTTGAAGTGGATTTAAATATGGGTCAGAAGACGAAGAGGGGAACGCCACCACCGGCGCTTCCCTGCTTCCTCTCTCCTATCTGGGCGGACGTCTCTCGTGAACTGTGTGTGTTTCCTGCCAGTCAGCATTACATTTAAATACTTCTCTCTCTCTCTTTCTTTGTCTCCCCCTCATCCCTGTTCCTCTCCCTCACCCCTGCACCACCCGGTCTCCGCCCATGTGCAGCGTGTCCCTGGTGAACAAGGCGGTGGTGGACTACTTTTTCGTGGAGCTGGGCGTGGAGCGCCACTTCGAGGCGCTGCGCCACTTCCTGCTGATGGAGGACGGAGAGTTTGCCCAGTCCCTCGGCGACCTGCTCTTCGAGAAGGTGACCCTTGACCCCCTAGTTGTTTTGCTTAGCATCTACCCCGATCGGGTCGATCCGGTCATCCCAGCTATCGAGCCTAAAAAAATGATAACATTTTGCCGCAAAACAGAAATCTCCAGGGTGCGTCGACTGACTATCTTGTGGTTTAGTCTAGGGCCGGCTCCTCCGACTAGAGATTCATCTCCTGATGTCTCTCCCAGGCTGCTGCGGCCAGGCGGTCAGGGGCCGTGTAGTGTAGCCGCTCCCCGTGGAGAAGGTTCTGGGCTCCATCGTCTTGACGTCAGCCACCTGCCCTTGGGCACCCTAACCTCCATCTGATGATGTGTCTCAATTCACTGCCAAGTCGCTTTGGATAAAGATTTGGATATTATTACTTTTCACAAATGTGCTATCTGCTTTGTGAAAATAATGATGATGATGTTGGTGGTGGTGGTGGTAGTAGTAGTGGTAGTAGTAGTAGTAGTAGTAGTAGTAGTAGTGGTAGTAGTAGTGGTAGTAGTGGTAGTAGTAGTAGTAGTAGTAGTAGTAGTAGTGGTAGTAGTAGTGGTAGTGGTAGTGGTAGTGGTGGTGGTGGTGGTGGTAGTAGTAGAGGTAGCAGTAGCAGTAGTAGTAGAGGTAGCAGTAGTAGCTGCTTGTATGGTGGTGTAGTGGTTACTACACCACGGCACTAAACAGCATGAAGGCTTTCCTCAAGTTCTGTGACCTTGAGGAAACCCAGCGCAGGTTTCAATATGTTTGCGTCTCGAAGGTGTCAGATAAATAACTCTTCTGTGGTCTTAAAGACTTTCCCCAGCAAGTCCACCAGATTTATGATTCCAATATCGAGGAGATGAAATCCCTTTTTCTGGCGAGCCGCGGTAGCGCCAACGTACCTAAGCTGCGCGGCGGTTTTCTTGCGGTCCCTCTCGTCCCAAATGTTGATCTCACGTGTCGTGGAAAGAACAAGTCGGTTCTCCGACTCTCTCTCTCTCTCTCTCTCTCACGTACTTTGTAAACGGAACCGTGAAGCGGAACGGGTGAGGATCATGATTTTGATATCTTTTTTTTAAGTGTAGTTCGCTTAATTCCTTTCAACAATTTTCCTGTCATTTCCAGACTGATCGTATCCTGACACAAATCTAATTTAACGCCTCGCTAGCGTTGGCACACAACACAAAACCATCCACCCAAACGTTACGTCTTCCTCGACTCGTTCTGCCATGTTTGCTCTGTAAATAGATAATTCCTATAATTACCAATATTTAATTTGGTTTTTATAGTTTGCTGTTTTTGGGGGATTTTTTTTACGAGATGTTTTTAAATGGAAATATAACTGGTAGTACTGCTGGGTGGGAGACGTGTGGCATGCAAGGTGGCTTGTGTGGCACCCTGCTGTGAGGCTCAGGTGATGCCACCTGGGGTGAGTGGTGGTGGTGGGCTGGGGGTGGTGATGGTGGTGGTGGTGGTGGGCTGGGGGTGGTGGTGGTGGGCTGGGGGTGGAGGGTGATGGTGGTGGTGAGCTGGTGGTGGTGGTGGAGGGCTGGGGATGGTGGTGGTGGTGGTGACCTGGGGGTGGTGGTGGTGGTGGTGGTGAGCTGGGGGTGGTGATGGTGGTGGTGGGCTGGGGGTGGTGGTGGTGGGCTGGGGGTGGAGGGTGATGGTGGTGGTGAGCTGGTGGTGGTGGTGGAGGGCTGGGGATGGTGGTGGTGGTGGTGGTGACCTGGGGGTGGTGGTGGTGGTGGTGGTGAGCTGGGGGTGGTGGTGGTGGTGGTGGGCTAGGGGTGGAGGGTGATGGTGGTGGTGAGCTGGTGGTGGTGGTGGAGGGCTGGGGGTGGTGGTGGTGGTGGTGGTGACCTGGGGGTGGTGGTGGTGGTGGGCTGGGGGTGGTGGTGGTGGGCTGGGGGTAGTGATGGTGGTGGTGGGCTGGGGGTGGTGGTGGTGGGGTGGTGATGGTGGTGGTGGTGGTGGGGGTGGTGATGGTGGTGGTGAGCTGGGGGTGGGGGTGGTGGTGGTGAGCTGGCGGTGGTGGTGGTGGTGGTGAGCTGGGGGTGGTGGTGGTGGTGGTGAGCTGGGGGTGGTGGTGGTGGTGGGGGGCTGGGGGTGGTGGTGGTGGTGGTGGTGAGCTGGGGGTGGTGGTGGTGAGATGGGGGTGGTGGAGGGTGATGGTGGTGGTGATGGGGGTGGTGGTGGTGGTTTGGGGATGGTGGTGGTGGTGGTGGAGGGTGGTGGTGGTGAGCCATGAGTGGCTTGGTTTGATCCCTCCGTCTTACCTGTAGGCCCTCTCCGCTGAGATGACAATATCCCCCAGGGCCTCCTGGATCACGTTCATATGGGTTCATATGGGTTCATATGGGTTCATATGGGTTCATATGGTTCCTATGGGTTCATATGGGTTCATATGGGTTCATATGGGTTCATATGGGTTCATATTGTTTATGATCTTGTGTAGATGCAAGCAAATAAAAATACAAAAAATAGACGAAACATATGCCTCGACATGACATTCACAATGATGTATGACAATAGAACAAACAAGAATAGATCAATATAAAGAACATATATACACAACAATATAAACAGCAGTAATATATATCTAAATATATATACTGTATATATATTAGCAGTCCCAACCCTCTACTACTCCATCAGTGTAATCTGATTTCTTTATATCAGTTGATTTATTGATTTGTGTTAATTCAAAATAAGGGGCAACCAATTGTTTTCAAGTGATTTACATTTATCCAAATTCGCTGTTGCCGTCAATTAAAACATCTGCTAAATGACGTTATGAAGTTATGACATTACAGCAAACAACACAGTGGAAAAATTAGAGAAAGAGAGAGTTACCTTGGTTTAAAACCTCTGGTCTCTCTGATCGTATGGTGACCTACTGTGTTAGAGTATAACTTCTGATCAGTCCTACTGTGTTACAGTAGAACTTCTGATCAGTCCTACTGTGTTAGAGTATAACTTCTGATCAGTCCTACTGTGTTAGAGTATAACTTCTGATCAGTCCTACTGTGTTAGAGTATAACTTCTGATCAGTCCTACTGTGTTAGAGTATAACCTCTGATCAGTCCTACTGTGTTAGAGTATAACTTCTGATCAGTCCTACTGTGTTAGAGTATAACTTCTGATCAGTTCTACTGTGTTAGAGTATAACTTCTGATCAGTCCTACTGTGTTAGAGTATAACTTCTGATCAGGCCTACTGTGTTATAACAGAACCTCTGATTAGTCCTACTGTGTTATAGTAGAGATTCTGATCAGTCCTACTGTGTTACAACAGAACGTCTGATCAGTCCTACTGTGTTATAGTAGAGATTCTGATCAGTCCTACTGTGTTATAGTATAACTTCTGATCAGTCCTACTGTGTTATAGCAGAACCTCTGATCAGTCCTACTGTGTTATAGCAGAACCTCTGATCAGTCCTACTGTGTTATAGCAGAACTTCTGATCAGTCCTACTGTGTTATAGCAGAACCTCTGATCAGTCCTACTGTGTTATAGCAGAACCTCTGATCAGTCCTACTGTGTTATAGTAGAACTTGTACATGCCCATAATAACACCTCTCTAATTATGTTTCATAACTTTATCACTTAACGCTGGCATTAATACTTTCCTAGAATCTATGAATTAATGAACCATTTTCATGCTCCGCTTGGAACGCGATCCGATTTATTTATTATGTCTCTTTATCATTTGATGGGTTTATTGTTTGTCTTTTGTCATTTGGCATCTTTTTAATTGTCTTGTTATTGGCGTGTGTCAAATTGGCTCGGTTTAATTGTGCTTCTGTTTGTATTTAAATGGTTCTTGTGCCGAGGAGCCCCTTGAGAACCACATGACATCTCCAGGGATTAGGTCCGACTTTAAAGAACTTCAGATCCTAACCAAACATCTGCTATCCCACTCCCACTAGACCCCATGGACAGGCTGCTCAAGTTGACGGTAGTTGAGTAACGTGATGTGTGTGTGTGTGTGTGTGTGTGTGTCTGTCTGTTTCTGTGTGTGTGTGTGTGTGTGTCTGTCTCCGTGTGTGTGTGTGTCTGTCTGTCTCCGTGTGTGTGTGTGTCTGTCTGTCTCCGTGTGTGTGTCTGTCTGTTTCGGTGTGTGTCTGTCTGTCTGTCTCTGTGTGTGTGTCTCTCTGTCTCTGTGTGTGTCTGTCTCCGTCCGTCTGTCTGTCTGTGTGTCTGTCTCCGTGTGTGTGTCTGTCTGTCTGTCTGTCTGTCTGTCTGTCTCTGTGTGTCTGTCTGTCTGTGTGTGTGTGTGCGTGCGTGCGGTGTTCCAGCTGGGCAGTGGCCACACCCCCGGCCAGCTGCTCACCCCCCTACTGTTGAACTCCATCCTGAGCAAGGCGCTGCAGTACAGCCTCCACGGGGACCTCCGTCAGGCGGCCAGCTTCAGCTTCGGCCTCCGCTTCCTGCCTGACAGCTTCCACCCCCACGCCCCCGACTCCCTCAACTGCCTGGAGCTGCGCTACAAGGTGGGGTGGGTGTGTGTGGGTGTGTGTGTGTGTGTGTGTGTGTGTGTGTGTGTGTGTGTGTGTGTGTGTGTGTGTGTGTGTGTGTGTGTGTGTGTGTGTGTGTGTGTGTGTGTGTGTGTGTGTGTGTGTGTGTGTGTGTGTGTGTGTGTGTGTGTGTGTGTGTGTGTGTGTGTGTGTGTGTGTGTGTGGGTGGGTGGGTGGGTGTGTTAGGATGGTGGTGAGGTGGTCAATGAACTGCATTTATACAGCGTTTTTATCCAAAGCGCTTTACAAGTCATGCCTCACATTCACCCATTCACCCACCGACGGCGGAGTCAGCCATGCAAGGGGACAGCCAGCAGGTCAGGAGCAGTTAGGGTGTCTTGCTTAAGGACACCTCCACAGCTTTTGCTAGGAGGAGCCGGGGAAATGAACCAGCAACCTTAGGTTGTGAGGCGAGCTCTCTACCTCCTGAGATATACTGCCACTACTGGTAGTGGAGTAGCAGTAGTTATTGAGGTGGAGGAGAGGGCGGAGTACTCCACTCTGATCTCTCCGTCCATCAGACGGTATTAACCTGCATACCGCCAGTCTCCCATTACCTCTCAGAGTGTGTGTGGAACATTCTGGGTCTATATTGGCCAGGGAGGCAGATAAAAGAGTGTGTGTGTGTGTGCATGAGTGGCAGCTTGACTGTGACAGGCTGTCATGTTTTGACAAACCGGCTATGGGTTGTGGAAAATGAGCTTGTCACAAATGTAAGCCCTGGAACCTCATTCACAGAGTAGGCCAGGGGCCTCTGGGTGACACACGCACGCACACACGCACATGAGACACGCACACATGAGACACGCACACACGCACATGAGACACGCACACACACACATGCACATGAGACACGCACACACGCACATGAGACACGCACACATGAGACACGCACACACGCACATGAGACACGCACACACGCACATGAGACACGCACACACAGTGACTGATGTTCCTCCGTCCTTCACTCCCTTTCTCTCTTTGTCCACCTGCACCACCCCTCTCTCTCTTGCTCCCTCCCTCTCTCTCTTGATCTCCCCCTCTTACTTTCGCTCTCCCCCTCTTACTTTCGCTCTCCCCCTCTCCCTCTCCCTCTCTCTCCCTCTCGCTCTCGTTCTCCCTCTCTCCCCCCCCTCTCTCAGGTGGACTGGCCGCTGAACATCATCATCACCGACGGATGCATGAACAAGTACAACCTGCTGTTCTCCTTCCTGCTGCAGCTGAAGCACATGGTGTGGTCGCTCCGAGACGTGTGGTTCCACCTGAAGAGGACCGGTGAGAACCCACACCCTAACCCTGTCTGTCTGTCTGTCTGTCTGTCTGTCTGTCTGTCTGTCTGTCTGTCTGTCTATCCTGTTAACGATTTTCTTAATCCTTTACAGGATTATAGAATTGAACAGTTAAACCTTTTGCAGCAGTGCTGACCTTTTTATTCCCGAAGATATTCATTGTTTTAATTTGATTTGTGTAACGGAAGGAAGGAAAGGAATGTTGAAATGTCACCACATCAACCCCACTTTGTTTTCATATATTTTTTAATAAATTACATGACATGGCATTACATTAGTAATTTAGCAGACGCTTTTGTCCAAAGCGACTTACAATAAGGTCATTCAACAGGTAGACAAGAGAACTACTAGTCCTATTTCCTTCCTAACAAGCCATAATAATATAATGTATACATACATATACACATACATAATAACAGAATATATAATGCATTACATTACAATAAGGTCATTCAACAGGAAGACTCGAATAACTGTTAGTCTCCATAAGTGTATTTCCTTCCTAACAAGCCTCCAAGAGCAGAACCAGTGCTCAGGTAAAAGTTCAATAAGTAGGTTAACAATAGAGCTTAGCAATCGAGCTAAATCAATACTAATAGTTAGTATTTAATAGTTATCTCCGGAGACTGGACTGCAGGGCCCCCCCTCTGGTCTGGTATTCTGTGTCCGGTGCGTTTACCCATCATGCCTTGCTGTGGTCACCCCCCCCCCCCCCCCCCCCCCAGCGCTGGTGAAGGGGGCGGGCCACTCGGTGCAGTTCCACCAGCTGCAGCTGTACCGACACGAGATGCAGCACTTCGTCAAGGTGATCCAGGGCTACATCGCCAACCAGATCCTGCAGGTCTCCTGGAGCGAGTTCACCGCCAAGCTGGCCACCGCCGGGGACCTGGACGCCATCCACCACATGCACACCGACTACCTGGACAGGGCCATCTTCAGGTGAGGGGTGAGGGGTTAACCCTCAGGGGAGAGGGAGGGAGGGAAGGAGGGGAAGAGAGGGAGAGAGAGAGAAAGGGAGCGTAAGGGAAGGGGAGAGATGAAGAGAGAGATGGTAGGAGGGAGGGAGAGAGAGTGAAGGAGGAAGGGAGGGAGAGAGAGACTCTCAGCACCAAACATAATCGAATGATACACCTGTGAAGGGGACTGTTGCAGACTCTTGCACAGCCGGCCCATATGCACTTCACTCATTAATTAGGTCTGGAAAGGCTGAGTTGTCGAAGTTGAAGCTGATTGGATTAGCTTCGACCGAGGTACGCCGGCGAAGTGCCACCGTGTTTACAAATTAAACACTGAGAGACAACTTTAGGGCTACGCCATTCTCATTGAAGTGGAAACGTCTCGCCTTTTAAATTAAACGACTTCCGAGGCAGCGTGAACGCTATTATTAACCTCCACCGTCGAAGAGGGGCCGGAGGTAATGTTTCCACCCCTGTCTGTCTGTCTGTCTGTCTGTTAGCAAGATAACTCAGAAGGTTATGTACGGAATTGGCCGACAAACAGTTGATGAGATTTTGACGCAGATCCGGTTCACAATCTGGATCCAGGGGACCTTTTAGTGTGGCGGAGGTATGCACTCTGCTGATTGCCCTCTAGTTCTGCCCACCTGTTTTCTAAAGCCAGACTGGTTTCAGCTGAAGTCTTGAGAAGCCACTTCTAGAACGTGACGCATGAGCGGCTTGTCAGTGGAAGCGTACCGTTCGGGGAGGAGAGAGGGGCCCTGTTAACCTAACACCACTCCACCTCCCCCCCAGGGGCCTCTTGACGGAGAAGGCAGCCCCGGTCATGAACATCATCCACAGCATCTTCAGCCTCATCCTCAAGTTCCGTGCCCAGCTGATCGCACAGCCCTGGGGCTGCCAGCAGGGGGAGGCGGTGCACCCCTGCTTCATCGCCATGCAGCAGTCCTACAACACCTTCAAGTACTACTCCCACTTCCTGTTCAAAGGTGAGCCACACGCCGTGGGAGGCCATCTCCAATCCATCGCCAACGAGCCTCGAGTCACCGGTCTGTTCTCTAGTCAGGAGAACATCACATCACACCGCTTCTAATTGGCAGCACTGATGTTAAATGGATTAATGAGTGTTTCTTTACAGCTAATATTGTGGGATGGATGTTAAGACTCAGGCAGGGCAATGATTTCCTCTGTACTTGTGGAGTGTGTCTGGTTGAATCAGTCAGACTGATTAGAGTCTGGTTGAAGCAGCCTCACCTGGCCCTAGTCAGACTGATTAGAGTCTGGTTGAAGCAGCCTCACCTGGCCCCAGTCAGACTGATTAGAGTCTGGTTGAAGCAGCCTCACCTGGCCAGCCTCATGGCCTCTGATGGGTCTCCAAGGGGCTACCAGCCCATCACTAAAGCTCATCCATGTTTCTCTCCCGTTTCAGTGGTCACTAAACTGGTCAACCGGGGCTACCAGCCTCACTTGGAGGACTTCCTGCTCCGCATTAACTTCAACAACTACTACAAGGAGACCTGAGCCCCACGTGTCGGTCAGCCAGCCCAGCGTCACTGGGTTCGTCTCCCAGGGTTCGTCTCCCGGGTTCTGGGTTCGTCTCCCAGGGTCCAGGGTTCGTCTCCCGGGTTCTGGGTTCGTCTCCCGGGGCTCTCGGGTATGTCTCCCGTAAAGGGCTTCCATCAGCGATCAGACATGGCCTCTTTGTAATGCGTGAATCCTTTCTCAGAGTCCGTTGTACGAGCGTCTCCTAAAGTTTATGCCCAGCGGTGACTGGCAGCGGTAAAAGGATTTGGGGTGTGAATGGTGGGACTCGTCTCCTTGTGATGTGTGAAGTCACGGTTAGCTCCGAGGTCCAAGTAGCGCCGCCGTGGAACCAAAACATGAAGCTGATGATACAAAGTGTTCTCCCTGCTGTTGTGTGATATGTAAATAAAACATGTCAATTAATACATTCGTTGACACCTTCTGCGTGTTATTTAGTTACCACCTATTTATCCTTGCAGTGTGAACAAAAATGCATCCTTTCTGGAAGAAAAAAAGTCATGTGGATTTTTATTAAAGATTGGTTGACATTTTGTTTTTAGAAAATTCAGGTCAGACAAAGTGAGTGCAAAGCAGTATATTTAATAAAGTCCACATTTACACGGAAGTCATTTGAAAACCGTTCACCGTTCCTAGCCAACGTGTCACAAGACATCGTGTCTCGTATACCCATCATTTATTAGATTTCTGACTAATTGTTTCAGGAATAGATTATTTTAACAATTTTCCAGCATTTCCCTCTCTAACATAACGCCGTACGGGTGTTATATATTATATATTGCTTGTGTTCAGTTCTGGATTCAATACAATAAAGCACATCTGGCCCAGCTGGAGTCTGCATGTTGGTTAAATGGCTGTTCGAGTTGCAGTTTAGTTTCAGCCCAGATCCCACGGAGCGTCTCGTCGGACCTCAGGTGGTAATAAAAGCCATGCTAATACTGTGAGCCTTCGAAGGACTGGAAAAACAAACTCCTCACAGGGTTTATTTACCCCCCGAGAGGAGAGGCGTGTCGGACCGACTCGACGGCTTCAGCGTCGGAACTGATTGTGTGAAGCAGGGCGGCGGAGGAGGGTCACAATCAAGGCCAAATTAGGGGTGTTTGACATCCGACACACACACACACACACACCCACCCACACACACACACACACACACACAGGGTCACAATCACACGGAATTGCGTCGTTCTGCGAATTGCGCTGGCGCTACGCTTTTGTGTAATGAAATGAAAACTTATTGGAATTCAGCGTTGAAGAGGGGAATGTTCCGGATCACTTGCTGGCTCATTTTATACGTGTTGTCCTCCCCCTTACACCCCCCCCCCCCCCCCCCCCTGTATAGAACTGAGGAGTCTGCTCCTCAAACAAGAGAAGGAGCCGTGTTGTTTCTTCTTCCCGATGACTACATGGTGCCCTACCCCGGGCTGTTTTACAAGCTTTACACACCGTCCTTTCAGGCAATTCTGTTTGTTTCTGTGTTGTTGTGTTGTTGTGGTTCAGTGCCCTTCGCTGGGCTCCCCGGGGGGGGGGATATCCAGTCTATCACGCCGCGCCGCGCTCCGAGCGAACCGGGGAATAGATTTGAGACGCTCCCGCAGTTCAGTCTCTGATAACACGCTATAGACGAGGTTATAACACTCTATAGACGAGGTTATAACACGCTATAGACGAGGTTATAACACGCTATAGACGAGGTTATAACACGTTATAGACGAGGTTATAGACGAGGTTATAACACGCTATAGACGAGGTTATAACACGCTATAGACGAGGTTATAACACGCTATAGACGAGGTTATAACACGTTATAGACGAGGTTATAACACGTTATAGACGAGGTTATAACACGCTATAGACGAGGTTATAACACGTTATAGACGAGGTTATAACACGTTCTAGACGAGGGTTTAGGACACGGCGTGGGGAGTCTCTGAAAGGGTTAGCTTTCTGATTACTGGTAGTATGGGTTCAGTCGGGGTCTATGGCGTGTTGGGTTAGTTCGGAGTGTATAAGATAATGTCATCACTTTTATATTAGCACTTTTTAATATATATTAGCGTTCTAAGGTGCAAATTCGGACTTCCACAGATTGCCGGGGCGCAGCGCCCCCCTCTCCCCGACCCCCTGGGGTCCCCGACCCCCTGGGGTCCCTGACCCTCAGCCCAATGTGCTCCAGTGGCTTCCTTCCACTCCACCTTTTATTGGGAGACTTTTTAATGACTGCATTCAATCATTCATCATTCATCACCGTTCAGATCTCTCCAGCGTTCCCATTAGTGCATTTTTTAAAAGTCAAAAAACAAACATAAACCCAAGGTTGTTAAATAGCTAAAAAAAACTACACAACTTTCAAGGAAAATAAACGGTAGTTAGTGGTAAGTGGTCAGAAGAGAAAGAACTTCAGATGAACGCAGGAAAAACAAAACCACGTTCCAAAAATCAATACAGATAATTAAAAACAAATCAACACAAACGTTAAATGAAGCCCTATGGTGTCCCTTTCTCTTAGCGTTTCAGTACCGAGTGGTTTTAGACAAAGAAACAAACCTTTATAATCATTTGGGAGGAGTCCCTCAGTCTTATCCCAGCTTCACCTTCACCTTCACCTTCACCTTCACCTTAACCTTCCCTCCGACTTCACAACAGAGAGAAAGCACCACACACACTTAATGTAAGCTACTGTGTGTGTGTGTGGGGAGGTGTGACATGCATACGATCGCTGTACCACAGCTACAGCTTTAGGGGATTGAAGGAGGGGGTCGAAGGTTAACCTCCCCGGGTCATCTCTTCTGAGCGGGGTGTCGGTGGTAGGGGGTCAGGGGTCGGGGTGAGGACTAGGCCTCGGACTCCAGGTCCTCCTGTCCTCCTTCCCCATTGGTCGGATCCCCGGTCTCCGCCTCCAGCAGCAGGAACCTGCCGTCATTGGTCAGTGGCATGGACTTCATCAGCTCGGCCAGGGCCTCGGGGTCCTAGAGGGTAAATGATTCATGGAGTTTTTGTAGATAAAAAAATTGGAAAAAAAAAAATCGACATTTGTTCAGCGAAAGCCGCCCCATACCTTCTTGGCTTGGACGATCTCCTTGGCCAGACTGATGGTGTAACAGATCTGAGAGGGAGAGCAGAGACACCACAATCGAGAGAGCCTGTGAGCATTTACTTTGATTCCTTTTTGAGGTTTTGCTTTTGCTTTTACTCCGTTGTGGGATAGAGAGTCTCCTTTAACTTTAGCTTTCCCGGTGTAGCTGAAGTGAAACAGGGGAGCTGTTGGTTGTGAAGACATGACTCGTATTCCACAACTATTGTGTGTTACCTAACACTCAGAAGTCTGTCTGTCTGAGACAGTGTCTCATAAAGACATTTGCCACCACAGCTGCGTCTCAAAACAATGTCTGATACAACGTATTGTGGGCCCACCCACCTTCTCTCCTTCTGTGTTGCTCTCAAACACAAAGGCACTGTAGGAGGGTGGCGCCCTCTCCTGGTCACCCTGGGTCCAGTCCTGGTCCTCCACCACCAGACCCATCAGCCTGCCGTTCTCCTGGTGGGCTGCAAACTGACACACCTCCCCCAGCTGGAACTAAGACCCACCCACAGACAGACAGACAGACAGACAGGTAGAGAGAGACAGACAGACAGACAGGTAGAGAGAGACAGACAGGGAAGAAAGAGAGAGAGAGACACAGGCAGAGAGACAGACAGACAGAGACAAATGTTGGTTGATACATTCTTAAAGAATATCTTCAGGGGGAAAAGGGTGATGTTGGTGTTAAATGTGTGATTGTGGTCCACTTACATGTATTCTGGTGACCTGAGTCTGAGGGTCAATCAGCCTGAAGGGGACACAGAAGATGTATGAATCAGTTCTAAGGAGAGATGTGGGCTTTAATCGGGGGAGAGCTTTTCCCCACAAGGTCACAGAGGAATAAAGGGTTGCTTGTGCTCTGCTCTCTCCTCCTAGTCCAGTGAATACACCTTGTTCCTGTTTTCTCTTATATTCTGATTTATTTAGTTGGACACATCAATGCCCAAAGACCATGAACAGTTGCTGTGTTTACGCACATATTTTAAAAACAAACTGAACACCTCCACCACCAGACTGAACACCTCCACCACCAGACTGAACACCTCCACCTCCAGACTGAACACCTCCACCACCAGACTGAACACCTCCACCACCAGACTGAACACCTCCACCTCCAGACTGAACACCTCCACCACCAGACTGAACACCTCCACCTCCAGACTGAACACCTCCACCACCAGACTGAACACCTCCACCTCCAGACTGAACACCTCCACCACCAGACTGAACACCTCCACCACCAGACTGAACACCTCCACCACCAGACTGAACACCTCCACCTCCAGACTGAACACCTCCACCACCAGACTGAACACCTCCACCTCCAGACTGAACACCTCCACCACCAGACTGAACACCTCCACCTCCAGACTGAACACCTCCACCACCAGACTGAACCCTCCACCACCAGACTGAACACCTCCACCACCAGACTGAACACCTCCACCACCAGACTGAACACCTCCACCACCAGACTGAACACCTCCACCTCCTCTCCTCTTTGGCTGCCTAACACGTTCTCCTTGTGTGGTTCAAACCAAGGTTTGTTAGTTCTTTTAGGTTTATTCTGTGCAGGCTCATTAACCGCTGCTTTCAGGCTACTGCGTTGTACTTAACACGCACGCGAGAGCCGGTGAGGAAGGGTTGAACAAGGGGAGAAGGACATCGATGTGTGGATACAGAAACACCTTCCACAGCGAGAGGGGATGGGTGGATGGGTGGATGGGAGGGCAGGCTAACCCCGCTACCCACCAGATGGTTGGTTACACACAGCCATCTGGGAAGGCGTACTCTGAAACGGTTTGGAGGAGGGCTGGTACTTAAAAAACAAAAAAAACCCCGGATTGGACGAACCATCTGTCTATCACGGGCTAAAGTCAACCAATCGGATCAAACGAATCACATGACCTAGCAGAGCGAAAAACATGTTTTCCAACTGAGGAAAAGGCTTTAGTGCCCCTCTTTAAAGGGACGCTCCAGAAGCAGCATGTATGCTGTCCTCACAGGACGCCGATTGGTCCGAACCGCTGTTGGTTCGGACCAATCGGATCACTTGAAGCCCGGCGCCATGGATTCTGGGGTGAATGTGATCTCATGAATCCCGCTGCCTAGCGACAGTAAAGGCCACGCCCCCCCCCCCCCCCACCGGGTGGAAAGCGTTAAAAGACATTTGCTTAACGCGCTCATTCCTCCTGTTACTCTGAAGTATATTTGCATCTAATTCCAGCAGCCATTATGGAGTGAAACAAGCGCTCATCTCCCGCGTGCGTCATGACTCCTGTGTGTAATTAGAGCAGCATTGAGCCGCCTCCTCCAACACCTTCCTCGTCATCCTCGTCTTCCTCTCATTCATCTCATCCTCAGAGCTACCGTCGACACGTCTGATTACTAGTCTGTGTGTGTGTGGGGGTGGGGGCTGTCTCAGTATAACAGGAGCCTTCCGAGGTCATCAGATCACATCCCTGACGCCCTTAAAGCATCCAGACTTACTGAACTCATTACCGTCACTGCACTGTTCTGCACTGTACTGTGACGTACTATTTAGGAGGCGGCTACCATGCGTTTTGCACCATTCACGATATGTTTATATCATCCCCATTAGGCACTTTATTGGTATTTTTTTTATTGTTATAGTGTTGTTTATAGTATATCGTCCATTGTATATAGAATAGCATTGTAAAGTATAGCATTGCATAGTTGAGTATAGCACAGTGTAGTCTTGTTGTTGTAGTCCCTACGGCGGTAGTGGATGAGGAGTCAGCGTTCCATTGTACTCGTTACACAACATGGACCATAAAGACTCTCACAGCCTCCTGACTGCAGGAGGAACCTCAGGCTCTGCTTATCAACGCCACTTGAAAGCACAATCTCCGTTGTCGACGGTTTCGGACCATGGATGAAGATGTGGATTTGTAGCGTGTCGTTTTTTGTATTAATCACTTTTTGGTTATTTTTACATACATTATGGTCATTTGTATAGTTAGTGTGTGTCCATGTTCTGCTTTAGGGAGTTTTAGATCATTTGAAGGGGGTGTGGCTACGCAGATGTCAATCAAGTGTGCCATACTCAGAATCAGCACAATACAAGACACGCCCATGTACTAAAGAAATCAATCATTTGACATAATCATTGTTATTTTTTAATTAAATTTGTTCATTCCTTCTATAGTCAGTTTCGATTCTACAGTTAGATTGTACAGTTGGAAATAGCGTCCATCGCAACCGTCTGTTACTCATAGCACACTTGGCAGGTGATTGGATGAACCATCTGTCCATCACGGGCTAACGTCAACCAATCAGATCAAACCAATCGCAAGACGTAACATATTTTCCAACTGAGAAGTCTTCCGTGCTGCTCTTTGCTCTTCTTTAAAGGAACAAATGGATGATCATCTACGCTAACCTCTCTAAATTATATTTAAAATATTTTGATATTTAAAATGACATTTTATTCATTTAAATTAGTTTATTGCTTCTGCAACCAACAAAAAAAGTCTGTTAGTAAGATTCTACAGTTGGAAACGGTGTCCATAGCGACCGTAGAATGCCGCAACGGACCAATCCCAATGAAGTATTCCACCCCGGGGTGACGTGATGAGGCTGGTACCTGAGAGAGCTGCTGGTGACCAGCAGGTGGGACTCGCTGGTCCTGAAGATGTTGTGGATGGCCCTGGCGGCCAGCACCTGGCGCATCACCTCGTAGATCACGTCCTGGTCGTCCCCTCGCCGCACTGCCATGGAACCAAGGAACCGCACCGCAAACACCTGCTGGAGGAGGGAGTCTGGGAGGGAGGGGGAGAGAGAGAGAGAGAGAGAGATGTGTGTGTAGAGAGAGATGTAGAGAGAGAGAGAGAGATGTGTGTGTAGAGAGAGAGAGCGAGAGAGAGATGTGTGTGTAGAGAGAGAGAGCGAGAGAGAGAGAGAGCGAGAGAGAGAGAGAGAGAGAGAGCGAGAGAGAGAGAGAGAGAGAGAGGTGTAAAGAGGGAGAGGGAGAGAAATAAAAGTTTAGCACAAAGGAAGGAGTGGGAAATGTGTGCAGTGGAAAAAAAAACAACCAAACCAAATTAGAAGAAAGCGAAACATAAATTTCTACCAGGAAAGAAAAGAAAAGACGAATGTTCCCACATCCATGGGTACAGGGCGTGAGGGCGTGAGGGCGTGAGGGCGGGGCTGAGAGTGCTGACCGAGCAGGGTTCAATATTTACCGTCGCTCTCGGAGGAGCAGTCGTCCTCGGTCTCCCCGAACGGATTGGTGCGCCTGTCGGGGAGGAAGTGAACAGGAAGTCATTAGACTCCCCGCTGGTACGGAGGCCATTATGGCACGCAAGGCTCTCCCCCCTGGGGAAAATGACTTCATTTATCATTATGACCAAGACTTCCCCGAGACTTGGCAATTACACGCACAATCACAGCCCCCCCCCCCCCTTCCCCCAAAATGAATCCCCCCAGTCTAAAGGTTTACTTTCTCCACACAAACAGAACCGAACGGTACAAACATCAGTACTAAAAAAAACTTAAACCCTTTGGTGGAAGAGAGAATTCCCAACCACCACCACCCATTTCTTTCCGTGGTAATATTCCAGAATATTCCTCCCCCCCTTCCTCACCTTCCCCCGGTCCGGTTCTGGTCCTGGAACTCCGAGGCGGGCAGAACGATGTCAAACTGGATGGGGGTCCCCGGGGCGATCAGGTCCTCCGGTTCCAGAGAGGCCCCCGAATCCTGGGACCCCCCCCCGCTGGAGGGGACTCCCCCGGGCTTGGCCCTGCAGGCGCACACCAGATGGACTTCATTTGAGGAGCAACTCTTTCCAACCCATAGAGTCATCTTCAGCACTTAGGAGACCACTTAATCATCAAGCATCATCAAGTCATTTGTTATAATGAAACCAAATGACACCAAATGTGTGCACCTTTAAACTCTGTAGGGGTGTCCACATGAAGTGAATGATGTACCTGTATGCAATCAGTGTTACGCTGAAGGCTCACACAGACTCAATACGCAATATACATGTGGAGTGTGGGTGGTGGAGGCTGGTTTAAGCACCTCACCTGGGGCCCGAGTCAGACTGAGTCTGCTGCCCACCTGTGGGTCCTTAGTAATCAAGGCCCACAGGTTAAACCAGCCACCACCGCACACACTCAGCATGTACCATCTGCTCTCTGCTTGCTCAACAACTGTCTCAACTTAACACTCAACGGGATAACTGTCATCCTGTGTCCAAAGAAGCCATTTTCCTGGCATGTGGCAGCAGAGAGACTAGACAGAGAGCAGTGCTACGACATGCCTTCACGTGCTGTCATCACGTTTCTGTGGATCTCCTCCGCTCTGTTCCAACACCGCAGACAGATGGAACACAACACTTATTTTGGTTTCTCAGCCTGCCTGCTTTTCGTGGTTGTATAAATAAAACTATTGGCCACTTTATTATTCAATTTCTTCCCCATTGTAACCATCCACAGACCGAAGGGAATCCAGGTTCTCACAAACAGCACCGGATCAAACCGATCCAAAGGGGGTCCGTTTAGGTACCCTCGTGATGTAGCTCCCTGGAGCCCGTTATCAAAAGGTAAACTCGGTTAACAGACGTGTTTATTTTCCCCTTCTGCCGTCTGTTCGCTCCACATCTTCAGTAAGTTCCTCATTGATTTCCCACCAGATGTCTTCATGGCTGTCACAACACGGATGCTTTGTCGGAGGCTTGAATCCTCAAGTGTCGTTTTTCCTTCTCTGCAGCTTGAGAGGCCGACTCTAAAGTCGTCTTTTCATGACAGATCCTTGGAGGTTGGTGAGGCGCTTGTTGCCTCTCGACATCCTCACCGGAGGTTTTAAAATGTTATCTTTCCAAACAGCGTTTACTGTATTCTACCTACTGGAAACCCACAAGTGACAGTATCAACTGATCAACTGACAGAGTATCAACTGACCAACTGACAGAGTATCAACTGACCAACTGACAGAGTATCAACTGACCAACTGACAGAGTATCAACTGATCAACTGACAGAGTATCAACTGACCAACTGACAGAGTATCAACTGACCAACTGACAGAGTATCAACTGACAGTATCAACTGACAGAGTACCAACTGACAGAGTATCAACTGACCAACTGACAGAGTATCAACTGATCAACTGACAGAGTATCAACTGACCAACTGACAGAGTATCAACTGACCAACTGACAGAGTATCAACTGACAGTATCAACTGACAGAGTACCAACTGACAGAGTATCAACTGACAGAGTATCAACTGACAGAGCATCAACTGAGTTTCAACTGACGGAGCATCAACTGACAGAGTATCAACTGAGAGATAGCTGCATATAACTTTGAAATAAAGACCTCAAAGTGATGACAGCCAGCAGCCACTTATTTCAAAGTATAGCTGGCAATTAGTCCACTTCAAGCTCCTCCTTCATTCCTGCTTCATGAAGACCATCCTAGAGTCCTGAATGGGTTCAGTGTCAGCTGGGAGCTCCTCTACATCCAGGGTTATCTCCCACTGACATCTCACCTGGGCTTTATTGAGATGTTTCCCCTGGGATTTGCTGATTGCATTTCTTTCACATTGTGATCAAACTTGCAGGAAAATGATATAAATATGTATATATATATATTAATCAAGAGGAAACACCACCACAATATTTCTATGGAGCCTTTTCATATTTGTGAATAAATGTTTTGCAATTACAATTTTTCTTAATGATTTTTCCAGACATCGCCCAACCATCTCGTCAGTGAGGCGGTCAGGGGGTCTTAAGTGGGGGTCAGGGGGTCTTAAGTGGGGGTCAGGGCGTCTTAAAGAGTATCAATCAAGAGGTCCGGGACCCCCGAGAGAGGGCCTTAGTCGCACCCTGGATGTAACAGACATACAGTCAGGGTGTCACACACGGGCCTCAGCTTGGAAAATATTCCCACTCCTTTTGCACCACCCAGTGGCCAGCCCAGGAACTGCCACTGGTAATGAGCGTAAGACTTCAGAGGAACAGGGAGGGTAGCCCCCATGGATGTATTAAAAGGTAGCGCCTCAGTGTTTTGCACACTGAATACAGACAAGACAAGCGCCCTCTATGGGCTAAACAGCGCTACAACAACATGTAACCACGGTAATAAATATATACATATGTCATAAATGCTGTAATATCTTTATTTTATAATTGGTAGACTTTTTCACATGACACTAAATACACAATTAGTTTGTTGTTGTTTTTTTTAGCACGTCAGCTCAAGAGGGGTGTGAAGTGGGTTTATGTATGTTTATGTATGGAAGAATTTAATTAGCAATTAGACAATTAAAAAAACAAACAAAGGAAGTTGTAATGAGCATGGTGTCTGACCTGTCGGGGTTGGGCGAGCCCTCCTGTCTCTTCTCGAAGCTGGTGATGGGCGTGACCGCCTGCAGGGCCGTCTGGTTCAGTCGGATGGCCACAGCCTGCCATTGGAAACAAGGCGGGGTTTTTTCTTCTGTATGTGCAGTTCACTTAACAGCCACAAGAGGGCGCCATTTCCTCTACATTTACTGAATCGTTATTAACGTAGATGAACGTAATCAACCTTTCATTTGAAACAAAATAGGTTTATATTATACAACATAATTATAATAATTAAATAATAATTAAATAATTAATTAAATAGCGCAAAGAGCAAACAAATTTAACCTTGTGAATTGCAATATAGTATTTCAAACAAGGTGTTGTTAAATGTGAGCGTAACCATTTATCCTCTAAACATTTAGACTTAACATTACCAGTGTGACCAGAAACAGAATTAAATGGTGAAAGAGGAAAAACAGCTGAATGTCAGTTGAGTGAGGTTCAACCAGAGCCCAACAAGTGAAAACATTTGTTTGTATCCAAATGACTGAAGCCGAGGTAGACTGGGCCGCACCCAGGCAGCCTCACCCAGGCAGCCTCACGAGGCAAAGTCCAGCCTTCACCGTATCACCGTTCAGATAGGGAGGAGATACGCAATTAAGTAAATATTGCAACTGAGCGGCACAAAGCTATAACGCTGTGTGTGTGTGTCAAGTCAAGCCAAGTCAAGTCAAGTTTATTGTCACTTCACAGTTTACAGTTTAGTATAAAGCAGTGATGTGAAATCCTTGTGTGCAATACCCGACGACAGACAGCAGTTATAAAATAAGATAAAATAAAAATAGATAAAAAATAGAATAAAAAATAGAATAAAGAATATAAAATAAAAATAAAAAAATGCAATTTATAAAATGCAAAAATCAGCACAGAAAAGAGCAATATATATATATATAAATCAATGTAATAAAATATACATTGTTATATGTTATACGCCCTTGTTCAGCAGCCTGATGGCCTGACTGTGGAAGCTATCTCTAAGCCTATTTGTACGACACTTGATACTGCGGTATCGCCTGCCTGACGGTAATAGTGAGTAAAGTTCGTGGCTGGGGTGGGCAATGTCTTTTATAATTCTTTTGGCCTTGGCC
>CM051010.1:27732344-27739844 GCA_027704905.1 Muraenolepis orangiensis
AAACATGTGTCCTGGGAAGCCATTTGAGACTGGAACTGGGACGAAGGGCCCTACAGAATAACATTGAGTTGGGTAACACAGTGTGAGTCATGGTTCCCTTTCTCTTAGCGCCGCCTGCGTCATCTTGAATCTGCCTTTCCCCTCACGATATAACCGGTGAGGGGAAATGAGGGAAGAGGACACCAGAGAGATGACATGATGACTCATGTTCTGACCCCAGGTCACAGGGCTCTAACGCACCACCTCTACACGGCGGCCGGCGCTGACGTGACGGGATCACAATCGTCGCTAAAGTTCCCGCTTCTCTCCTCGTTTTATTCAGATTCTCCTGAAGTGTCAGGAGACTAAATGCCCATCTGTGAAATCCTTTCTGTCGATGTAACACATCAATTGGTCAACAACTGGTGCGTGTGTGTGGGGGAGGGTTTGAGTTTGAGTCACGCTGCGATGTGCTTCCCCACCTCAGAGGACATGTTCTCTGGTCCACGAGGAACTAGCCGACCACGACGTGTCACCTGACCCTGAAGGGTCTGACGTTTTCCTCCTTGTTTTGTTTTTCTTCTTCTTTCCGTTATGTTTTCCCCCTGCAGTCCAGCTCTAGTTGGAGCGGTTTAAGGGGGGTGAATAACGGAGCATGGATCATCTATAGATGATTAGACCACACAGCAGTTGAATACTGCAGGGATTCATTTCCCCTGATAACCACAGCAGAAGAAAAACAACCCAAAGTCAGGGAAAAGATGGTTGGTAAGCAAATAACATAGAAATCATCGGCCATCTTGAATCCTTTCCTTTCTCTTTTTTTCAAGCACTTTACTTATAAGAAGTCTTACTTCCTGATGTTGAGGTAGAGGCAGCCCTTACTTCCTGAGGTTGAGGTAGAGGCAGCCCTTACTTCCTGAGGTTGAGGTAGAGGTAGCCCTTACTTCCTGAGGTTGAGGTAGAGGTAGCCCTTACTTCCTGAGGTTGGGGTAGCCCTTACTTCCTGATGTTGAGGTAGCCCTTACTTCCTGAGGTTGAGGTAGCCCTTACTTCCTGAGGTTGATGTAGCCCTTACTTCCTGAGGTTGAGGTTGGGGTAGCCCTTACTTCCTGATGTTGAGGTAGCCCTTACTTCCTGAGGTTGAGGTAGAGGCAGCCCTTACTTCCTGAGGTTGAGGTTGGGGTAGCCCTTACTTCCTGATGTTGAGGTAGCCCTTACTTCCTGAGGTTGAGGTAGCCCTTACTTCCTGAGGTTGAGGTTGGGGTAGCCCTTACTTCCTGAGGTTGAGGTAGCCCTTACTTCCTGATGTTGAGGTAGCCCTTACTTCCTGAGGTTGAGGTAGCCCTTACTTCCTGAGGTTGAGGTTGGGGTAGCCCTTACTTCCTGAGGTTGAGGTAGCCCTTACTTCCTGATGTTGAGGTAGCCAGACTTCTGGATGAGGGAGCGGCTGGCGGGCTCTGGGTCCTTGTCAGGCATGTAGACGGTGTCCTCCACCGAGAGCAGCTCCCTCTGGACCATGTGCATGTCCTCTGCCTCGCTGTCCAGCTGGGCCTGGATGCTGAGGGGGGAGGGGGGAGGAGGTCAGGGGGGGACTGGAGCTCTTTATACACCTTCACGTATCACCACACCGACTGAAACCAGGGCTCGTCTGTGCTTCGGGGCTGAGCAGTACTTTTATATTAGTGGAATATGACTTTTATATTTTTTTTATATTTTAAAATAAGATGATTGTGTGTGGCACAATTCACTCCGACGAAAGTCATATTTAACCACAACAACAACAACACCACCACCTTGTGAATGTTCAGGATGGAAATGTCTGCTCTTAAAGTGGCCAAAACCCCGATAAATATCTATATTTATGAGCATAATGCGTAGCATGGTGGTTCTTGATATCCAGTCACTGTTCATCCTTACTTGTGTGTCATGTTGGACACCGAGGACAGGAAGGTGTCCATCTTCTTAGAGACCAGCTCCATGCCTTTCTTGATGAACTTCACCTGAGAGAGAGAAATCCGTTCACCTGGACTGTTTTGATCAACACCGATTACCGATCAATGTTCAGCCTTTATATTTATGACCAGGAGACGTTCAGATCTATTTTCATGAGTCTTGTCTACGTAAACACAGATTATATATGGAAGCTCTGTGTGTGTTCACCTCAGCCTCATCCTTATGGACAACATCCGCTTCATCCTAATCTGAATTTAATCCATTAAATGATAAAGATACGACATCTCATACCCATCGCCAACGCTTGTTGTGTTAGAAAGGGTCAATCCAATATGTTGAGATCGATACGACCTGGGAGTCGTGATACAGCCTCAATACAGTCCTCTCTCAGTCGTTAATATGTGCATAATATCAGCTCATAATATCATATAATATCATAGTATCATTCAGTATCGTATCATAATATAATATCATTCAATATCATATCATAATATGATAATATCATATCATAATATCATATCATAATATCATTCAATATCATAATATCATATAATATCATATAATATCATATGATAATATCATATCATAATGGGGGGTACCTGAGCTTGTGTGTAGCCCAACATGGGCTCCAACATGGCCACCCTCTTGCGGTACTGCAGAGCGTTGAGGGCGCAGTAGTACTGCATGGACGCCTGGTGCTGCTTCCTGCGTGTGTACGCCACTTCCTTCACCAGGTCCGCCTTCACCTGCTCCAACAGAGCACACATGACTGACTGAACACCACTTCCTCCACCTGCTCCACCACACAGACTGGTTCACACCACCTCCTCCACCTGGTCCACCACAACACAGACTGGTTCACACCACCTCCTCCACCTGGTCCACAACACAGACTGGTTCACACCACCTCCTCCACCTGGTCCACAACAACACAGACTGGTTCACACCACCTCCTCCACCTGGTCCACCACACACAGACTGGTTCACACCACCTCCTCCACCTGGTCCACCACACACAGACTGGTTCACACCACCTCCTCCACAACACACAGACTGGTTCACACCACTTCCTCCACCTGGTCCACAACACACAGACTGGTTCACGACATGACATCTTCATGACATATGACAACTGTTGTATGTCAACTGATGACCACCTGGGTCAGGCCAGGTGTGTTGACACAAGCATTAGTTTAGTGGCTTATTTGTCACACCCACTGCTGTATGACTTGACTCTCTCAATCATTATGGTTGAGAGAGATAGAAATATAATAGTCACTCAACCTTCTCGTTTTCCTTCTTCTTGGGCAATCGGCTGTATTTGACCATTGAGGCTTCATGCTCTGAGAGAGAGAAAGAGAAAGAGAGAGAGAGAGAGAGAGAGAGAGAGAGAGAGAGAGAGAGAGAGAGAGAGAGAGAGAGAGAGGAGAGAGAGAGAGAGAGAGAGAGAGAGAGAGAGAGAGAGAGAGAGAGAGAGAGAGAGAGATTGGTGATCAGCAGATGTCTACAGATTGCGGTATTACTGACCAGATCTTCAGAGCGTCATTACGTACCATCGGTGGCCATGCCAAATATCTCCCTCAGTGTGCTGATTTCTGAAATAAGAATCAACAAATCATTACCACCACAAATACAACCAGACATCAACACCCAAGGTTTGCAAAACACATTCATACCGTGTTCACACTGGGCTAAAATACGGTATTCGCAGTGTTCCGCTTTCACACTGGCAAGTAAGGAGCATTCGCTCCCCAGCTGGTGAGCATTAACTGGTGGTTTAGATCCCCAAGTACAGGATCTAGTTCAGGTGCAAAGCAATAAAACTACGGGTTTCGCTTCCCGTGTGTGTGTGTGAACAGAACCTTGGTATCCAGGTATCGAGTGCTCAGCGAATGAGTACGTGTACGTGTGCGTGTGCGTGTGTACGTGCGTGCGCGCGTGTGTACGTGCGTGCGTGCGTGTGTGTGTACGTGTGTGTGTACGTGTGTGTGTACGTGTGTGTGTGTGTACGTGTGCGCGTGTGTACGTACGTGCGTGTGTACGTGTGCGCGTGCGTGTACGTGTGTGTGTGTGTGTACGTGTGTGTGCGCGCAGACCTGTGAGGTCTTTCTCCCGGAACTGGATTAAGGGGAAGACCATGCCGTCGGCCATCTGGTTGGCTAGCTCTGCGTGGAGGCTGTTGAGCTGCACAGAGAACTACATTACCCACAAAACCCTGGGGTTATGTTTTAACATGCAACAACTAGACTAAACTAAACCATCCACAATGCACGCAAATGCATTTAGCAACAAGGTGAGCTAAGCACCACGTGGTCATTTCAAACCGACGACCACGCGGACGTCTCACCTCCTCTGTGCTTTTGGCGAACTGCTGCAGTGTGGTGATGACCTCCTCGTCTCCCTTCCCCAGGGCGAAGTTCTGGAGGGAAGAAGGAGAAGAAGAAAGAGGAGAAGAAGAAGGAAGAGAAGATGAGAAGAAGAAGAAACACGCCAACTTCCTGCCCATCCTTTTATTCTAGTGTGATCCGGCCTCAACGTGAAGCTTCCATCGGATGAGTGAAAATCGAATATATAAAATACTAATATATATTTAGATTCTATTCTATCCTACTGTAATACGATATAAATCACATCAGAAGCAATTCTTACTTAAATAATAGTTTAAATTTACAAATGTTTAACAGTTTAAACTGTTACACAATCACATTCCAACGCGCGCACGCACACGCACAGTGTTTTCAGCACGCCAACGTATTTTACCATGTTAACGTGTTCCATGAGTGATTGACAGTAACATAACATGTTAACGTGTTCCATGAGTGATTGACAGTAACATAACATGTTAACGTGTTCCATGAGTGATTGACAGTAACATAACATGTTAACGTGTTCCATGAGTGATTGACAGTAACATAACATGTTAACGTGTTCCATGAGTGATTGACAGTAACATAACATGTTAACGTGTTCCATGAGTGATTGACAGTAACATAACATGTTAACGTGTTCCATGAGTGATTGACAGTAACATAACATGTTAACGTGTTCCATGAGTGATTGACAGTAACATAACATGTTAACGTGTTCCATGAGTGATTGACAGTAACATAACATGTTAACGTGTTCCATGAGTGATTGACAGTAACATAACATGTTAACGTGTTCCATGAGTGATTGACAGTAACATAACATGTTAACGTGTTCCATGAGTGATTGACAGTAACATAACATGTTAACGTGTTCCATGAGTGATTGACAGTAACATAACATGTTAACGTGTTCCATGAGTGATTGACAGTAACATAACATGTTAACGTGTTCCATGAGTGATTGACAGTAACATAACATGTTAAGGTGTTGGATGAGTGATTGACAGTAGGTGACCCACCTTCTTCTCATAGTCCAGCAGCTGTTGGGAGAGCTGCTGGGTAGCCAATCCCATCTCACTCTGAAGGGGACAGAGGGGGCGGGGCCAAAACACAGCCAGTCAATTGGTTGTTATTCATTTCTTGCATTGGATAGAATTTATGTATCCAACGCACAATACACATGTTTCTCTTTATAACTCTTATATAACACCCATTGTATGCGTGTTTGCTTGAGTGCATGTGCGTCACAGAGTGCAATGTGTGCGTGTGTGTGTGTGTGTGCAACAGAGTACATGCAAGTGTGTGTGTGTGTGTGTGTGTGTGGGTGTGTGTCTATCTATGTAAGCGTGGGTGCATGCGTGTCACAGAGAGCATGTGTGTGTGTGTGTGTGTGTGTGTGAAAGTGCATGTGTGTGTGTGTGTGTAACAGAGTGCATTTGTGTGTTAGAGTGTGTGTGTATGTGTGTTTTTGTGTGTGACAGAGTGCATGTGTGTGTGCGTGTGACAGAGTGCATGTGTGAGTGTGTGACAGAGTGCATGTTTGTGTGTGTGTGTCTATGTTAGCGTGAGTGCATGTGTCACAGAGTGTGTGTGTGTGTGTGTTTACCTGGGCCCCATACACCCTCTGCATGGACTGGAGGAGCTGGTTGGTGTAGTCTGTGAGTGTCCCTGCATCCTCCTCAAACACACTGAGCAGAGAGCGAGTCTGAGAGAGAGAGAGAGAGAGAGAGAGAGAGAGAGAGAGAGAGAGAGAGAGAGAGAGAGAGAGAGAGAGAGAGAGAGAGGAGAGAGAGAGAGAGAGAGAGAGAGAGAGAGAGAGAGAGAGAGAGAGAGAGAGAGAGAATAGCATTATTCATTCAAATGTGGGTAGATGATGACAGGTAGACTGTAGTAGGTTCAAGGTTCGAAGACAACAACACACAACGTGACAGTAGAAAACACAACAACAACACACAACGTTACACAGTAGAAGACACAACACACAATGTTACACAGTAGAAAACACAACACACAACGTTACACAGTAGAAAACACAACACACGTTACACAGTAGAACACAACAACACACAATGTTACACAGTAGAAAACACAACACACAACGTTACACAGTAGAAAACACAACACAACGTTACACAGTAGAAGACAACACACAACGTTACACAGTAGACACAACACACAACGTTACACAGTAGAAGACAACAACACACAACGTTACACAGTAGAAAACACAACACAACGTTACACAGTAGAAGACAACACACAACGTTACACAGTAGAAAACACAACACAACGTTACACAGTAGAACACAACAACACACAACGTTACACAGTAGAAAACACAACACAACGTTACACAGTAGAAGACAACACACAACGTTACACAGTAGAAGACACAACACACAACGTTACACAGTAGAACACAACAACACACAACGTTACACAGTAGAACACAACACACAACAACACACAGTAGAAAACACAACACACAACAACACACAGTAGAAAACACAACACACAACATTACACAGTAGAAGACAACAACACACAACGTTACACAGTAGAAAACACAACACACAACGTTACACAGTAGAAGACAACAACACACAACGTTACACAGTAGAAGACAACAATACAGTCGTTGGAATACTAGTGTGACTCAACAGAGTCAGATATACGTGTTATTGAATTGACATTGTTTCGCTTTAACACCTCCATTGGTAATTATACTAACAGCACAACCAACAGTTTCACGATAATATCATTAACAACGGTGAACAGGTTCTTTATCCATAACCAACAACTGTGGTATTCATTAATCATCACTTTCTCTGACCTTTTTGAAAGAGCGGTTTAGCAGATCTAAAATAGGACAACACTATTATCCCGGTGCTTTGTCACGATGAAGCTTTCATCAAAAGAAAGCTGTCATTAAAATAAGCTATGCAATCAATGTCACTTATTTTGGGACTGGGGTCATTTAAGGCCTCATAACCCGGTAGGACGGACCTGGCCTTGGGTAACAACTCTGTGTACAGACCACACATCCAACCCCGAGCACCTGCAACCATCACTGGCTGGACCAGCACCACCAGGGGCCCGGGGTGCAGAGACCCCGGAGGAGCCGCTCCCACACGGCCCACCCTGGGGTGCAGGGACCCCGGGGAGCCGCTCCCACACGGCCCACCCTGGGGTGCAG
>CM051010.1:27747344-27759844 GCA_027704905.1 Muraenolepis orangiensis
TCTCTCTCTCTACCCCCCCCCCCTTGTACTCTCCCACAAACACAGCAGTTGTGTGTTTATCACTCAGTCTCCTCCTCTCGCGGCACACACTCTTCAATGCAGCGGCGTTAGTGGTGGTGGACACACACACACCCCTCCCCTATGTGTGTCGGGACTTGAACCGGGGACCTTTCGGTTCCCAAGCCCCAAGTCCCAACAGAGCTATCCTGCCGCCCCATGACCTTATAGAATCTGTCATCTTTATCAATAATAAAGATAATTAATTCATCATATCCATCCGCCCATCAAAACAAATTGAACAATACTCAATATAAAAAAACAAAAAGCAAAAACAAGTATTCAGGTTGATTGTAATCTCATCGGCTAATCGCTAACCGCCAGTGATTTCCAAGCGTTGCTAACACCAGGGATAAATGAGTCCATCCATCATCTCCCACACCAGGCAGCTTGGAACCGTTGTTCCGCTAGATCTCTTCAATATTTGATGTTCCAGGAGACCACCCGTGGTTTCTGTGGCGCCTTGCTCAGGCCTTGGCCTCCCTAGAGACCCAGCAGGTGGTCCATAGTCTCCCCTGAAGGGCTTTCTGAGCCAAATTTGAATTCACCAACACTTCAATGTTCATTCATGTTTCAATGTCTCACTGTTTCATTGTGTTTAGCCCATTGTTGCAGCTTTTTGCCAAATATGAGTCAAATATTAAATATTGTGAATATATATTGTATAAAACATTTTTTTAACTAAATATATCGGAGTGAATAAAGCCATTGTTTATTACTGCAATATTGGTCCTGAGGCTGGACCAGGCGAGTCTCTCCATGGATGCTATTATAGTAACAGTGGGATATTATATTGTCTTTAGAACCTTTCACTTCTGATGTCCTGTTCCAATTACCCAGCATGCATTTCAAAAACATTTCCCAGAATCATTCCGGACTTGTTCAGTGAAATACACTGCAGATGCCCCCTCCACTGACACACACACACACACGCACACATGCACACACACACATGCTCACAACCACACACACACGCACAGACACACACACACACATGCTCACACACACACCCCCACACATGCACACGCACACGCTCACACACACACACACGTACACACACAAACACATACTCACACGCACACGCACACACACACAGAAATGCACACACACACACACACACACACACACACACACACACACACACACACACACACACACACACACACACACACACACACACACACACACACACACACACACACACACACACACACACACACACACACACACACATTCTCACACACACACACACACACACACACACACACACACACACACAGCTAAAAAACGATTTCCGCCAGTGATGTCATCAAATCTTGTATCAGCCTTCTGACCTTGAGGGATCCTTCCTTCCGTTTTGCAGCCCAGACACACGGGAACGCAGGGAGGACTCTGGTCCACATGGTGTTCTTTACATGTCCCTCATCCCTATCATCCAACATCATCCAACTATCATCCAACATCATCCAACATCCACACCACAAAGACACACGGGGAACACAGGGAGGACTCTGGTCCACATCGTTCTTTACATGTCATCCAACATCATCCAACTATCATCCAACATCCACACCACAAGGACACACGGGGAACGCAGGGAGGCCTCTGGTCCACATGGTGTTCTTTACATGTCCCTCATCCAACATCATCCAACATCATCCAACATCATCCAACTATCATCCAACATCCACACCACAAGGACACACGGGGAACGCAGGGAGGACTCTGGTCCACATGGTGTTCTTTACATGTCCCTCATCCCTATCATCCAACTATCATCCAACATCATCCAACATCATCCAACTATCATCCAACATCATCCAACTATCATCCAACATCATCCAACTATCATCCAACACCCACACCACAAGGACACACGGGGAACGCAGGGAGGACTCTGGTCCACATGGTGTTCTTTACATGTCATCCAACATCATCCAACATCATCCAACATCCACACCACAAGGACACACGGGGAACGCAGGGAGGACTCTGGTCCACATGGTGTTCTTTACATGTCCCTCATCCCTATCATCCAACATCATCCAACATCATCCAACTATCATCCAACTATCATCCAACATCATCCAACTATCATCCAACATCCACACCACAAGGACACACGGGGAACGCAGGGAGGACTCTGGTCCACATGGTGTTCTTTACATGTCCTATCATCCAACATCATCCAACATCATCCAACATCATCCAACATCATCCAACTATCATCCAACATCCACACCACAAGGACACACGGGGAACACAGGGAGGACTCTGGTCCACATGGTGTTCTTTACATGTCCTATCATCCAACATCATCCAACATCATCCAACATCATCCAACATCATCCAACTATCATCCAACATCCACACCACAAGGACACACGGGGAACACAGGGAGGACTCTGGTCCACATGGTGTTCTTTACATGTCCTATCATCCAACATCATCCAACATCATCCAACATCATCCAACATCATCCAACTATCATCCAACATCCACACCACAAGGACACACGGGGAACACAGGGAGGACTCTGGTCCACATCGTGTTCTTTACACGTCCCTCATCCCTATCATCCAACTATCATCCAACATCATCCAACTATCATCCAACATCCACACCACAAGGACACACGGGGAACGCAGGGAGGTCTCTGGTCCACATGGTGTTCTTTACACGTCCCTCATCCCTATCATCCAACACCCACACCACAAGGACACACGGGGAACACAGGGAGGACTCTGGTCCACATCGTGTTCTTTACACGTCCCTATCATCCAACATCATCCAACTATCATCCAACATCCACACCACAAGGACACACGGGGAACACAGGGAGGACTCTGGTCCACATCGTGTTCTTTACACGTCCCTATCATCCAACATCCACACCACAAGGACACACGGGGACCACAGGGAGGACTCTGGTCCACATCGTGTTCTTTACATGTCATCCAACATCCACACCACAAGGACACACGGGGAACGCAGGGAGGGCTCTGGTCCACATCGTGTTCTTTACATGTCCCTATCATCCAACATCCAAACCACAAGGACACACGGGGACCACAGGGAGGACTCTGGTCCACATCGTGTTCTTTACATGTCCCTATCATCCAACATCCAAACCACAAGGACACACGGGGAACGCAGGGAGGACTCTGGTCCACATCGTGTTCTTTACATGTCCCTATCATCCAACACGTCCCTATCATCCAACATCCACACCACAAGGACACACGGGGAACGCAGGGAGGACTCTGGTCCACATCGTGTTCTTTACATGTCCCTATCATCCAACATCCACACCACAAGGAGCTCAATAACATCAAGAACACACAGTGAGAACAATCAAAGACAGCTGAAGAAACAATATCTTTACGTTTAGATCAGTGACAACACAACTTAGAACTGACTCATAAATGAGGTATATCTATCTATGTTTTTTTTTTAATGTTTTTGATGACTCTAACTGAAAATATGCATCCTCTCTGAACCAGGACAGAGGAGCCCACACCAGATGAGGAGAAAAGACGGTGATATGTTATTTTAGCTGCTTTTTATGCAGAAAAATATATTTCCCCCCCAAAGACATCCCGGTGTCTGTTATCATAGGCTTAGCATATCAGGCTTAGCTGTGCTCTCATCTTAATACACATCCCATAGATTCCTGCTCTGAGAAGAGTCTGAAAAAGTTCTTAGCGGATTAATTGCTGTATCGTACGACAGTCCTTTCTGTTTGTTTTGGGAGGTTTGTGTTTGTGAATCGTCTGATCGCCAAGAAGCTATTTGTTTTGTCTCATTCAGTCAGCCAACGTGTCCTCGGTAACTCAAAAGTTATTCAAAGACACTATTGTGTGGTAAAAAATAAATGTAAATGTATTGATATCATCAATTCCCATTGTGGTAAATGAACATTAACATGACCTGGTTTGTGTTGCGTTGTGCTTGTGGTTGTATCCTTGTTTTGTTTTTAAACTTTGAATTGATCTTCTGATTCCCAGGAACTACGGCGGTGTGTACGTGGGCCTGCCCTCGGACCTGAGTACAGTAGCGGCCAGCCAGTCTAAGTCAGCCCGGAAAGGTAGAGCAGAGCTCGGTCCTCCAGTCAGACCAGTCCCGGGGCCAGAGGCCTACAGGCCGGGCTTCAAGAAGGGTTTGCATGTTGAGGTTTGAGGAGTTGTCTGTTTATACTGTAAGACAGATGTTCTTATGAGGGGAACGCCATCTCTGTGGACCGTGAGCAGAGATAACACATGGTGAATGTTAATTGGACTGCATTTATAATAGCATTTTTAACCAAAGCACTTTACAAGTCATGCCTCACATTCACCCATTCCTCCACCGACAGCGGTGTCAGCCATGCAAGGAGACAGCCAGCTGGTCAGGAGCTGTTAGGGTTAGGGGTGCCTTGCTCAGGGACACCTCGAGGACACTTGGGCTAGGAGGAGAAGCCAGGGGGATCGAACCAGCAACCTTCCGGTTGCCAGACAACCCGCTCCTCTACCTCCTGAGCTGCTGCTGCCTCAGATCAATTAGTACTAAGGTCCACATCTTTCAAAGGATGGAAGGTTGGCATTCATGGCGGGTCTGTTTCGCCTTTGTTCACCTGAATATAAAATCTAAATGTTAATTTTTCTGTCTGTAAACATTTAAGCCACTTTCAAATATACAGTTACAAGTTACGTAAGGAATGCAGATAACACACTTTTCCTCCCATTTAAAATAGGAATATAAACTCATGAACTAATGCTCAGAGGAGGCCTCTAGTATACCACTGCACTCTTTAGGAGCCGGTATCCGTTGGCTATAAGAGCAACAGTCACAGCTCATAACCCTTGGTCTTCTTCTTCTTCTCTCTTTTTCAGAGTAGCTTCACGCCACAACAACAACACACAGGTACTTGGAAAAAAACACCTTAGTTTGTGTTTCAGTCCTCCTGTTCTCAGAAGATAATACTGCTGACATGTTTCCCATATAAGGGCCCCTAATTAAGGGCCCCTAATTACTTGTTTTCTTGTGTGTGTCGTGTGTGTGTGTCGTGTCCAGCAGATTCTACAGAATCCCTCCTCCTCCCTACACATACACACACACACTTGAGACTCTCGTACTCCGCCCACCAGAGAGGAGGTGGAGGAAGACGTGCTCAGGCTCACCACCACCACCACCTCCACCGCCTCCACCACCACCAGTAGATACCCAGCAGAACGTCTCAGGCTTTCAAACCGTACAGCAGAGATGGAGGCCGGCGATGGGGCCTCCGAGGACAACGTCCCCGGGTGGAGGCATAGGTGGCGCTTCGGCACATGGGTGTGTTTTCACGCGACACCCACCACCACCACCACCACCACCTCCACCTCCACCTCCACCACCTCCACCTGTTACAGCGGGAGGCTGACGTGGACAGCCCCTCTCACCCCCCCGTGATGGCCATCTTGGCAGCCGAAAGCGTTCTGTTTCCTCCCTGGAGGACGCCAGAGGTCACGGGCGGTGGACAGCCACGCGGATGAGGCTGCTGTAGCTCTTCCTCGCCTGCGCTCGCAAACCGAACCCACCGGCGTACGAACGGAGGACGTTGCTAGGGGCGACGGTGGAGAGGAAGGGGCTGTGGTGAGAGATGGATGGAGAGAGGGAGAGAGAGAGAGTGAGAGAGAGAGATGGAGAGATGGTGAGAGAGCAATGGAGAGAGGGAGATGGAGAGAGAGAGAGAGAGAGAGAGAGAGAGAGAGAGAGAGAGAGAGAGAGAGAGAGAGAGAGAGAGAGAGAGAGAGAGAGAGAGAGAGAGCGAGAGAGGGAGAGCGAGAGAGAGAGAGGGAGAGAGAGAGAGAGGGAGAGAGAGAGAGAAACCTCAGTCTCTAACACAGAAGGTGGTCGGTTGAGTACAGGAAGCATAGCCAATTTCTACAAGGGTTTTGGTTTTCAGTATTAGGTTAGTATCTTGAACAGATATTGATTACATTTTTTTTATATACATACACACATATATATCTATATATATATAGATATATATTGGTGCTATAGAGTTTAGTACTTTAAATGTGTGAAATAGTAGTGAACCAGCCAGCCATGAGTCGACAGAGAGAGATGTCAGCCAACTGTCCCACAGACAGGTCATATAGCGATGGCATATGACTCATGATGCTTCCTGATCTCGATCAGCTCTCTCTCTCTCTCTCTCTCTCTCTCTCTCTCTCTCTCTCTCTCTCTCTCTCTCTCTCTCTCTCTCTCTCTCTCTCTCTCTCTCTCTCTCTCACACTGCTGTGAGAAATAATATTCACCTTGAACCATCTCCAACCAATTCTGAATAGTATTAACAATAATATGAATACGAATAACCATATTAATAATAATATTCATGTTCATACACTGATTTGTTTTGGTCGTTTAATGTTGAATGTTAGTTTTTTTTTTTATTATAAATACAACTCACAATATACGTTTGTATGTGAATACTAAAAGGTAAACACAGTATTTCTCATGGTATTATATGCACTGGCCAAGGCAAGCAAAAATAAATCGTATGTACCTACCTAACCATCCTGAGTGAACTACCTTTGACCATGTGTTTATACTCATATATATATATATATATATATAACATCAAGAGCTGCTGTATGTTTGGATTCCTCTCCGTTAACTACATGTTACACTAAATCACTGCCATCAATACAATACAATATTACCAATACACTTTCAGTAACCAGATATTTCCACGGTTCGAATGGATGAATGGATGAATGTACAGCCTCCTTCCTCTGTGAACAGGCCAGCATACAGGGAATGGATGACACCACATTACGTGACTAGGTAGACAAGAGAACTACTAGTCACCATAATAACATAATATATACATACATATACACATATATAATAACATCATATATAATACATTACATTACAATAAGGTCATTCAACAGGTAGACTAGAGAACTACTAGTCACCATAATAACATAATATATACATACATATACACATATATAATAACATCATATATAATACATTACATTACAATAAGGTCATTCAACAGGTAGACTAGACTCTAGTCTACCTGTTGAATGACCTTATTGTAATGTAATGTATTATATATGATGTTATTATATATGTGTATATGTATGTATATATTATGTTATTATGGTGACTAGTAGTTCTCTAGTCACTAGAGAACTACTAGTCACCATAATAACATAATATATACATACATATACACATATATAATAACATCATATATAATACATTACATTACAATAAGGTCATTCAACAGGTAAACAGGAGAACTACTAGTCACTACTCAAAGTCATAAGGTCATAAGTCCTTCCCCACAAGCCTCAAGAACAGAACCAGTACCACCACCAAGCACAATGGAACTTAACACACACACCTGTCTGGAGGAGAACCCAGCTCCCCCCAATGGAACTTAACACACACACCTGTCTGGAGGAGAACCCAGCTGCCCCCAATGGAACTTAACACACACACATGTCTGGAGGAGAACCCAGCTCCCCCCAATGGAACTTAACACACACATGTCTGGAGGAGGACCCAGCTCCCCCCAATGGAACTTAACACACACATGTCTGGAGGAGAACCCAGCTCCCCCCAATGGAACTTAACACACACACATGTCTGGAGGAGAACCCAGCTCCCCCCAATGGAACTTAACACACACACATGTCTGGAGGAGAACCCAGCTCCCCCCAATGGGAGATGCTTTAAGGAGGCATTAGGTGAACATGGCGGGTTTCTTCGAGAGATGTCAGAACATGTCTTGGACGGAAGTGTTTTACCTTTAATAATTCATCGCTGAGTGCGGACGGTATTAGTTTTGATTTGTGAGTCGACAGCACATCGGAGAGCAATAAGATCTCTTACCTCTGCAGCGAGGTCCTCATAAAGGCGATAATAGGATCAACAAAGCGAAAGCTGCAGGCTGCTAGCTGCACCGGAGGGGGGCGGGGCTACAAGCACCACCTTGCCCCTCCACCCCCCGCTGCTGTCAGCCCTGCGCTGGCCTTTATGAAGGCTCCTCCTGGGACCTCAGCTCCACGCCGTCGGCCATCCCCTTTAATTAGAACGGCGGTGGGGGGGCGGAGGGGGCGTGGGGAGGAATAGCAGGGGCCGGTCTTAGACTGAGGAGAGGAGGCCTTCCATCACCGACGCTCCGCAGAGTCCACCGCTTTGCGCCGGTTTTTCCCCCGCGCTCTAATCAATCCCAGGTCGTAATCGGGCCGGTTGAGGCCAAAGGGCTTGACCATTGCGTACCTTCCTGAGAACCATCCTGACGAAGACCGACGTAGGGGGCGAGTTCACTGAGAACCTTATGGCTCCCTCCTACTCGAGAACCTGTGTCTCCAGCTCCGACTACGTCTCGTCCTACCCCCCTCGTCCTACCCCCCCCCTCTCCGCGTTCCACCCTCTGGACCATCTCCCCGCGTCGACCAGACCTCCTAACCGATCCAACCCTACCATGTTGTTTTTGAGTTTCTGGATTTTTTTCAGAAAATACATTATCCGTTGTGTTGGGTGTCCTGTCTCTTCTTCTGGGTTCTCTGGCCTATTTGGCTCGTCGGTCTCGTTGGGTCCTAACACTACAGGTAGAACCAGACATAGTAGGGGGTTGGAGGAATTATACGTAATAATATAATGCTAATCATATTTACAACGTCACCATTCACCCAAACCACTAAAGTGTTCCCACTTAACTGAATCAAAAACTTTCATACCATCTCTCGGCTGTTGATCGTTTATTGCTGTGTTTTGTGTGTCTCTGAACGCCCAATCGCACAATCAAAAGAGATTTACCGCATTCTTAGCAGCGCTCCAGACAGAACCAATAACGGGCCACCAGAAGGCCAGGAGAGAACGTTTATCACCATCCTACCTCCGGCGTTTGTGTGCGTTCCTAGCAATCGAGAGAGAGAGAGAGAGAGAGGAGAGAGAGAGAGAGAGAGAGAGAGAGAGAGGAGAGAGAGAGAGAGGAGAGAGAGAGAGGAGAGAGAGAGAGAGAGAGAGAGAGAGAGAGAGAGAGAGAGAGAGAGAGAGAGAGGAGAGAGAGAGAGAGAGAGAATGGAGGCTGGTCCCCAGAGCCCCCTCCCCCTCTCCTGTCACTCACAGCTTTGTTTGTCTGAGGACTGATCTAATCCACTCATTACCATGACTAGACCTACTATACAGACTATAACACTCATTACCATGACTAGACCTACTATACAGACTATAACACTCATTACCACCATGACTAGACCTACTATACAGACTATAACACTCATTACCACCATGACTAGACCTACTATACAGACTATAACACTCATTACCACCATGACTAGACCTACTATACAGACTATAACACTCATTACCACCATGACTAGACCTACTATAGGTAATGATTCAGGGGAAGTTGCTTTGGATAAAAGTGTCTGTTGCATTCTAAATATAACACAAACCTAACTGGCTTATCTCTTATCCATGACCTATGATCTATCATTGATCATCTATCATCTATCATCCATAATGTATCTGTATGAGCATCAACAAAACAACTCAAAATGTTTCCATGGGATAGACCACTCTGGGACTGAGGTGTTTCTTTCTGGTGTGTGTGTGTGTGTGTGTGTGTGTGTGTGTGTGTGTGTGTGTGTTCATGTGTGTGTGTGTGTGTGCATGCATGTGTATATGTGTGGTGTGTGTGTGTGTGTGTGTGTGTGTGTGTGTGTGTGTGTGTGTATGTGTGTGTGTGTGTGTGTGTGTGTGTGTGTGTGTGTGTGTGTGCACGTGTGTGTGCGTGTGTGTGTGCACGTGTGTGTGTGTGTGTGTGTGTGTGCGTATGTGTGTGTGCACGTGTATGTGTGCGTGTGTGTGCACGTGTGTGTGTGTGTGCACGTGCGTGTATGTGTGTGTGTGCACGTGTGTGTGTGTGTGCGTGTGTGTGTGCACGTGTGTGTGTACGTGTGTGTGTGTGTGTGTGTGTGTGTGTGTGTGCGTGTGTGTGTGTGTGCACGTGTGTGTGTGTGTGTGTGTGTGTGTGTGTGTGTGTGTGTGTGTGTGTGTGTGTGTGTGCGTGTGTGTGTGTGTGTGCACGTGTGTGTGTGTGTGTGTGTGTGTGTGTGCTGTTAAAGGCAATGTGGTGGAGCACACGTAGCACCGTCATGCTAATTACATCATTTGTGCATCTGGCCACATCCAGCAGACTCCCAGCTGCTCTGTCTCCCATCACCTCCCTCCCTCCCTCCCTCCCTTCCTCCCTCCCTCTGTTCCTCCTCCCCTCCCTCTCTCCATCCCTACCTCCCTTTCTCTTATCCCCCCTCTCTCCCTCCCTCCCCTCTTCTCTCCTCCTCCCTCCTCTATCCCTCCCCTCTTCTCTCCTCCCTCCCTCTTCCCTCTCTCCCCTCCTCCCTCTCTCCCTCCTCCCTCCCTTCTCTCCTTCCTCCCTCTCTCCCTCCTCCCTCCCTCCCTCCCCTCCTCCCTCTCTCCCTCCTCCCTCCCTCCACTCCTTCCTCCCTCCTCCCTCTCTCCCTCCTCCCTCCCTCCTCCCTCTCTCCCCTCCTCCCTCCCTCCACTCCTCCTTCCCTCCTCCATCCTCCCTCTTTCCCTCCTCCCTCCCCCCACTCCTTCCTCCCTCCTCCCTCTCTCCCTCCTCCCTCCCTCCCCTCCTCCCTCCCTCCCTCCTCCTACCTCCACTCCTTCCTCCCTCCCTCCTCCCTCCCTCCACTCCTTCCTCCCTCCTCCCTCTCTCCCTCCTCCCTCCCTCCCTCCCCTCCTCCCTCTCTCCCTCCTCCCTCCCTCCCCTCCTCCCTCTCTCCCTCCTCCTCTCTCTCCCTCCTTCCCTCCTCCATCCCTCCTCCCTCCTCCCTCTCTCTCCTCCTCCCTCCCTCCCCTCCTCCCTCTCTCCATCCTCCCTCCCTCCACTCCTTCCCCCCTCCTCCCTCTCTCCCTCCTCCCTCCCTCCTCCTTCCCTCCTCCTCCCTCCTCCCTCCTCCTCCTCCCTCTCTCCCTCCCTCCCTCCCCTCCTCCCTCTCTCCCTCCTCCCTCCCTCCACTCCTCCTTCCCTCCTCCATCCCTCCCCTGCTCCCTCCTCTATCCCTCCCCTCTTCTCTCCTCCCTCCCTCTTCCCTCTCTCCCTCCTCCCTCCCTCCCGCCTTCCTCCCTCCCCCCTCTCCTCCTTCCCTCCTCTATCCCTCCCCTCTTCTCTCCTCCCTCCCCTCCTCCCTCTCTCCCTCCTCCCTCCCTCCCCTCCTCCCTCTCTCCCTCCTCCTCTCTCCCTCCTCCCTCCCTCCACTCCTCCTTCCCTCCTCCTCCCTCCTCCCTCTCTCCCTCCTCCTCCCTCCCTCCTCCTCCCTCTCTCCCTCCTCCTCCCTCCACTCCTTCCCCCCTCCTCCCTCTCTCCCTCCTCCCTCCCTCCACTCCTCCTTCCCTCCTCCTCCCTCCTCCTCCTCCCTCTCTCCCTCCTCCCTCCTCCCTCCCCTCCTCCTCTCTCCCTCCTCCCTCCCTCCACTCCTCCTTCCCTCCTCCATCCCTCCCCTCTCCCTCCTCTATCCCTCCCCTCTCTCTCCTCCCTCCTCTCTCCCTCTCTCCTCCTCCCTCCCTCCACGCCTTCCTCCCTCCTCCCTCTCCTCCTTCCCTCCTCCTCCCTCCACTCCTCCTCTCTCCCCTCTCCCTCCTCTATCCCTCCCCTCTTCTCTCCTCCCTCCCTCTTCCCTCTCTCCCTCCTCCCTCCCTCCACTCCTTCCTCCCTCCTCCCTCTCTTCCTCCTCCCTCGTTCCCTAACTCTCTCCCTCTTTCCCTCCCACAAATCTAAGCATAACTAATATGTATATATGTATGAATGTAATTGGGGTCGGAGAGTAATTAAAACAATATGTACTTAAGTCTCTGAATTAGCTGTTGCCTGGTTACACTGATGGAGTGTAATAACGCTCCATGAGCGTCCTTGTCGCATAATGACCGTCCTTGCATTTCGAAACCCCGAGAGAGAAAGAGTAAAAACGTCATCAAATGTATCTGAGTCCATTTCATCCTCTGCCTGTCTGACAGCCTGAGGTGCTGATGTGGAGCGGCCTCTAGGCCCCGCCCCCCTGACGTGACGCTGGGCCCAGCTGACGGCCTGACGTGTTGATGTGTTGTGGAGCGGCCTCTAGGCCCCGCCCCCCTGACGTGACGCTGGGCCCAGCCGACAGCCTGGGGGTCTGGGGTTCCTGTTCTGCAGCAGACCAACTCCACTTCCATTTGGACTGGACGTTTACATCGTATGTGGTCACGTTTTCCATTAATATGAATTAATAGTAATATTTCCATTATATTGTGTTTTATAAATGCATCCTGCAGGAGCGAATTGGGAGAGAGCATTCCATTGGACTTGTTGCAAATGGAGAATACAAATCTGGAACCTTGAACCTTGAATCTATTGAGTTTACTTTAGTAACTTGAGTATCAGTTAATGGTAGAAC
>CM051010.1:27777344-27782344 GCA_027704905.1 Muraenolepis orangiensis
GCAACTCTCACCAGCTCCACCTCCACCACCACTACCACCACCTCCACCACCTATACATACACAGGAGGTATGCAACTCTCACCAGCTCCACCTCCACCACCACTACCACCACCTCCACCTTCCAACGCCAAATCCATTTGCTTGCCAAAAACAATGGGCCTCATATATCATACCTGCAAAAGGAGGTCAGTCCAAATCATTTGGGGCTCCAGCTCCTAATGCATTGAGTAGAGGGGGAGGAGAGGAGGAGAAGAGGGGTCAAAGGTCACGGTGGGAGCAGGGCCTCCCCCCGTCTGCTGCACTAAATACTTCTTATTTTTCTTCTTCTATGTCTAAGTGATTCAGCAAAAGATGTGATTATACAGTGAATTCAGACTCTGTATGTCAATAAGGAGCAGGGTGGGGGTTTAGGGGGATGGAGCCCATTAGCGGACACCACCCTGTACACCACCCTGTACCCTGGACACCACCCTGTACACCACCCTGTACCCTGGACACCACCCTGTACACCACCCTGTACCCTGGACACCACCCTGTACCCTGGACACCACCCTGTACACCACCCTGTACCCTGGACACCACCCTGGACACCACCCTGTACCCTGGACACCACCCTGTACACCACCCTGTACCCTGGACACCAACCAAGAATGCCCTTCTTCTGGTCCCTCAGAGACGATGTAGTAGTTCTCACCAACTCTCTCCTCGCCGAGACCCACCTGTGGAGGAACCTTAGAGCTCATGAAACTGTCCTTATGGGTGTTGTTTCCCTGAGCAAGACACCCCTCACCCTGAGCCAGACTGCTGGCTGCCTCGGCAGTGGCTGACACCACCCGAGGTGGAGGAATGGCTGACACCACCCGAGGTGGAGGAATGGCTGAAGGAGTGTGTGTACAAATGGGTGAATGTGATGCATAACTTATAAAGCTGTCTGGGGTGGCCACTGGTTAGAAATGTGCTCTATAAATGCAGTCCATTTCCCATTTATGGATATTGCTCATCCGTTCCATATTCAGAATTCCCCCGCTGTTGATCACGTTACGGTCTTCCATTTGGTCCCCCTGCCGTGACCCACTTACGGGTCGCGACCCCACAGTTTGAAACCAGCGATGTGGAACACCCTCTCTTGTGTTGTGGTGGTGGTGCACATTTCAAAACATGACACACAGGCTTTCCCTTCAGCCGGGTGGAGACCGTGGCACGTATTCAACAGACCTCCTACATAGCCTGTGTGTGATTGGTCCGAGAGAATACACACACACACACACACACTGACACACACACACACACACACACAAACATGCACGTTCAGGCACACACACACACACACACACACACACTCAAATACTGTATAGTTTATATACACATTCATGTAAAGTGAAGGAATGTTAAATGATCTCAAACAAGGAGAACTGTCAATCATGGCCACTTGGGCGGCATCTACAGAGAGAGAGAGAGAGAGAGAGAGAGAGAGAGAGAGAGAGAGAGAGAGAGAGAGAGAGAGAGAGAGAGGAGAGAGAGAGAGAGAGAGAGAGAGAGAGAGAGAGAGAGAGAGAGAGAGAGAGAGAGAGAGAGTGTGTGTGGGCCCTCCATGAATAAAAGGTAAATAAGAGTGAGAGAAGGAAAGATAAAGGGAGCGGGGGAGATTTATAGACAGTGGGAACTGGGAAGTGGGAAGTGGGAAGTGGGAACTGGGAAGTGGGAAGTGGGGTGTTTCTCTTCAGCCCTAAAGAATTAAAACATTACCCCCCCCCCATCCTAACCACAGGAGAAGAAGGGAGGCACACAAGTCACCAGAACACGTACCAAAGCATTCATGTATTGCTCTCCTGTTGGATGAATGATCTTGATTCATTATCCTGATTATCATCAGCTTTCACTCCTATCTCCTTACACACCAAGCCTAACACACACACCAACACACCAACACACAGCAACACACCAACACACACACCAACACACCAACACACAGCAACACACCAACACACACACCAACACACCAACACACAGCAACACACCAACACACACACCAACACACAACAACACACATTGACAGACATCAACACACATATCAACAGACCAACACACACACCAACACATACACCAACACACACCAACACATACACAAACACACACACAAACACACACCAACACATACCAACACACACCAACACACACATACACACACATACACACACACACACCACACACACACCAACACACACATACACACACATACACACACATCAACATACACAATCACACGCACACCAACACACAACAAGACACACCAACTCACAACACACACCCACACACACATCAACACACACAAACACACACACCAACACACACACATCAACACACACAAACACACACAAACACACCAACACACACCAACACACACTAACACACCAACTCACAACACACATCAACAAACACACCAACACAAACACACCAACACACACCAACACAAACACCCACACACACATCAACACACACAAACACAAACACACAACAACACACATTGACACACACATCAACATACACAAACACACACACGCCAACGCACACCAACACACAACACACACCAACACACATGAACACACACCAACACACACCAACACACACACCAACACACACCAACACACACCAACTCACACCAACTCACACCAACTCACACACCAACACACACACCCACTCTCCCTGAGGTCAGATCTGATTGGCTCTCCCTAAACGGCGCCCTGCAGGAGAGGAAGATGCGATGGCAGGAGAGTTACGGCGGGGGGAAGGGAGGGATGGAGAAGGGGAAGAGGATTGACGTTAAGGTGGAGGCAGGCGGAGGGAGAGAGAGCTTGGGAGAAGAGGGGAAGTGGGTGGGGGTGTGGACACACACTAGGCCCCTGTAGGGCTTTGTTCACGAGAACACACGCATGGTCCTCCATCTGGCCCTCGTTGGACAAAGAAACCTGAGCATGGTCCTGGTTATGCAGCCCGGTGAAGCCAGCGTGGACCTCCATGCAACAGAACATTCTGGCACTCCGGCGGCAGGCAGATCAGCCCCACGGGGGGTGGGAGCGCGGGCCGAGGCTAAGAGGGAGTTTAGGGTGGGTTGGAGGGTGGGAGGGAGGGAGGGAGGAGGGGAAGAGGGGGGTTCATCCTCGAAGAACAAGGTCATAAATGAACCAAGAACAAGCCAGGCAGCAGGCTGGGCTGCCCCCTGAGACCTGGTTTCACACTCTTGCTCTCCGGGTGACCCCGGGAGGGAGGAGGTCAACCACAAGACAAGATGCTCAGGGTAAAACGTATGGCCGTGGCCCCCTTAAGAGGTCCTCCGTTACGGGTCAAGGGTGGACGTTTATGTGCCACAGAGACAAGGTAACAGGGGAGAGAGGAGGGGAGAGAGCAGAGGGGGTTAATAGTCAGCGTCCTGCCCCCCGTAGACCGGTCTAGTTGGCCTCCGTGACTCAGCCAGTGGCAGGAAGCCCACCGGAGAGACGCTTGTTTTCGGTTTTGAAAATAGGTTCTTCCTGAGCGCTGGTAGGTTTATTGTTCCAGGGAAAGAGGAGAGGTTTGATGGCTCTAGGTAGCTGGGGGGGGGAGAGAGAGAGAGAGAGAGAGAGAGAGAGAGAGAGAGGAGAGAGAGAGAGAGAGAGAGAGAGAGAGAGAGAGAGAGAGAGAGAGAGCCTGGCCGTGTGCAGCCTGGAATGCATTACAACCCCCCCCCCCGCCCCCCACCATCCCCCCCCCCCGTCACTAGAATACCTCACCTCACAACATCACACTCCCCATGTGGTCCCGCTGGCTACACTGGCGTCCTGTTACCCGCGGACCGAGCTATCTCCCGCTAGCCGGCCACGCCCAACAAAGGACATTTAGCCTCCTAAGCTCTCGGCAGAAAGCTAAAGTGTTTTATTCGGCTGGTAAATTCCTGGAATATTCCGAGACGCTGGATTTGGGGTTGAAAACCCGATTACATGTGTGTGCTCTCCATCCATGTGGACGGCAGTGGATTCATATTTATTAAACACACTAAATATCCATTCAATATGAAGTGATTACAATCCCCCCCGTAAACACCGTCATTACAACGTAAATAATGGCGTGTCATTTGGATCTCGTTTGATGAATAGATATCATTTGTTTGAATGGAAAAGATCCGTTTACAGTTGTACTTCCTGTGGATACACACATTTATTTTCCCTCCCTCCCCACACACACACACACACACACACACACACACACACATACACACATACACACACACACACACTCCGAGTCAATTGTGCACAGATGGCGGGAGCTTCCATGTGGGTTGTGAAAGTTCCTGTTTGTTATCCGGTGGACAGTGGTAGTGATTTAGTGGCTCTGTAGTCAACTCAATACTCAATACTAATGTAGTGCGCTGTTGTGTATTACCACGCCTCCCCCTCCTTTACAATAAAGCCATTATTCTCTATATAACGCCATGTTTAATCTTCTCCGCTTACGGTCAATAAGTCAACTATTGTTTGACTGCAGAGTAGGGATTCATGATTGCTAAATCAGACGGGAGATAAAAGTAGAGGGTTTTGTTTTTTTTCAGGAATGTTTATTTGCCGAAGCGCTCGCTGCAGCAGACGAGGTTTCGTCTCGCAGACTCCGTCCTCAGACAGGAGACGGCACTCGACCGCACGTGATCAAAATCATCCATAAGATGAAAGACGAGTGTGTGTGGTGTGTGTGGTGTGTGTGTGTGTGTGTGTGTGTGTGTGTGTGGTGTGTGTGGTGTGTGTGTGTGTGTGTGGTGTGTGTGTGGTGTGTGTGTGTGTGTGTGGTGTGCCAGATAGAGATTTATATCCAATACTTCCCCACTTACAATGTCATAATGCTCTGAACCTACACACAGACCATCTGCAGCCCAGCTGGGACGGGCTCCGCGGTGGAGAGATAGAGAGAACAATGGTTCCTCTTGGCCATCGCTCCTTACTCTCACGGAACCCTTTAGAACACGAGGAGCTCTC
>CM051010.1:27792344-27797344 GCA_027704905.1 Muraenolepis orangiensis
GGGTGAGGGGTGGAGGGGTGTGGGGTAGGGGTGAGGGTGAGGGGTGAGGGTGGAGGTCCCTTGCTGCGGGGTTAAATCAGAAACAGCCTTTGACCAGGCTGGACGTGTCATGAGTGGAGATGTACGCCTGTGTGTGTGTGGGCACACACGCACGCATGCATGTGCTCACACGCACACACATGTACACACACACACACACATGCACATACGCATACACAGGCACACATGCATGCACTCGCACACTTGCACACACACAAACACACACACACATGCATGCATGCGTGCACACATGCTCACACACACACACACACATACGCATGCATGCATGCATACGCAAGTGCACGCAAACGCGACACACACAAACACACAAAAACATACACACATACAAACGCACATGCATGCACACACGCGCACATGTACAAACACACACTCACACACACCCACGTTCAAACACACACACAAGTGCATGTGCAGTCCTGCACGTAGTGATAGTGTCCTGGCAGTACCTTGGTGTCTGGGGCGGAGTGGGCTGTGCAGCGTTTACAGTGGAAAGTGCCACTTCAGTGGAATAAGCCTAGCCTGTCATTAGCCAGCATGGCACGGGGCATGCTGTTTAACCATTAGCCGAGGAGCATCGGCAGAGAGCGGCCGGCCAACCAGCAGCAGCCGGGCCCCATGCCACGCAGCAGCCAGGGCGGACCAACACAGGAAGATTACCTTTAGGTTGGTTAGCTCCAGTGAAATAAGTTCATATGTTTACAAAAGTTCTTTGTCCGTTTGAGGAAACACAAGATACGATACAAGATTTTGCAGATTTTAGATTTTTAAGTACAATGGAATGCTTACTCCCCAGTCCCTCCCCCAGTAAGGATTCCAAAAACTTAGGAAAAACGTATGAAAAACTTATCAATTATGAAAGACACTATACACAATAAAAATGAACATAAAAATGACTGAAGGATGATATGAACGTGAATGTGTAGGATTGTGCAAAACGCATTTAAAATTATTTTAAAGCATTTTGAAGTGGCAGTAGTGCAGCAGCATCATGAATACAGAGTCTGATCCCAACGGCAGTATGTTGTAACAGGTCTTCACTTTACTCATTTATTTATTTCCTGTTCAAACCCCTTCCTCCCAGGTTTGGGGCCCTTGCCCCGTGGTCTCCCGGGGCAACGGTTGGCCGTGTTTCCTGTGTGATTCCTGCGGTGTGGGATGGCGAGGAGGCAGGAGGAACACCGGCCAGGGGAGCTCTCGCGGTGGAGTCGGTGTTTTGGGAATTACAGACTCGGGGCCCCTGGAGGCGAGCCGAGGCGGCCCCTAAAACCACCTCATTAGGTGGTGGTGACGGCATTTGGCCGGCGCCCCCCCCCCCCTTCACCCCCCACCCCCCCTCCTCCCCGATTAGCCGAAGAACAAACTCCTCGCCAAGCTCCAAGCCGGTGGGTTACCTCTGGCATGGCTGGTAACCATGGAGCTGATGGTTAAACAACAATGTAGAAACCAACCAACCACTCCTCACCACACACACACACACACACACACGCACACACTGACACACACACACACACACCGACACACACACACACACACACTGACACACACACACACCGACACACACACACACACACACACACACATACACACACACCAACCAACACACACACACACACGCACACACGCACACACTGACACACACACACACACCGACACACACACACACGCACACACTGACATACACACACACACACACACACCAACACACACATACACACACCAACCAACACACACACACACACGCACACACTCACACACACACACCGGATCTAATCGTAGGCAATGAATCCTATTTCCAGAGGTAGGGTCGGGGATGGCGTAGTTGGATGAAGAGTTCATCTTATTGGAGACTTCACCGTCTCACGTGTCCACACAAAGCCTCCAGGTTTTCCTTCCAACCGGTTATTTATGACATAACTCAAGAATAACTCAACCACAGCTAAAGTATATATTAGACTCTTTTTTTTAGACATACTGTAGGTCTCGGATCATAAATGTAACGGGAGGAACATCTCCAGGGCGTCCTGGAATCTGGTTCTGGACGGGCTGCGTCCAGTTCTTCTATTCCCCTGTAGGAGGTTGAGTGAGTGCAAGGATTCATTCATTATTGCAATACCTGCAGGGGATGGCTCAGCACTTCATTTGGCTTCTACTAGACCTTGTCCCTCGGGTCAGGGAAATCTTTCACCATATTCAGAAGGTCAGTAGAGAGTGCTAATGTTTCACCATATTCAGAAGGTCAGTAGAGTGGTTATGTTCACCATATTCAGGTCAGTAGAGAGTGGTTATGTTCACCATATTCAGGTCAGTAGAGAGTGCTTATGTTCACCATATTCAGGTCAGTAGAGAGTGCTTATGTTCACCATATTCAGGTCAGTAGAGAGTGCTTATGTTTTATCATATTCAGAAGGTCAGTAGAGAGTGTGCAACTCTGTGCCAAGTTGTGGTGGAAGATTCAACTAGTTTGTGCAGGCTTGTGTGTGTGTGTGTGTGTGTGCATGTGTGTGCGTGCGTGCATGTGCATGTGTGTGTGTGTGTGTGTGTGTGTGCGTGTGTGTGTGTGCGTGTGCGTGTGAGGGAAAGAGCAATGGGTAAAACCCCCAAAGAACCAGTTGTTCATTAAATTCCAACTGATTCCAACAGGGTTTCAGTCACATTGTAATTTGACCAAATAGCCATCAAGGAAGTGTGGGAGCGCACGTCTGTCCACGTTCAGAAGGGGGACAGAAGAAGACTTTTAGTCTCCTTCTTAACGTCTCGACATGCAGACGCCAGCTTGTCCCCGGGATCTGTTGCGCTTACGTACATATGTACACCAATCCACTCTACACCAATCAACTGTACACCAATCCACTTTACACCAATCAACTGTACACCAATCCACTTTACACCAATTTACTCTACACCAATCCACTTTACACCAATCAACTGTACACCAATCCACTTTACACCAATCTACTCTACACCAATCCACTTTACACCAATCTACTCTACACCAATCTACTCTACACCAATCCACTTTACACCAATCAACTGTACACCAATCCACTTTACACCAATCCACTTTACACCAATCCACTCTACACCAATCCACTCTACACCAATCCCCTTTACACCAATCCACTTTACACCAATCCACTTTACACCAATCCACTCTACACCAATCCACACCAACACACGTAGCCTTACGTCTCGTTCTGCAAAGACAGCTGTAGACGCTGTGTCTGGGAGAACAGCTGGCCAGAGAGAGAGAGAGAGAGAGAGAGAGAGAGAGAGAGAGAGAGAGAGCAGAGAGAGAGAGAGCAGAGAGAGAGAGAGCGAGAGAGAGAGAGAGAGAGAGAGCAGAGAGAGAGAGAGAGCGAGAGAGAGAGAGAGAGAGAGAGAGAGAGAGAGAGAGAGAGAAAGAGAGAGAGAGAGAGAGAGAGAGAGAGAGAGAGAGAGAGAGAGAGAGAGAGAGAGAGAGAGAGATTGCGAGTGAATGGGGCGACCGAGAGAGAGGGGGAGACAGAGTCCAACTCTGAGAAATTAAGGTTCATTCCGGAAGCTCCAGCGATGGGCCCGCTGCCCGGGGTTAGCAGTGTCAGGGGGCTGTAAATCTGCCCGGGGTCTGGGTCCGGGTCCGGGACCCCCACCCTCCACCGGGCTGAGCCCACGCTGGTTTGTTCAGGTGGTTCTCTCCATCACCACACTGGGCTGTCACCTCCAGCAGCCAGACTGAACTACACCCCTAAGTCTCTGAGGTGGGCTTAGTGTGAGGAGAGGGGCGGGGGTGGAGGGGGGTGGAGGTGGTGGAGGGGGTTAAGGTGGTTGAGGTGGTGGAGGTGGTGGAGGGGGTTAAGGTGGTGGAGGTGGTGGAGGTGGTGGAGGGGGTTAAGGTGGTGGAGGTGGTGGAGGTGCTGGATGTGGTGGAGGTGGTGAAGTACAAACTTCACTGTACCAAATCCTAAAATTACCAAAACATGCAAATTTGGAATGCTGGCTTCTCCGACCACAGCGCTACAGCCAGGATGTTCTCCTTTGAAATGTCCATTCAGGGCCAGAAAGTCTGTTTTAGTTTTGGTGTGTTTACTATTCTCTCAGTATCCTGGGTTGCCAGATACGAAACAAATTGGTATACAAACACAGCAGCGCTGCTGCAGCCATGGAAGTAAACAAACAAAGTGGATCAACTGAGATTAGGCGACGATTCGATTCTAGCCGACCCAAAAAGCCTGGTCCTCTTCCCAAAAAGCTCCATGACCAGAGCCGTGCTGAAACACGGGTCAATCTTTGAGTCTTAATCTTGCGCTTTGTCTCATGGCCCGGCTCACCTTATGTTCATGTTCTTTCTGTGTCCTCAACCTGGCAACATGCTTTTCCTTCCAGAGGAGGTGGAGACAACTCTCTCCAATATTGTAAAATTTGGACTGCAGTACCCGTTCTTAACTCTCGGGGTCATTGTAACATACAGCACCTTTAAGTAGGGACATGTTCAAACCTGAGCTTCTCCATTCAAGGAGCGGTTCTCCCACTATCCACTCAGTCCCATGGCAGTCCAAACTGTTTCTCTATGCTCATGACTAAATAACAAGTAGTACAGTGCAAGTTCCGTACGGTTGTGATATCGATTTCCCTTAAAAATTAACTTATTTTAACAGGCTCTGCTCTTAGTTATGGCTTCGCCAGAGAATCAGTGAGTCAGTGTGGAGGGATTCCCCTTTTTTGAAGATATTCAAAGAACTTTCGGGACGAAGACATTTGGAACATGGACTCTGCTGACCCAGGGCCGATGACTACTCCCTCAAAGACACTTTGAGTTCATGAAAATCTGATGGTAATGAACTGTGTTTCTTCAAACTATGTCCGGGTGTCTACTCCCTTGACCTTAAAGAAGTATTGTTCAGTTGGATTGTAGGGCCTCTTATAAAAAACTGGGCTGTCTATGCAGTAGAAAGGTGCAACAA
>CM051010.1:27809844-27814844 GCA_027704905.1 Muraenolepis orangiensis
TGTGTGTGTGTGTGCGTACATGTGTGTGTTTGTGTGTGTGTGTGTGTGTGTGTGTGTGTGGGTGGGTGGGTGTGGTGTGCGTGTGTGTGTGTGGTGTGTGTGTGCGTACATGTGTGTGTGTGTGTGTGTGTGTGTGGGTGGGTGGGTGTGGTGAGCGTGTGTGTGTTGGGACTAATAGCTTCATGAACTCATATGAGATCAGAACCCTCCTTCCCTTGAACCCAGACCGTATGAAGTGAGAACACAGCTGAGTCGTCGCTTTCCACGCCGACCACAAGCCCCGCCCACCGTGAGAAGGTCCCGGCTCAAGTCCTCACTCCCCGGTCTTCATTAATACCTTCAGCTTTCAACCTTCCCACATGAGGGGCCTTTATTGTGTCGCGTTTAACAACATCTGAGGTCGGGGCGTGGCCCGGCGCCGTGGCCTCAGTCACGCCATTGGCCTCACGTGACTGAGGTAAAGTGGAAGGACTTCAGACCAGAGGCCACAAACTAATAGAGCGGAGCGTGAAGTGAAGCTTTTCAAAGGACGGGGAGACGGACTCTGGTCCAGGAGGCGCTAACAACCCTCTCTCAACAACAACACCTGGGATATCTGCACTTCACACTTTAGATTTATAATTATACTCTACTGTTTATAGTGTTAAATTCATACATTCTGCATTTATGTAGTATATATGTATATCACTTTTTACTAGCGTTTTACTAAGTAGATTGTTAGATATTAGATACTAGTTAGATTGTTTGCCAACTTACTGTACTTTTACCTTACTGTACTTTTACCTTACTGTACTTTTACCTTATTGTACTTTTACCTTACTGTACTTTTACCTTATTGTACTTTTACCTTACTGTACTTTTACCTTACTGTACTTTTACCTTATTGTACTTTTACCTTACTGTACTTTTACCTTATTGTACTTTTACCTTATTGTACTTTTACCTTACTGTACTTTTACCTTACTGTACTTTTACCTTACTGTACTTTTACCTTATTGTACTTTTACCTGAAGTTATTGTTCTTCTACCTGAGCCCTGGTTCAGTTCTTGGAGACGTGTTAGTAATGAAATGTACTTCTGGTGACGAGTTGTTCTCTTACCTTTAAACCTTTGTTGAAACATACTATTGTTAAGTCGCTTTGGATAAAAGCGTCTGCTAAACGACTGTTATGTAATGTAATGTGATGTCCATTTGTGTATTATTTTAGACATTTTGTAAATGTTGTACATTTTGTAACACAACTGTAACATTGTACACTGAACCTTATTATACATATTATACACTAATAAACATATTATACACTAATTAACATATTATACACTAATAAACATATTATACACTATTATACATATTATACACTAATAAACATATTATACACTATTATACATATTATACACTAATAAACATATTATACACTATTATACATATTATACACTAATAAACATATTATACACTAATAAACATATTATACACTATTATACATATTATACACTAATAAACATATTATACACTATTATACATATTATACACTAATAAACATATTATACACTAATAAACATATTATACACTATTATACATATTATACACTAGTAAACATATTATACACTAATAAACATATTATACACTAATAAACATATTATACACTAATAAACATATTATACACTAATAAACATATTATACACTAATAAACGGGAGTCTGAATCTGGACAACACATTCCTCAGCGCGTGTCAGTCTGACGGATCGCGTTTTGCCCGCTCGGTGCAAAGCGTTGCTGCGCTCCTGCTCTGCACCACAGAAGAAGAAGAAGAAGAAGAAGAAGAAGAAGAAGAGAAGAAGAAGAAGAAGAAGAAGAAGAAGAAGAAGAAGAAGAAGAAGAAGAAGAAGAGAAGAAGAAGAAGAAGAAGAAGGAGAAGAAGAAGAAGGAGAAGGAGAAGGAGAAGGAGAAGGAGAAGGAGAGACTGCTCCGTGGGAGGCCGGCTCAGGAGAGAAAAGAAAAGTCTTTCTTTTTTCTGTTGGGTTGTAAAGGAAATGAGCTGCTGCTCCTCTTCCAACGGCAACAGAATGTCTGCTCCATTCAGAGTTATGTTGACCTCTCCTCAGACCGGAGATACTGTGTGTGTGTGTGTGTGTGTGTGTGTGTGTGTGTGTGTGTGTGTGTGTGTGTGTGTGTGTGTGTGTGTGTGTGTGTGTGTGTGTGTGTGTGTGTGTGTGTGTGTGTGTGTGTGTGTGTGTGTGTATCACACCATCTGTGTGACTTCTTGTCTGGAAGTTGCTAGCTATGGATTAACAAAATGGAGAGAAAAGATTGTAGAAGAGAGACAAAGAGAGAGAGGAGAGAAAAGGTGAGAAAATGGGGAGGAAGAGGAAGAGGAAGAGGAAGAGGAAGAGGAAGAGGATGAAGAAGGAAGACGATGGGTGATAAGATGAGAAGAGAAGTGAGAGAGAAAGACAACAAGAGAAAGTGAGGCATCAGAGAGCATCTGCTGGAGCACATTAACGTGTGGGAGACGATAAGGAGCACAGCCAAAAGGCTGGTTGGGGTGTGTGTGTGTGTATCTGTGTGTGTATCTGTGTGTGTATCTCCCTGCATCTCCCTGTATCTCCTGTATCTCCCTGTATCTCCCTGTATCTCCCTGCATCTCCCTGTATCTCCCTGTATCTCCTGTATCTCCCTGTATCTCCCTGTATCTCCCTGTATCTCCCTGTATCTCCCTGTATCTCCCAGTGTATCTCCCTGTATCTCCTGTATCTCCCTGTATCTCCCTGCATCTCCCTGTATCTCCCAGTGTATCTCCCTGTATCTCCCTGTATCTCCCAGTGTATCTCCCTGTATCTCCCTGTATCTCCTGTATCTCCTGTATCTCCCTGTATCTCCTGCATCTCCCTGTATCTCCTGTATCTCCTGTATCTCCTGTATCTCCCTGTATCTCCTGTATCTCCTGTATCTCCCTGTATCTCCCAGTGTATCTCCCTGTATCTCCCTGTATCTCCCTGTATCTCTGTATCTCCTGTATCTCCTGTATCTCCCAGTGTATCTCCCTGTATCTCCCTGTATCTCCTGTATCTCCCTGTATCTCCTGTATCTCCTGTATCTCCCTGTATCTCCTGTATCTCCCTGTATCTCCTGTATCTCCTGTATCTCCTGTATCTCCCAGTATCTCCCTGTATCTCCTGTATCTCCCAGTGTATCTCCCTGTATCTCCTGTATCTCCCTGTATCTCCCTGTATCTCCCTGTATCTCCTGTATCTCCCTGTATCTCTGTATCTCCAGTGTATCTCCCTGTATCTCCTGTATCTCCCTGCATCTCCCTGTATCTCCCTGCGTATCTCCCTGTATCTCCCTGTATCTCCTGTATCTCCTGTATCTCCCTGTATCTCCCTGTATCTCCTGTATCTCCTGTATCTCCCTGTATCTCCTGTATCTCCCTGCATCTCCCTGTATCTCCTGCATCTCCCTGTATCTCCTGTATCTCCTGTATCTCCTGTATCTCCCAGTGTATCTCCCTGTATCTCCCTGTATCTCCCAGTGTATCTCCCTGTATCTCCTGTATCTCCTGTATCTCCCTGTATCTCCTGTATCTCCCTGTATCTCCCTGTATCTCCTGTATCTCCCTGTATCTCCTGTATCTCCCTGTATCTCCCAGTATCTCCCTGTATCTCCCAGTGTATCTCCCTGTATCTCCCAGTATCTCCCTGTATCTCCTGTATCTCCCTGTATCTCCCTGTATCTCCCTGTATCTCCTGTATCTCCCTGTATCTCCTGTATCTCCTGTATCTCCTGTATCTCCCTGTATCTCCCTGCATCTCCCTGTATCTCCCAGTGTATCTCCCTGTATCTCCCTGTATCTCCCAGTATCTCCCTGTATCTCCTGTATCTCCCTGTATCTCCCTGTATCTCCCTGTATCTCCTGTATCTCCTGTATCTCCCTGTATCTCTCCCTGTATCTCCCTGTATCTCCCTGTATCTCCTGTATCTCCTGTATCTCCTGTATCTCCCTGTATCTCCCAGTATCTCCCTGTATATTGTCTGTATCTCTGTGTGTATCTGTGTCTGTGTATATGTGTGTGTGTATGTGTGTGTGTATCTCCCAGTGTATCTCTGTGTGTATCGTCCTGTATCTCCCTGTATCTCTGTGTGTGTATCTGTATCTGTGTGTGTGTATCTCTGTGTGTGTCTCTGTGTGTTCCCTGTGTGTGCGTGCGTGTGTGTGTGTCTGTGTGTGTGTGTGTGTGTGTGGTGTGTGTGTGTGTGTGTGTGTGTGTGCGTGCGTGTGTGTGTGTCTGTGTGTGTGTGTGTGTGTGTGTGTGTGTCTGTGTGCGTGTGTGTGTGTGTGTGTGTGAGGGAGGGAGAGAGAGAGAGAGAGAGAGGGGGGTTTACACTGGGCCTGTCAGGTCATCTCAGTGGTGTTTGAACGTCTATGAGTCAGTGCTCAGAAATGAGGGAGTGCAGCCCGGCCATGAATGAGAGCGCTTGTTGCACAGGGGGGGGGGGTCACTGGGCCCTCCCAGCCACCCCTTCCGGCCCCTCACTCGGCCCTTCGTGAGCAGAAAGTGTCGGTCCACCCCTCGGCCGTCCCCCCGACACGGTCCCAGAAGGTCCCAGGACACAAGTGTGTGAGACTCGAGGTCAAGCTAGTCTCCAGGGACGTGGACGTGTCGTAGGACCCGATGAGGAAGACATAATGACTGTGTTTACAGTCGGGGGGGGGGGGGCTGCAGAGACCTGCTATCTCTTGGCTCCTGATCACACTCCCGTCAGCCTCCTCCTGGCTCATGGAGTAACCTCCATGAGCCAGGAGGAGGAGGAGAAGCTGGGCCTGTTGGAAACCATGGCTGAGGAGTCACATTCTCCCCAGAAGCTCTCCGGCGGTCACCGCCGGATGCAAATGACTTTTCCTGTTTGTGCAGCTGCTTTATTCGGAACTAAATTATCCCGATAAAGCGCTGAATAACGAGGAGGGAGATGGCAGATCATAATAGCACCGATATGTTATGCCT
>CM051010.1:27827344-27834844 GCA_027704905.1 Muraenolepis orangiensis
GTGAGAGTGTGTGCAGTGCCGTCCACACACAGGAACAATAAAATCAAACCCACCAAAAGCCACCATGTCAGAATCTGCTAGAACAATGTGTCAGAGCACAGGAGGCCCAGCACAGCCTAGAACCCCTCTCCTAGAACCCCTCTCCTAGAACCCCTCTCCTAGAACCCCTCTCCTAGAACACCTCTCCTAGAACCCCTCTCCTAGAACCCCTCATAGAACCCCTCTCCTAGAACCCCTCTCCTAGAACCCCTCCTAGAACCCCTCTCCTAGAACCCCTCTCCTAGAACCCTCTCCTAGAACCCCTCATAGAACCCCTCATAGAACCCCTCTCCTAGAACCCTCTCCTAGAACCCCTCTCCTAGAACCCTTTCCTAGAACCCCTCTCATAGAACCCTTCTCCTAGAACCCCTCATAGAACCCCCTACTCCTAGAACCCTCTCCTAGAACACCTCTCCTAGAACCCCTCTCCTAGAACCCTTCTCCTACAACCCTCTCCTAGAACCCTTCTCCTAGAACCCCTCTCCTAGAACCCTTCTCCTACAACCCTCTCCTAGAACCCTCTCCTAGAACACCTCTCCTAGAATACCTCTCCTAGGACCCCTCTCCTAGGACCCCTCTCCTAGGTCCCCCTAAGGTAAGGTAAGGTAAGTGTCAGGGCCGGGTGTAGAGTGACAGAAGCCAGGTAGAACAGGTAGAGAACAAGGTAAAGGTCCAAAGCGTGGTCCAGGCAGGCGGAGGTCGGTGACAGGTGGTCGAGGGTTGAGGCAAAGGTACAAAAACGCAGAGGCAAAAACCAGGTGGTTATCCAGGCGAGGGTCAAACCCGGTGAATCAAAAACCAGGATAGGTGACTTGATACAGGCGTGAGGCCTCCCAGAATCAGTGATAATCCAGCAATGAGTAACAAACAAGACATGGCTTTAATACAGCTTGGTAAATGAGGTGTGATTGAGAACCGGTGAGTCCACCTGGCGACAGGGAAAACGTGTAGAGGCATTCGGAGCGGAGTCCGGTGACATCGCGGATCCAGGAAGCCAGCGGAAAACCAGGACTAGGAGCGGGACGAGCTGGGTTGGACTGTGACAGTAAGGTAAGGTAAGAGAGAGGGAGAGAGGGAGAGTGGAGAGAGGAGAGAGAGTTAGAGGGAGGGAGATGGAGAGGGAGAGGCATTGAGAGGGATGGAGAGAGAGAGAGGAGAGAGCGAGAGAGAGAGGAGAGAGAGAGAGAGAGAGGGGAGTCATGATTAAGGTGTGGATGATGCGGGGTGTAGTCAGTGTGTGTGAGGTCAGGCTCAAGCCCCTGACCACAACAAGCCTGTCGTCCCTCAGCATCCACAGAGCAGGCCTTCCACCGCCTCCCTCCAGACGGAGGGGTGGAAGGGATGGGAGACCACGCGTTAGAGGGGGGGGGGGGGGGGGAGTCAGAGAGGCGGGTGGGGGGGGGGGGGAGAGAGAGGGGGGGAGAGAGAGGGGGGGAGAAAGAGGGGGAGGTACATCAGAAGGTCTGGCAGCTGCACCTTGTTTGAGGGTCAAACAGTGAACCAGAAATTGTTCAGGCGAGGGAACCCTTTGAAAGCATGGGGGTCGGGCGGGGGTCAGGCCGTACAGCAGACCCAGAGCTCCTCTGAAGAACCTCCTCTGATTGGAGAGCCTGCAGTAGAGCTATTCATTATGGGCTCCTTAGACGGAGAGGCCGGTGGATCGCTGGAGGAGGACGCTTTCAGGGTCCCGTCCTCTCAGATGCCCGTCGCACGACCTCACCGCCTGCCGGGGTCGTGAACCCGTCCCATGTACTGTATGTATATATATATCTATATATATAGATCTATAGATATATATCTATAGTAGAGATATATATAGATATATATATCATATATATATATGTTAGTAAAGAATAAAGCTCTCGTTGCTTATCTGACAGCTCTTGAAAAACAGTGGCTGTGTCACGGAGCTGTAAATTGATAGGGATATAAAAATATTCTCCGGGGTTGTGTTGGGTGCTAAAGTAACTCTCTCTCTCTCTCTGTGGGGGGGGTCAGAGTTCAGCCATGCTGAATGAGATGTCCTCCTACCGGAGCAGCTAGCCAGGGAGAAGATTCAGGCTTTTATTCTCTCCAAACCCAGCTTGTTGTCGCTTTTCGATCCTTCACACTTTTTCACTTTAACACTAACTCTCGCTCTCTCTCTCTCTTTCATCTCTCTATAGCTCTCTCTCTCTCTAGCCTTCTCCCCAGCTCTCTCTCCATCTCTATCTGTTTCTCTCTCTCTCCATCGATCTCTAGCCCACTCTCCGTCTCTCTCTCTCTAGCCCTCTCCCTGTCTCTCTCTCTCTAGCCCTCTCCCTGTCTCTCTCACTTTCTCTCTAGCCCACTCCCCATCTCTCTGTCTCTCTCCATCTCTATCTCTGTTTCTCTCTCTCCATCTCTCTCTAGCCCTCTCCCCGTCTATCTCTCTCTCTAGCCCTCTCTCTCTCTTTCTCCTGTCCTCTCTCCTGTCTCTCTGTCTCTCTCTCTCTCTCTCTGTCTCTCTGTCTCTCTCTCTCTCCTCTCTCTCTCTCTCTCTCTCTCTCTCTCTCTCTCTCTCTCTCTCTCTCTCTCTCTCTCTCTCTCTCTCTCTCTCTCTCTCTCTTTCTCTCTGTCTCTCTCTCTCTCTGAACTGTAAATTGATAGGGATATAATAAAACATGCAGGGTTGTGTTTCGGTGCTCAAGTCACTCTCTCTCTCTGTCATAGTTTAGGTATGCTGTGATGAGATATTGTCCTCCTAGGGCAGCTAGCTAGCACGCTATTCAGGTTCCCGCGGTGTGTGTGTTATGAGCTAGGAGCTTTGGATCGTAATAGGCTGGCTACTGAAACAACAGCAGCAGCAGCGACGGTCTCCCTGGAGTCAAGTAGGACCTGAATGAACGCTGTGTTACGTTCTCTGCTCTGTTCGACTTTGCTGTGGAACTTTCTAACTGCTCCCCTCTGTATAAATAGCTGCCCACTGCTCCTAATTCCAGGATGGGTTAAATGCAGAAAACACATTTGACTGTACGTGTGTACATGTATGAGACTAGTCAAGAGGATTCAATCCTCACGATTTAGATTTAGATTTAGATTTTTAGTTTCTTTTAGGAGCTTTTTAATTGACAGTATTGATTAAGTGTTCGGAGGGCAGGGCACAGGGTACATTACATGAGTCATTTAGTCCACGCTTCTGTTCAAAGCAACTTAGTAATAACTGTAATAACACAGACAGAAGGCAGGTCTTATGGGAGTCCTGTTTATTGAGTTGTTGTGTGGGTGCTTTACAGAGGCAGGATGCTGAGCAGAGACACACACACACACACACACACACCCACACCCCCGACGGATGAATTAAGACTTTGGTTCGGGATCCACTGAAACTTAACACTTTGGTATTTTTAGTAAAAACAACATGCGATGACCCGACGTCAGAGATATCAGTGATGAACTGTATCTCCGAACACTGACGTGTGCGGTTCTGTGTCCGCTCTCACACTCCAGACCAAAGCCGAGCGGAGCGATTCTCTTTTGAATTATGAATGTATTTTTTTTTTCTTAATGGCTTTGATCACCAATAAATATTATTATTATTAAGTATAAAAAAAACACAATGGTAATATTTTTTCATTATAAAAAAACAAAACGAATACAAACGGTCAAAGACAGCAGAGGCACTGATGGATAGACCTCGGCAGTCTGGAATCATCCAGAACTAAACACCAACACAAAACACTTAAATAACAAAATAATACCAATTACTATTATTATTATTATCATCATTGTCGTAACAAAAACAAAAATATCCAGTCAAGTTTTCCTATGATTAGTCAGTGAACCGACGGATGTTATAAATCAGGTATTTCCAGTTTGGCAGTAAAATACTTAAATATCCTAAATGGATCCTTTGATTTCCAGCATGAGTTTGTCTTTGGTTCACAGGCTACTACGACCTTCCTCTACGACCTTCCTCTACGACCTCCTCTACGACCTTCCTCTTTGGTGTCAGCTGTTGATTGTTTAGCTGGACGAAGACACACACACACACTCACACACTGGGTGTTCCACCTTCGCGGGAGGTGACCTCCATGTCCAATGATTTGGGTACGGTTTTGGACAGATTACCGGAACACAGATTATCGTAACGACAGATTATCAGAACACAGATTATCTGAACACAGATTATCGGAACACAGATTATCGTAATGACTGATTATCGGAACACAGATTATCGTAATGACAGATTATCTGAATACAGATTACCGTAATGACAGATCACAGATTATCAGACCCAAAACAGGGAGTAACACGCAGCACGCAAAACACCCATTTGAGATTATTATTCTGCTTATCTTTTGCCCCCAAAAATTCGGACGAAGGAAGAATCCAATTATGAATCGTGACACACACGTCAAATAAAACACGCAATACAAAAGTTTCTTATACGTTGTAGAATCATAAAACAGAAGCGTAGTAAAACAAAAATACTAACATAGTATAATTTCATCACTGTAAATCCAGTTGACAATTATAAGTACACACACACGTGTTGTCCATATGGGTGAAGAAGTCCACACACACACACACACACACACACACGCACACGCGCGCACACACACACACACACCCCGGAGCGTCTGACAGGTCCAGCTCACTGCTGATCCTGTTCCTTGGAGTTGGGTTGTTTTTAAACGTACTTTCCGCCCACATCATGGTGTGATATGGACGATGATGTCACCCATTAAAACTCCCCAAGACAGACAAGAGCTTTATGGTCTATGGCCTCAGAGCACACACACACACACGCTTACACACACTCACACACACACGCTTACACACACTCACACACACACACAAGTTGACCCTTTAGTCAAGCTGTATCAACAGCCTGAAGCATTTCCAGGGAAAAACAACCCATAGCCCCGAGAAAATAATGTGTGTATAGAAAAAATAAACTTAAAGATGGAGTAGAGGTGGACTCATTCATTAATGTGGGGGGGGGGGATCCTGTGAGGAGGGCTCATAAATCCTGTTGGTTTGGGTCTCTCTGCATCATTTGAACGCCCTGTTTCTTCTTCATGTTCTCTAACCTTCTGTACATCTACATCTCAACCATAATTCTTACTTTCCACTGTCTTTTCCTCACTTCCCAGGTTGCTTTCCCTTTTTTGGACCCCCCTCTAAAAGGAGATGGTTCGTCCTAAGGGGCTGTCCTCAAATAGAAATGGGACATTTCAAAATTAAACAACTCTTTTCTCTTCCCTTTCTTCTTCTCTGACTTCCTCACATGCTCTCTCTCCATCCTTCTCTCTCTTTCTTTCTTTATTTCTCTCACTTTCTTTATTTCTCTCTAGTTCTCTCACATTTTCTCTCTCTCTCTCTCTCTCTCGCCCTCTCCTCATCTCTCTCTCTCTCTCCATCTGTATGTATTCCTCCCCATCTCTGCATCTCCGTCTAACCTTCTCTCTCTCCATCTCTTACTCTCTCTCTCCATCTCTATCTCTTTATCTCTCTCCATCTCTTACTCTCTCTCTCCATCTCTTACTCTCTCTCTCCATCTCTATCTCTTTATCTCTCTCCATCTCTTACTCTCTCTCTCCATCTCTTACTCTCTCTCTCCATCTCTATCTCTTTATCTCTCTCCATCTCTTACTCTCTTTCTCCATCTCTATCTCTTTATCTCTCTCCATCTCTTACTCTCTCTCTCCATCTCTCTCTCTCTCTCTCTCTCTCCCCCATATCTCTCTCTCTTTCTCTCTTTCTTTCTCTCTCTCTCTATAGCTCTCTCTCTCGCCCTCTCAAATGAAAACAATAGCTGGCTAATTGTGCTGTCTTGACATAACGGCCCCAGTATACACAGCTGGAGGGCTGCTGATAACCCCGGCAGGAGCAGGCCTGCAGGAGCAGGCCTGCAGCAGCCGTTGTGTGAGGAATGCGTGGTGTCATCGGCCCAGAGGACCAGTCCACCTCCCCGGGGGGCGGTGAGCTATTAACTCAATTAACAAAAACACCTTCGACCGCTCAGGCCTAGCGCACGCTTAGCTACTTTTTAAACACGGGTTTGAAGGCGGGTGTCAGGGTTTGAACGCTCGGCCGCCCTCCAGAAATGCTGTGGTGTGTGCAGCGAGGGAGGATTTAGAAACAAATAAACAAGAGAAAGGACCCCCAGCTGCGTGTCGGTTTGCCAGGAACATTCCAGGGACTGAGAGCAATGCATTGTGGGTGAAGGTCCCCCAGAGCGGAGTTCAGGTAAGCTGCGGGAGACGACGACCACGTCCCCCTCGTGGGTGGACCCGGTGAACCATGTCTGACACGGAACATTCTAGGCTATTAAAATAGTCTGCAGTGTTCTTGTAGGCTGCAAGTAATCAAGTGTGTGTGTCCATCATTCTACCTGGAGGAGGAAGAGGAGGATACGATGAATCTCTTTCATCTCCACTCTTGTAAATGTTCTCCAGTGACCTTTGCCCTCCTCCCCCCTCCCCCCCTTTTCCTCCTCATTCCGCAGCAATAAAAGACGACCGCTGGAGTGTGTGTGTGCTGAAGGCCCGAGGCCTCTCCCCACATCTTCCCCAAACTACATTAAAACATTCACACACCGGTGGCTTTCTTCTCTCTCCTCCTGTCTCTTCTCCTCTCCTGTCTCTCCTCTTTTCTCTCTCTCTCTCCTGTCTGTCCTCTCTCTTCTCTCCTCTCTCTCCCCCCTCTCTCTCAGGGAACGACATCGTACCATGTCGTTATATGATCAAAACATAATAAAAACAAACAACAATACACGCTAGGTAAGTATCGTTGGAACGACGCTACACTGGGGTCTGCGTGTGTTACATGTGCAGCCATAGTTTAACATGCTGATTGGGTATATATAGAGTTATAGTTCCCGTCACTTGGTAACAGAATCATATCATATATGTCAGTTCCTCAATGAGCGTCCGACTCTTCCAGTCAAACAGCCGCCGCAGTCTTTGGCGTTTCAAAAACCAACAAAAAGCTACGCTAAGCTAAGACTAATAATTAATAAATAACCAACATGGATAGTTGTGTTTGGAGCGAGCCGGACCCTCCGGTTTGTTAACAAATCAACAAAAACAACAGCAAAATAAAAGCTTTTTTTTGGGATTCAGGAAGTAAAGTTGACCAAGACCGTGTGCTCGGTGTGTGTTTTAAGGTGCTGTTGTAAACTCAAACTAAATAAAGGTTTAGTCTCTCTGGTCCCCAGAGGGCGTGTGATGCTAACTCCGCCGTTCTGCTGAATATGTAAACATTTAAACACAGCAAAGTGTACGGGTGGCCGGACCAAAGACACTCTGGGTGGCATGTCTCCTCCTCACACACACACACACACACACACACACACACACACACACACACACACACACACACACACACACACACACACACACACACACACACACACACACACACACCTACAGTCACACACACGCAAACTGAGTTCCCTCTGGCCTGGAGGAGTAGCATACATGTGTGTGTGTGTGT
>CM051010.1:27849844-27903708 GCA_027704905.1 Muraenolepis orangiensis
CTGCAAACCCGCGAGGATTTAAGTTGTCCAGCACTTTGCCCGAGGTTCTCTTTCAAGTGAAACGTCGGCCTGCTGCTCCAGACAAACAACGACAAGAGCTCACCGTCTCCAGCTCAGAGCTCACCGTCTCCAGCTCAGAGCTCACCGTCTCCAGCTCAGAGCTCACCGTCTCCAGCTCAGAGCTCACCGTCTCCAGCTCAGAGCTCACCGTCTCCAGCTCAGAGCTCACCGTCTCCAGCTCAGAGCGGTCCCCATAATTGCAGCCTAGATTCGGCCGGGTTCTGGTCCTCCTTTGATGTAAGGGTCCATTCATTCCCAACGCTGTTAGTTTAAAACTCTTGTCCTCTCGGTCTGAGGAGGAGCAAAGTGGTCGGATTCCACAGAGCCTGACGTCATTCCAACGCAGAAGAAGAAAAACCCCCAGGCAGTACCGCGGTGCAGGGTTAACCACCGTGGACATCCATAAAAATAACCTCCCCGATTCGGATTGGCATGGCTCTCATCGGAGCGTTGCCGTGGTGACCGAGGGAGGAGACGGGGTCGGTCCACACACCTGGAGGTGGGCGCTAACCTGGGGACCTCAACCGGTGACGCTCTCATTGGGTCTGAAGCAATGTTCTTTTTGTTCCCTTACCTCATGACGTTCTCGGTGGTAAGTTGAGCTTTAGATCCTAAACCCTCTGCTTCCCTTGACTCTTCGTGTCCACGTTGGGTTTCTGGCCGTTGGTTCTGATGTAGGAACCTCCACCTCCACACCGAGAAACAGCCCAATCTAATGCTCCACGTGTGGAAAACTCTGGTCGTGCGACAGACAGAAAGGTTCACCCAAATCTAGTGGCGGAGAAAGTTCACTTTCCAGTGGGGGGTTTTGTAGACGGTGATTTAAATTTATTTAAAATAAAATACAACCAGCAATCAATCCCTGAAATGCCCTGATGCTAATACCACTCTCTACACCAGGCTCATTACAGCAAGCGTTCCCACGGCACCGCTTGAGCTAAAGCCAGCCTCTCTCCTCCCTCTCTCTCTCTCTCTCTCTCCCTCGTCTCCTCTCTCTCCCTCTCTCTCTCCCTCTCTCCTCTCTCTCTCTCTCTCTCTCATCTCTCCCTCTCTCTCTCTCTCTCTCCCTCTCTCTCCTTCTCCCCCTCTCTCTCTCTCTCTCTCTCTCTCTCTCTCTCTCCTCTCTCTCTCTCTCTCTCTCTCTCTCTCTCTCTCTCTCTCTCTCTCTCTCTCCCTCTCTCTCTCTCTCTCTCCCTCTCCCACTCTCTCCTTCTCCCCCTCTCTCTCTCTCTCTCTCTCTCTCTCTCTCTCCTCTCTCTCTCTCTCTCTCTCTCTCTCTCTCTCTCCCTCTCTCTCCCTCCCTCCCTCTCCCTCTCCCTCTCTCTCCTTCTCTCTCTCTCTCTCTCTCTCTCTCTCTCTCTCTCTCTCTCTCTCTCTCTCTCTCTCTCTCTCTCTCTCTCTCTCTCTCTCTCTCTCTCTCTCTCTCTCTCTCTCTCTCTCTCCCTCTCTCCCTCTCTCTCGCCCTGCCCTGACCCTGTAGCGGGTCATTAAACAGGACTGCAGGATGGCCCGCTCGCCGGCTGCCTCGGCCGGCCCCCATAGAGCCAGCTCCGCTTAAGTGGAGCCCCCATTATTGTCACTCAGGGCGGCTGGAGCGCTGCCCGGCCCCTGGCCACCGGCGTCTGCCAGGTATAGGTCTGGTTAGGCCCCGCCCCCCCGCCCACTGGCTGTTTGAAGTAGCAGTCTGTGTGTCTGGCTCAGTGGAGCGTGATGTCCACCGCAGGGTTTCTCAGTTTGGTTTGAAAAAATGAACGTGACACGTTGTTGTTCAGTCCCCCTCCTCGCCTGTTCTCACACACATTGTGTTTATCTGCTGAGGTGGAGGGGTGAGGGGGGTGAGAGTGAGGGGGTGAGGGGGGTGAGGGTGAGGGGGTGAGGGGGGTGAGTCAGAGAGGGGAGGAGAGGAGCTACATGCGGATTGGCAGACAGGGAATATGGGGAGAGAGAGAGAAGGATGTGAAGAGAGAGAGACAATAGAAGGGTGAAGGACATTCTGGAGGTGAGTCAGAAAGAGGAAAGAGAGACGGAAATAGAGAGAGAGAGAGAGAGAGAGAGAGAGAGAGAGAGAGGAGAGAGAGAGAGAGAGAGAGAGAGAGAGAGAGAGAGAGAGAGAGAGAGAGAGAGAGAGAGAGAGAGAGAGAGAGAGAGAGAGAGAGAGAGAGAGAAGAGAGAGAGAGAGAGAATAGTAGGGAGCAGTAAAAGTTTAATTTACAGTTCCAGCTCACTTCTTAACTGGGACCAGGAAACGCTCAGATCCACTCCACCACACATAGCAGAGATATGACACAAGGAGAAACCTTTCCTCTTTCTCCCCCCCACACTCTCTCTCTCTCTCTCTCTCTCTCTCTCTCTCTCTCTCCCTCTAGTGAATCCATTGTTGCAGAGTGATGTCATCTGGTGCTTTAAGCTCATATTAACGTGACTCCGTAACCCCCTTCGAGAGGGACGCCCACACCCTGTTATTGTGGGGTTCCCTCCGTCTCTTCTGGGACACCACCACCCACCACCCCCACCACCACCTCCACCCCCACCTCCACCACCACCACCTCCACCACCTCCACCTCCACCTCCACCACAGCAGCCTGTTACAGGAAATTAACTTTCGTTTTCAATCTCATTTCCTGCTGGGAAGGGCCCTTCATGTGTCACTGGTCGTGTTGCACCCCTGCTGTCACCACCACCACCACCACCACTGCTAAGGCTAATGCTATGGCTACAGGCTATGGGATATGCTAGATAACTAAACACACATATATAGACATAGACACACACACATACATGGAGACACACATATACACACACACACACACACACACACACAACTTCCCAGCCTAGCACACTTGGACCTCTATAATAAAAACAGCTATTAGAAAAACACTTTGGACAGTCTTAACTATCTAACTACTACTACTAACTAGTCTCTCTCCCTCTCTCTCTCTCTCTCTCTCTCTCTCTCTCTCTCTCTCTCTCTCTCTCTCTCTCTCTCTCTCTCTCTCTCTCTCTCTCTCTCTCTCTCTCTCTCTCTCGCTCCGTAGACCCCGTCCGATACGTCCGACCCAAGCTCAGCTGCACCACATCTCATTGGGGCGAGGGCCACGGGGAGGGTGGGAGGGTGAGTGGAGAGGGGGAGGGTGAGTGGAGAGGGGGAGGGTGGGAGGGTGAGTGGTGGTGGTGGTGGTGGAGGTGGTGGAGGTGGTGGAGGTGGTGGTGGTGGACACATGTACACCACTGCTGCCCTGCAGGAGGCGTGCATGCCGAACCCCCCCCCCCCCCCCCCCTCAGTATATATCTCCTATCTGACATTCCCCAGCGGGTCTGCAGGCGGGGGATAAGGCAGGGATCCAGAGACTGGAGGCTGTTTAAGTGCAGTCCCTCTTAACAACAGTGTTTAGCCGGTGGAGATAAGGGCCCTGAGCCATGACCACGGCTCACGCAGCTCCCCCACCAAAACACCTTTCATTATCATCCTGGAATATGGAAACTGTGGAATGTGTCAAACAGAGCTCCGAGCACACCTCACCATGCTGGTCCTCTCTTTTGGTTAAGATAAACGTTTTAACGCTTTACCTTACAACACACACACACACACACACACACACACACATGCCACAAAATACACACGCCAGGAACACACACACACTGTGAAATATGGCCTTAATATTATTTGTTTCTCTTCCTCTTGGGGTCACGTTGGATGGAATATGAAAGGTGATGTGAGGTGATTCTGGTCAGAACTCCCTGTCAGAGACCGGATCAAAAGATCAAAGCATCTGTTCTGTAACAGGAGAAGGCTTTCCCCCCGACCCGTCAGTACCCACGATGTAAGGGCAATAAAACGGACAAGAGGGGGGGAGGGAGGGAGAGAGGGAGAGGGAGAGAGAGAGAGAGAGAGAGAGAGAGAGAGAGAGAGAGAGAGAGAGAGGGCTTAACGTTCCCCTGTCAAGCACGCAGTTGTCAGGGGTAAAGTGTGTGTGTGTGTGTGTGTGCGTGTGTGTGTTCTTTGTTGACCTATACCGAGTCTCCCTCTCCACTCTTAACACATGGATCCTCTTCTCATTCTACCAGAGTGTGGGGGGGGGGGGGGGGAGGGGGGTCCATGTTGCCACATGTGTCAATGTTTTAAGAGGTGTAAGAACAAGGACAGTTCAAAGGTCAAAGAACAGTTAGGCTGTCGGCTTGAAGCACACGCACACACACACACACACACACACACACACACACACATACACATCTCTTGCAGAAACATACACACACACACCTTTCTCTCTTTCACATGAACACACACACACTTTTTACACACACACACACACACACACACACACACACACACACACACACACACAAACATACATACATATACCTCTCTCTCTTTCGCTTTCTTTCTACCTCTCTCTTGCATGCACACTCACAAACACACCTCTTGCAGACACACACACACACACACACACACACACACACACACACACACACACACACTCACCTCTCTCTCTGTCTCTCTCTCGCACATATACACATCTCTTGCAAACACACACACACACTCGCACACACTCGCACACACATACACACACACACACGCACACACACACACACACACACACACACAAACCTCTTGCAGACACACACCCACCTCTCTCTCTCTGTCATACACACCTCTTGCAAACACACACACACACACACACACACACACACACACACACACACACACACATACACATACACATACACAGTATAAGTCAAATTACATTGGACTTTCACACAACCCAACAGTGAGAGCCTATGAAAACAGACAATAACAGTGAACAGTATTCTTTGGCACCATTGTGTGTGTGCGTGTGTGTATAAATATATCCAGGAGACGCTAATAGCCTGTGTCTCACCCCGGGTCGCCCTATCAGAAGCCTCGCTTAGCGCCAACACCAACGCATCCGGTCGCTGTGCGCAGGGAATGACAGCGGCGTGTGGCGAGCTAGGGGGGCTAGCTGAGCACCATGTGTGTGTGTTAGTGTGTGTGTGTGTGTGTGTGTGTGTGTGTGTGTGTGTGTGTGTGTGTGTGTGTGTGTGTGTGTGTGTGTGTGTGTGTGTGTGTGTGTGTGTGTGTGTGTGGTGTGTGTGTGTGTGTGTGTGTGTGTGTGTGTGTGTGTGTGTGTGTGTGTGTGTGTGTGTGTGTGTGTAAGTGTGTGTGTGTGTGTGTGTGTGTGTGTGTGTGTGTGTGTGTGTGTGTGTGTGTGTGTGGAACAAGGCAGGGTAGTGATGCTGTCGTGACCATGATTCACAGGTCTGACCCATTGCTAACACGCCACAAGTGAATGCTGAGACAAAAGCATCCCAACCTTAACCTTAACCTGCTGAAGGCCAGTCATGCTTTTGTGTGAGTATCGTAGTCCTATTTTTCTTGTTTGTTGTTTTGGTAGTAAAAACTGTAATGTCAATAATAAAGCAGTGAATATGTGTGTTGTGTTCATTGATTAGATACACGACCCTGGAACAATCTGTCACAGCAGCCTGGATGAGGGAAGACAGCCTACAGGGTTTGGTGTAAAGCAGTGTGCTGAGAGTAATTGAGATGGTGCAAGTGTGTGTCTATCATCTTGTTGCAAAAATGCCCTTTTGAAAAAGGATTGTTATGTTTTGACTGTTCATTTTGGCACGAGGAGTGAGATGCCTAGCTCCATGTCTTGTGCCATATTGTAGAGTTTTGACACAAATGTGACAAATTCCGCAACGAGTGTGTAAGCAATGGGTAGAAACGGAGAGACAGACCCAAAATAGGACCAGACGGTTGACACATGGATGACGGCGGGTTCTCCCTCACCTCTCTCCCGGAGGAGCGCTCCGTGGCCTTCCTCACTTTGCCGTACGTGCCTCTCCCCAGCGTCTCCTGCAGCTCGTAGCGGTGCTTCAGGTTGTGCTTGTGGTGGTGCTTCTTCACGTTCCTCCGGCCCTCTCCTCCGCCGCGCTCCGGGCTCTCAGCGGAGAGCAACCCGTGGGCCGCGGGCCGCGCCGGGCCCCGCGGGGCCCCCTTATTACACGCACTGTCCATCATCTCGATTGGGGAGGGGGTAGGGGTGTGATCACTCTGACATCCCACTGCTCAGAACGCTCGAATTAACTCGTTTTGTTTAAAAAATAAAAATAAACGATAATATAATACTTATAGGCCTATTAATAGTGTCAATAAATAAATAAATACAAAAAAAAAGAATAATGCGTACTAGATAATATATTAGTGGAAAGGGTTATTTCCAGATTGTCTTGAATGATAACTTTGGTTCGGTCATACTTTCCATAACAACAGCACTCAGTATAATAAGTCTAATGTACACTCAGTCTCCTGTACGATGAACTGCAACATAGCCATCAGAAGGGCATCATCATAACTGGTATATAACAACATAATTCATAGTCTACTATTACTAAAGGTCTACTGTCTAATACTTATACGACTATACTGTAGACTGGACTGAGCTCAGAGCAGGAGTTCACACTGTCTCTCTCTCTCTCGCTCTCTCTCTCTACAATAACGTTATGTTATGTTATATATATAAAGCACAATAAACCAAACACATAACGACCTGCCCTATAGAAGCCGTTAGTGGATCTGGCGCAATCTCCTGGTCTCTATCTCGGTGGTCGTTCCACATCGCGTTAACTCACTCTAACTCACTTAACTCACTTAACTCACTTTAACTCACTTTAACTCACTAAAAAAAGGGATCCAATCATCCTCGGCGTCATTGGCCTCCCGACGAAAGCTTTAAGAAGAGGAGGAGGAGGCTGAGGAGAAGCGGGTCATCGTCCCGGGACGGGTCGCCTCGCTCCCCTGGACGGCGCCCCGTGGTGCCCTGCAGGGCCACGCTGGAGGAGGTGCGCTCTGGTGCTGCTGGAGGAGGTGCTGGAGGAGGTGCTGGTGGAGGTGGAGGTGGAGGCGGTGGTGGAGGTGGTGTAGCTCTGAGGCGGGAGGGGGAGACGCTCTGGATGTGGCCATGGTCGTCGTTTTGTTACACTCCTTCTCTCTCCCGGTGTCTCCTTCCTTCTCCTTCTCCTTCTCCTTCTCCTTCTCCTTCTCCTTCTCCTTCTCCTTCTCCTTCTCCTTCTCTCTGGTCTCTGGTCTCTGGTGAGCGGAGGAGCTGTAGAGAATAAGGAATGCGAGATGAGCGAAGTCCGGAGGCGGAGTTAACAGACCAGTCCCCCTCCCCTCTCTCTCTCTCTCTCTCTCTCTCTCTCTCTCTCTCTCTCTCTCTCTCTCTCTCTCTCTCTCTCTCTCTCTCTCTCTCTCTCTCTCTCTCTCTCTCTCTCTCTCTCTCTCTCTCTCTCTCTCTCTCGCTCGCTCTCCCTCCCTCCCCCCCTCTCTCTCTCTCCCCCCATCTACTTACAGTGGACTTCAGATCGCGGTGCTTGTATGTAATCACATCAGTGACGGGCTATAGTCACTAAAACATCCCATCCCACCATCTCTCTCTCTCTCTCTCTCTCTCTCTCTCTCTCTCTCTCTGTATGTATAGGACCACATCCAGTCACGTTTTCATCTGGTCCTCATAACGCAGACTTTTCTGCCCGTTGCTTACACACTTGTTGCGGAATTTGGCTCATCCATGTCGAAACTCCACACACACACACACACACACACACACACACACACACACACACACACACACACACACACACACACACACACACACACACACACACACACCACACACACACGTTACATGTTAGCCATGTAAGACACACGACACTTGGAACAAAGCGTCCCACTTCTTCTGTGTGAAAATGAAAATGAAACGTAATCAGAACCTAACAATCCATTTTCCATTTCACACACACACACACACACACACACACACACACACACACACACACACACACACACACACACACACACACACACACACACACACACACACACACACACACACACACATGCATTTGAACCACTCTATCAAAGTTGCAGCAGCACACCTGATGTACACACCACACTCCTGGGAACATCCTTCCACTGCACAACATCTACTCAACACTTCAATCAACAAAAATAGACCAAAAAAGACATATAATTATATAGTTACTTTTACAATACTCACACAAACATGGCTCAGACGGCAGGTGTTTATTTACCATTTAGAGCAACAACTAAAAAGTAATATAACATATGTTTTAGGATGACTGTAACAGTAGATTGTAGAGATGGATGGTGGTTTAGGGCTGAGGCTCAGACTGATTGGTGTATAATTAGTCTAGGAGTGTTTCCCCTAGGATTCTACTTTTTGAATGAAGTGTCAAATATAAACAGTGTGTTACCGTATATATATATATAAATCGATGATATAACTACACACCCCTGCTTACTATTACTACCTGCTGTATATACATTTATATATATATTTATCTTTTGATACAACTGCATACCCCTGCTCACTACCTCTTTATACTGTATACTTACTTACCTTGTATATATATATACATATATATATATATATATATATATATATATATATATATATATATATATATATGTATATATATATATATATATATATATATATATACATATATATATATATACCTATAATTCTGCACATATCTCATACCTACTCTATAACTACTAGTTATTTTATACCTGTTTTTAGTAGTCGTTTTTTAGTAGTTACATCTTATTCAACAACTGTATTATATATTACCATGAACTTTACTTCAACATCTGCACTCTTGTTAGATGCCAAATTCCTTTCTCTGTACTGTACTTGTGCTGTGCAATGACAATACATTTGAATCTAATCTAATCTAATCTAATCGAATCTAATCTAATGACCTGGTATAACCCACCTCCAGGCCAGGCCTCGAACATCTGATCAAGGACATACTTCCCCTTGTGATCTACGACAGCTGTAGCACGTTTTTCTTTAAATATGGTAAGCAGAGTAACCCAGTTATAGTATCGGAGATGCAAATCGAATGGCCTTATTTGCACTCGACTGAATCCTGGAGTGGGTCGCTGTGCGCCGTTATAGCGACACCACTGCCCCCTGGTGGAGACCTGTGGACTCACACCGTCACTTAGAGGACTTAACTAGAATCGATATGACAGGTTCACATACAAAAAAAGGAAAGGAAAGCCAAAGATAGCAGGATAAATCAATACTTCCATCTATCATTCACTAATCAATCATCCACTTGGATTTCCATCAGGATGCACTTGGTCTCGTGGTCCCTGTGTGAGTGAGATGTTATGAATGGCCCCCATACAGACAGAACAGCCTACAACAATCACATGCTGTTTGTTAAAATCTCTGAACGGCCCACCCTTCAGATTGGACCAGTAATCCACTCTAAGTGAGTTAATAGTGGGATCATAAATGTAGTGGCATTCACTTCAGGGATTGGCCTACTTCCCCTTGCCAAGGGCCTTTATTCCTTCAGTTGATTTATAAAATAAGAATCCAAATAAGTCATATCAATATAATTGTAATGTAAATGAATGCCTTTTGCAACCTTAGCTAACATAAATTCAGAATACCAGTTGCCCCTATACATCTTGAACTGCAATAGCAATCAAATACAGCTGCCAAAATGTTGAACATAAAAAAGTTGGCTAAATTGTATACAGGCTTATAGAGTATGTCTCACATATGAACTAATCTGAGTTCATTTCACTTCTAATGAGTTATTCCCATGCTAATGAGACAGTGGAAACTTCTCTGAGCGGTTAATTAAGTCTGTAATTCAGTTTGTAATTCAGTTTGCAATTCATTTTGCAATTAAGTCTGTAATTCAGTTTGCAATTAAGTCTGTAATTCAGTTTGTAATTTAGTTTGTAATTCAGTTTGTAATTCAGTTTGTAATTCAGTTTGTAATTAAGTGTGTAAGCTCCTTCATGAGACAGACACTGATCCAAGGTGTTTGAGACTCTAATGACTTCTCATCCCAGACCTAAAGACTTATCAATCAAAAACAATAATAACACTATAGTCTATATTCGAATAAAACACAATTAAAAAGCACATTTTATGTACTATATATGAACTACGGTTTAGACGCTAATCATGACGTCATGGATCTAAAGCTTCAGGTACACGTTTTTGAAATTTATATTTTAAATATGTGAAATAATTGTGATTATTATTATAATTATAATAATTGTATTATTATATATATTATAGTTATATTATGATTATTATTCGTATTATTATTATTATTAGTAGTAGTATTAGTAGTAGTGCTATTATTATTATTATTATTATTCTTATTATTATTATTGTTATTATGATTACTATTATTATGATGATGATTATCATTAGTATTAGTAGTATTAGTATTAGTATTATTATTAGTATTAGTATTAGTAATAGTATTGTTTTTATTATTATTATTATTATTATTATTATTATTATTATTATTATTGAAATAAATAATTATCCTATCGTTTCACATCGACCCCTGACCCATGCCCCAGACTCAGGTGAGAGGAGGAGAGGGTGGGGTCACCGCGGGGTCACCGCGGGGTCAAGGATGACGAGGCGCGCACGTGTCTGGTTGGCGTAGTGGCGGGTCACGAGACGTCACTCACACGTTACTCGCCGAGAAGAAGCAGAAAGGTCATCATCACGGTGAACTACTTACTCCGCTACTACTTTATTAAGTATTTATACTCGCCAAAGGTAAATTAAACCGTTTTTACCGTCAAGTTACACATAATATAAACATGTATAATTAATAGGGGTCGTGACTGTCGTGATATTGAACATTTATGTGATTGATTGATGGTCGATAGTAAGATGGTCGCACATGTTTCTCAATGGTTTATGATGCTAACAAACTACACACAATCGATGGAAAGACAATATCACAAATGAATGCAGAAAACATTTCATATTCAAAATGTTGTGTGTATGTGCCTCGATCGTTGGCAAAATGTAAACGTTCGATTATGTTCAACCTTAACGTTAACCCTTAACCCTCACCATAACCCGTCTAGTGTCTGTTGTCTGTAAAGTAACGTGTCCCTGTCCCTCCCGGAGGAGATGCTGTCCTTGGTGCAGCGGGTCATGACCAAGCTGGTGTCTCCACTGTGGAGGACGGTGGACCTCCCCCAGCAGGACCTGCTCGGAGCCGGTAAGGTCTCTCTCTCTCTCTCTCTCTCACTCACTCACTCACTCACTCACTCACTCACTCACACACACACAGGTCTACTGAAGGTCCCCTTAGGACCACCTGATGTTAACCGGTGGGTTGGATCATGTCTCACGGTTGGTGGTTGGTTGGTGCTTCCCCTCCCAGGTGGGGAGGAGGTGTGCCACCTGCGGAGAAGTGTGGTCACCAAGGTCGGCCTGGACCACGGCGTGATCAACGGTGACGTCTTCTTCACCAGCGACCAGGTGCTGGGCGGCGTCCTTCTGCAGGAGGGGGACACGGTGGACGGCCTGGCGGTCCGGGCTGGACCCCACGAGGCCTGGAGGGCGCTGAGGGTGAGGGGCCCCGTTTGGGTTGGGTGGGGTCACTTCGATACGGAAGGTCACTCGCTGGAGGTCCAGAAGCCATGCGGTCACCTGGCACCATCTTTTTAGTTTTTAGGCTCTCCTTAATATACCATGAACTACTTTTGCATGCGTCATAAAAGCATGACGCATATTATTAACACATTTTCAGAGGTACCTTCATCCAAAGCGACCAGGTGTGAGCTGGGTAGGCGTGTTTCAAAGGTTTAAGTAGCTGGGTCGTGAGTGGTGTTTGTTTTGTTGAGTTGTGTAAGTTGAGCAAATTAACATAAATCTAATCATTTTTAAGCATTGTGTTGCTTGACTGCGATGTTTTCTTTTTTATAACATTGTCGACGGCTGCACTTAACGCTTTAAAAACACTAGTTCACAGTCTGAGATGCATATCGGTGCTATACGTGGACTGTGCAAGGCAGTTGTTGTACCAAGATGTTATTTGGCGGTCTACGTTTTATATTTTCATAACATTAGTTCTAGTGGTCCGTGTCTGTGCTGACCTGCCGGGTCGACCAGAACCCCCTGGGAAGGCTGTGAAAGGCTGATAGCTTCTAGGTTTGTAGTCTTCAGTTGGTCATGGAGCCCTTATCTCCTCGATGGGTCTAATGAAGGTCTTTCCCCCCCCCCACACGCTGTGTTTTAACAGTTTTTCTGTATGCATTTAGTCTGGCCCTTCCTCTTCATCATCCCGCTGGGGCCTCTTCTCGTCAGTAAAACGCTGAAGGCCGCCTCTCTCCCAGATCTGTGAGGTGTTGGCATGGCGAACGAGGCCATGAGGAATGAGGCCAATCGGCCCTCTCTCGTGGCCCGTGCATCAATACCACTTTAGTTCTGACTCTCAAAACTGATTTCACATGTTTGAGGGCTGAAGGTTGAACGGTCAACCTTGTTCTCCTAGCGGATAACGCTGCCAAGAAGCCGACTGGCATGACTTCAGAACAACCGTAAATATAAAAGTACCACAAAAGCAAAAGGCCTTTAAAAAAATCTATATAACGATATGAATAAATGAACAATACATGAAACGATGCTATCAAATGCTTTTGAGTTTTCATGATTCTGTTTTCACAAAGGGAAATGACTGTTTGGATATATGGGCTCAGCCGCTCTCCTCTCGTACCCAGATACTGGATCAGCTTCTTTTGATTTGGAAAGTATTGAGCGGTCGCTCAGCGGAAAGTGCTGGTTTGATCCCCCAGCTCCTCCTCCTACCCTGCAAGTGTGGAGGTGTCCCTGAGCAAGGCACCCTGACTGATCCTATCCAGGTGGCTGTCTCTTTGCATGGCTGACACCGCCGTCTGTGGATAAATTGGTGAACGTGTGGCTACTTGTAAAAAGTTGCAAAACCCGAGTGCTTTGGGTAAAAGCGCTATATAAATGCTGTCCATTTACACAACTGGAGGTGACGTTAATATCATTGGATTCCTAAGCCCCTCATTGGAGAATCACTCGGGTTGTTGCTTCTGTGTTTTGCAGGTGGAGAAGAGCCAGGAGATGTGGTGCGAGCCGGGGGGCGGAGACTCCGAGGCAGACAGTTTGAAGCTCCACCCTCTCATCGGCATGGTGACCTCGTTCAACGGAAACAGCGGTGTGATCAACCAGAACACTGTCTTCCCACGCAGCAGTCTCTGGGAAGGTACCGGAACGTGTGACGTGTGCCGTTACGGCGGTTCACTGTTCTGTCTTCATGTCATTCATTCATGAATCCAACCATTGATTTGATGGATGGTAAGATGGTGGCAACATTTTGACACTGGAGCGTCTGGAGTTTTAGCACCAAGACAATCGAATGAATACAGAAATCATTTAATAATAAAGATATATTATTAAATGTCTTGTTTTCAAGTAAACATTTTTTATTAAAGATGCGAACTGGCTAAATGTAAATACTGTTATCAGTGTCAACCACGATCTTACCAGTAGTAGAAAGTGTTTTAAAGTGTTTACAAAAACTTGCATGTTTAGAAAAGTGTTCCTTCTTCATTCGGGACAGTTGAGCTCTACTCAAAACCCTGTTTAGAACCTAGATGCTTTTAGAACCACTCTGTCCTGCTCCTCAGGTTACGAGCCCATGAAGGGCGACTGGGTCCAAGCCCAGTTCTTCATCAACCGGTCCCTGTGCGCCAGTCAGGCCCATTCTGTGGCTCCGCTCCGCTACCGGCGCCTGGACGAGGTAGGGCTTTCCTTTTGGGTCTCTGAAGGGGCAGGCCGGTGTCACGGCTGGGTTACAGTGAGTGCATCTTGTCCGTCTCTCCCTCTCGTCCTCCAGGTCGGCGTGTCCAGTGTGCACGGGATGAGCGGGGTGGTGGGGGACACGGTGTTCTTCAGCATGGACTCCCTCATGCTGCCGTCCCACTACAAGCCTTCTCCCGGGGACGTGGTGAACGTGGTGGCGGTCGAGAGTACCCAGTCCTTCTACTTGTGGCGGGCCCTGTGCATTGCCCCCAGCAAGCTCAGGTAAACCCCTGAGGACCCCCTCCGGTGGTCCCAAGGAGGTGGGGACGTGGGGGAGATTCACTTAGATAGAAGGTGATGAGATGCTCTCTCCAGGTGTGCAGGGTTACAGCTCTAGGTCCACGGTGGGCAGTCCCGTTTGGGGGGGGGGGGGTTGGGAAAAAATAGATTCACGAAAGGGTCTGGATTCTTATCTTCTGATTCAGGATCTGTAATAACCTCCGCCATCTAAGATGGGGCAGAGGTTATGTCTTCACCCCTGTTTGTCTGTCTGTTGGAGGTGGAGGTATAACGTTTGGTGTGGTGGAGGTATAAGGTGGAGGTATAGCGTTGGTGTGGTGGAGGTATAAGGTGGAGGTATAAGGTGGAGGTATAGCGTTGGTGTGGTGGAGGTATAAGGTGGAGGTATAAGGTGGAGGTATAGCGTTTGGTGTGGTGGAGGTATAAGGTGGAGGTATAGCGTTTGGTGTGGTGGAGGTATAAGGTGGAGGTATAAGGTGGAGGTATAGCGTTTGGTGTGGTGGAGGTATAAGGTGGAGGTATAAGGTGGAGGTATAGCGTTTGGTGTGGTGGAGGTGTAAGGTGGAGGTATAGCGTTTGGTGTGGTGGAGGTATAAGGTGGAGGTATAACGTTTGGTGTGGTGGAGGTATAAGGTGGAGGTATAAGGTGGAGGTATAACGTTTGGGGTGGTGGAGGTATAAGGTGGAGGTATAACGTTTGGTGTGGTGGAGGTATAAGGTGGAGGTATAAGGTGGAGGTATAACGTTTGGTGTGGTGGAGGTGTAAGGTGGAGGTATAACGTTTGGTGTGGTGGAGGTATAAGGTGGAGGTATAAGGTGGAGGTATAACGTTTGGTGTGGTGGAGGTATAAGGTGGAGGTATAACGTTTGGTGTGGTGGAGGTATAAGGTGGAGGTATAAGGTGGAGGTATAACGTTTGGTGTGGTGGAGGTATAAGGTGGAGGTGTAAGGTGGAGGTATAGCGTTGGTGTGGTGGAGGTATAAGGTGGAGGTATAACGTTTGGTGTGGTGGAGGTATAAGGTGGAGGTATAACGTTTGGTGTGGTGGAGGTATAAGGTGTAAGGTGGAGGTATAAGGTGGAGGTATAACGTTTGGTGTGGTGGAGGTATAAGGTGGAGGTATAACGTTTGGTGTGGTGGAGGTATAAGGTGGAGGTGTAAGGTGGAGGTATAATGTTTGGTGTGGTGGAGGTATAAGGTGGAGGTATAGTGTGTGGTGGAGGTATAAGGTGGAGGTGTAAGGTGGAGGTGTAAGGTGGAGGTATAGCGTTGGTGTGGTGGAGGCTACTGAGGGCCCTCTAGTTTTCCTTTTGTCTTATGTTTGCCTTTGTGTTTTAAATGATTGATCAGGTGATTTTACTTTATCAAATATAAAAACTTCATAATACAAACCCACTCTTTCATGCCATAAGTTGCCTTTTTTAGCGCACAGCAGACTGGAGCCAATCCCCAAATAAGTACCACTATATACTGAATAAGTACCACTATATACTGAATAAGTACCACTATATACTGAATAAGTACCACTATATACTGAATAAGTACCACTATATACTGAATTGAGGGAAACGTTTTGAATCAAGAATCAATGTTGAATCTACTTGTGACCCCCAAAGGATGGAAATATAAATCTTGAGATCCTGAGATTCACACTCCTACTGTCCGTTGGGGTGTAACACAGACTACATGCTTGTTGAGTGTGGTTCTGTTCTCACTGCTGCTTCCCACCAAAAGGGGGCGCTAGCACGGGAATTGCTATATTCAAGAATCCAAAAAAGAATAGCCACATCTGCAATGGCTGAACAGTGGACAAATGAATGTCAGTCAACATAATCGCATGGGAATTGTAATGGGTATTTTTCAGTATCAATAACAGAATAATCTATTTAGTATTGCATATTATTGCTTTTGTCTCAATGATTAATATAATCAATATTCATACTGTAAATACGCTACTGTGGAGGATACAGTGAAGCAGAAACCTATTCAATGCGGTGTGACATGCCATGTGACAAGTGATCTCCCAGGATAAGCTGCCAACCCTCCTTCCAATCCCAGATTTACTTCTCCAAACACGTGCTCCATTGTTGGGTCCCACTGTCGTCCCCCCCCTCCCGGGGTGTGGGTGTACTGTCCCCCCCCCCCCCCCCCCCCCCCCCTCCCGGTGTGTGGGTGTACTGTCCCCCCCCCCCCCTCCCGGTGTATGGGTGTACTGTCCCCCCCCCCCCCCCTCCCGGTGTATGGGTGTACTGTCCCCCCCCCCCCCCCCCCCCTCCCGGTGTGTGGGTGTACTGTCCCCCCCCCCCTCCCGGTGTATGGGTGTACTGTCCCCCCCCCCCCCCCCCCTCCCGGTGTATGGGTGTACTGTCCCCCCCCCCTCCCGGTGTATGGGTGTACTGTCCCCCCCCCCCCCCCCTCCCGGTGTGTGGGTGTACTGTCGTCCCCCTCCCGGTGTGTGGGTGTACTGTCCCCCCCCCCCTCCCGGTGTGTGGGTGTACTGTCCCCCCCCCCCTCCCCCCCCTCCCGGTGTGTGGGTGTACTGTCCCCCCCCCCCCCCTCCCGGTGTGGGTGTACTGTCCCCCCCCCCCCCCCCTCCCGGTGTGTGGGTGTACTGTCCCCCCCCCCCCCCCCTCCCGGTGTGTGGGTGTACTGTCCCCCCCCCCCTCCCGGTGTATGGGTGTACTGTCCCCCCCCCCCTCCCGGTGTGTGGGTGTACTGTCCCCCCCCCCCCCCTCCCGGTGTGTGGGTGTACTGTCCCCCCCCCCCCCCTCCCGGTGTGTGGGTGTACTGTCCCCCCCCCCCCTCCCGGTGTGTGGGTGTACTGTCCCCCCCCCCCCCCCCCGGTGTGTGGGTGTACTGTCCCCCCCCCTCCCGGTGTGTGGGTGTACTGTCCCCCCCCCCCTCCCGGTGTGTGGGTGTACTGTCCCCCCCCCCTCCCGGTGTGTGGGTGTACTGTCCCCCCCCCCTCCCGGTGTGTGGGTGTACTGTCCCCCCCCCCCCTCCCGGTGTGTGGGTGTACTGTCCCCCCCCCCCTCCCGGTGTGTGGGTGTACTGTCCCCCCCCTCCCGGTGTGGGTGTACTGTCCCCCCCCCCCCCCTCCCGGTGTGTGGGTGTACTGTCCCCCCCCCTCCCTGTGTGTGGGTGTACTGTCCCCCCCCCTCCCGGTGTGTGGGTGTACTGTCCCCCCCCCTCCCGGTGTGTGGGTGTACTGTCCCCCCCCCTCCCGGTGTGTGGGTGTACTGTTCCCCCCCCCCCCCTCCCGGTGTGTGGGTGTACTGTCCCCCCCCCCTCCCAGGGTGTGGGTGTGAACAGTAAACGTCTGTGAATGGCCATGTTCCTCAGAGGCCCTTGTAGTGCTCTCTGGTGGCAGCTTTGTGTTATCAGTCCCACTGCACCTTGCTTTATGCGATGTTCCTCTCCTCCTCTTCTTGACAGTGTCAACGAGATGACCGGGCCTGTGCAGGCGGGGGAGATCCCCGCTCTCCTGCAGGACAAGGGGGGCTTGGTGGTGTCTAACTTTGGTCACTTCGGCGACCTGGAGCTGGGGGAGATCAGAGAGATGGTGTTCTGGATCCAGTGAGTACCGGTCGAATGTGTTCAACTGTTCAGCTGAAAGTTCAGGAATGTCCAACAGTGAATTAGTGAATTAGAAGTGTCGAGAAAGAGCTATAGAGATGTGACATTTGTTTAACTGTCTTTGACCAATGTGTATCACTTCCAAAGGCTGCACTAATATGGATACCATATGGTCTATAAATAATAATTTATTTTTGCTATTGATTATAAAATAAAAACAATAGCAACTAGAGGGCACTCAGTAGAGGACATACCTCCGCTCCTAATACACAATAAAAAAAAACCTGTGTTCTAGTTATATTCAACCCTATCTTGTGATCATATGGTGTATTATTCTCTACTGGTCCCTGATTGGTGTTTTCATGTGCGTTTGCGAACCTCTCAGGAACAAGGGCTCAGAGACCAACCGGCTAAAGAGCTGTACGTTCGCCGGCTGGGACTCGGAACACCAGTTCTCCCTGGTGTCCGGGCTTGGTGGGTCACAGCAGAAGGCTCCCGGCAAGCCTATGGTCAGGACCACGGCCCGGCCCTCTCTGCGTCACGTAGAACCACCAGCTAAAGAAGAAAGTGGTGGTGATGGTGAAGAGCTGGGCACGGCCAACAGAGCTGCTCGCCAGGAGACTACCGGGAAAGATGCTGGGGAGGAATGTGGTTCTGAAGAGAAGGAGAAGGAGAAGGAGGAAGAGAAGGAGGAAGAGAAGGTGAATGAGGTGGATATCGGCCCAGGAGAGAGGCTGTCTGTCGTCGTAAAATGTACCGGCAAGTAAGTAGTCTGTAGTTTATTTGTAAATGCATGCAGGCAGTTGGATCATCACAGTGCGTTTGTGGGATTCTGATACGCTCTTTTGACCAGATAAAGAAGTGTGTGTGTGTGTGTGTGTGTGTGTGTGTGTGTGTGTGTGTGTGTGTGTGTGTGTGTGTGTGTGTGTGTGTGTGTGTGTGTGTGTGGTGTGTGTGTGTGTGTGTGTGTGTGTGTGTGTGTGTGTGTGTGTGTGTGTGTGTGTGTGTGTGTGTGTGTGTGTGTGTGTGTGTGTGTGTGTGTGTGTGTGTGTGTGTGTGTGTGTGTGGCCGTATTAATCAGGATACGTTGCAACTACAGATTAAAGACCACCCAGACCAAATGTAAACCTAAAACCAGTATCTACAAACGCCAAGCTTTTATGAGTGGAAAATGTTGCTAGCAGGCTGCGAAGTAGCTAACGCTTTGTTCTGCTACCCCTGCATTCTGGCAAACTGATAAATGAAAATGTATTGATGACCAAAGTGGATTGTTTAGTCATTGCAGACTACAATTATTTTAATATGACATGTACAATGAACTCCTGGTTGTAGCCGTCCACTAATGCTGTGTACAGTGTGTAGCTAAGGTGAATGTTTTGTTATGCTGCAATCTAGGGGCTACTGGTGGTATTGTTACGCGAGTTCATCTAAATAAAGACATTTGTTTAATGCAATGTCATAGTGTCAAGTTAGTTAGCTGACTAATATTTACAAAATGTTATGTGACAAATGTCTAGTTAGGTAGCTGTCAATCAATTGACCCTTTTGAATGGGTCAACTTATCCATCGTCGCAACACTTGGCCCTCCAGAGAGATTTGGCAGTGTTCCCATTAGGGTGCCTCTAGTGGATTAAGTTGTAGCTACAGTTATTGTTGTCTGAGGTTTTTCCACATTGAAGGGGGATGGCCAGGAATAAAACTATTTTAACAGGAGATGATGGATGGGATATTACATTGTTATGTGTATAACATTGTTATATGTGAACCCCCCCCCCCGAGCCTCACCTCTTAGTTTGACCCCCAGGAACCTGGGAGGCTGCACAGAGCTGCTTCTGCTGCACTTCTCCTCGTTTGCCATCGGGCGGCGCTTGGAGGTGATGGTGAGCAGCCAGGAGGTGCGGCTCCTGCAGCCCAGCTCGCCCTTCGCCTCCTGGAATGAGCGCCGGCTACCGGCCATGCCCACCCTTATCCCCTCCACTAGCACGCAGCTAGCCCCCACCAGGTACCAGGCTAACGCTACATGGCTTACACTGTTTGTCATCATAGTTTCTTTCTTTTTGATGGACTTATTGTGTCAAATCTATGAAAACAACTTATTTAACTTTAACCTGAGCACTGGTGTGTGTGTATGTATGTATATATGTGTATGTATGTATGTATGTATATATGCTACAGGACTCGTAGTTCACAAGGTCAGGGAATGTACAGGGTTGTTTAAAGTGGTAGAGCATAATAGCTACAGATTTCACCAATATGTGAGTTGTGGTCCATCGCCCGCTGTGGAGAATAGCCTCCGTTCCGTTCTCCAGCCTCATTGCAGTGAGTGAGTTATTGGGTCTTGAGTCTGAGGAGCGTCTCCTGTCTCCCATCAGGATCATGAAGAGACGACTGGCCAACTTCCTGAGCAGCTACCTGGTGCCCCAGGCGGTGAGGGAGTGTGTAGAGGAGCCCCAGAGGGATGTGCTGATGGTGCAGCCCTGTCTAGGGGAGGTGAGACGGGGCTGGAGGGAGGGATGGGGAGGGATGAGGCAGAGGAGAGGAGAGGAGAGGAGAGGAGAGGAGAGGAGGAGGGGGGGGGGGGGGTCCTTTTTAGTCTTCAGTTTGCCTTTGTGTGTTATTGACCAGTTGGTATAACTTTTATACAGTATATTATATAAAAAAAGATTCTTATTCACACTTGACACCTTTCATGCCATTGTTTTTTGCACAATTATTCTTAGCACAGTAGATCCTGATATTGGTGCCCCCATGTACTGAATCCAGAATCCATTTGGAATACATACATTTTTTTTTGCAATCTTGAATCGAGAATGTATTTTGGAATCGAGAATTGATTTTTAATCGAGAATCTATCTTAGAATCGGGAATTGTGAACCGAATGGAGAATCGATTGTGAAAGTTTCACATCCCCAGTTACAATTAGGGATAATCTAATCATTCTAATGACGATGGATGTCCCCCCCCCCCAGCTGCTAGGGGGGTCCAACATGCGCGCCCGCTTCGACATGCTGCTGTGGCTGGAGGAGCTGCACGCCGAGAGGGAGCTGAAGGAGTTCTCCATCAGCGCCGCCGTGCTCCGCAGGGGGGCCCAGTACCTCCACCTGGACATCCCGGGCCTGGCTGAGGGCCGGCCCGGCCTCTTCATCGGTGAACCGCTTCAGAAAATAGATTACAAAAAACACCAGAGATTCTGCTGGTCTCTGCCTGCTCCCCGTCATCCATGCAGGAAAACATTTCCTTGGTTTTATGTATGGTCCGAAGCTTGTGATGATGTTTTGGGGCCGTTGTTGTCATCTTCTAGTAACGTGATGTAAATGCTTCTCAGGGGACAGGATTGTGCTGAAGGAGCCCCAGCTCGGCGGAGTGAGGTCTGAGTACATTGGATATGTCACCGAGGTTAGAAGCAATGTTTCCTACATGAGGTTCACTTCTTTGTTGAGGTGAATGTCACTGAGTCATGTGTTCATAGAGCTGTGAAGTCTACCTCTTTATTGAGCAGGGTGTCACTGAGTGATGTGTCCATTACTGTTCATAGATCGGAAGTTCCTCTGTATGGAGCAGGATGTCACTGAGTGATGTGTTCATTCATGTGTTCAGAGATATGTAACGTTCCCTCTTTATTGAGGTGATTGACACCGAGTGGTGGGTTCGTTCATGTGTTTATAGATCCATGAAGAGCAGGTGAGCTTGAGGGTGCACTCTGACCTGCGAGAACGCTATGTGGGAGAGCCGCTGGACGTTGAATTCACCTTCAACAGGTGAGCTGGTGTGGGGGGGGGGGGTTTGGGGGTCTCCCAAGCCCAAAGGTCAATGGGTTCAATCAGGCTTTTAACCCACAACCCTTTCGGACGACGTCCATCGACTTAACCGCTCGACAATTTCTACTAAACTCCCCATTCACTTCCACAGTATGAATGTCTACAACAATACTATACTATCTACTATAAACAATACTATACACTATATCCTGGAGCATTGAATCCTCTTTATTTGTACATACATGTACACACATGAAATGATTTTCTCTGCTTTAACCCATCCTAGTATCTGGAGCAGTGGGTAGCTATTGTATATACAGGGGAGCAGGGGAGGGGTCTGGTGCCCGGCACGATTCCCAAGCCAAGTCCCAACAGACGGAGCTATCCTTCCACCCCATACTATAGATAGCACTGTTATCAAAACACAATCCAATAAGAACCATGGTGTCAAATGGATGATGTTCACAAAACTTTAGTTTTTTGTTGCCATGTTTGTTATAATCTTTGTGTATGAAAACCTGTTCCCGGCCAAATCAATCCAAGCCTCTCTCCTCCAGGTTGACCATGAGACGGTGCCACCACGCCCTGGAGCAGGCCAAGAACTTTGGAGGAAGTACGTAAAGCTCTGACCCGGACCTACACTTGGTCCTCAGACCACGGGGCTCCCTTCAGAGACACATACACAAATTACATATGTACACACACACATTACATCAATGTGCACACACTCAGACTGAATGGTGACAATCGTATTGAAGTACTCGGACAAGAAGCCGATTAAATGTGGGTAAATATTATCTTTGAGTGAACAGTAAAATAGACCGCAAGGCGGAAGCCATTCACAATCATTTTGTTTTATTGTACTGATTCATTTTACCTCCTCAGTTTTGTGACCGCTACTGTGAGAAACCTTTTTCACCCTTTATCAATTCATTCAAAAATAATTAATTCAAAAACATAATACCCATTGTTTTCTCTTTCTGGTGAAATGTTTCTCTGCGACTCCCTTGAAACCCTCTGGCACCCCCCAGAGGACACTTCGGAAACCCCGGTTTAACATATTGAATACTTTTGATTGTTTGAAACGTGTGTGTGTGTATATACAGTGTATATATATGATATAGTAATTCAATATATAATACGACAATATATGGAACTTTAAATGGAAGATCCCCCATAGCCCCCACCCACTATGTGATCGGTATCTGCTGATTCTGGTGATCGGCGATCGACCCCAAAAACCCTGATCGGAGCATCCCTAGTTGAAACGCGTATAGCTCTCTTCAGATATTACACATTGTGTTATAGTGCACCCGCCCACTCACTGCATGTTCTTCTTGAATCCCCATGTCCTTCTAGTCCTGTTCCCCACGAGGATCAGCCTCCAGACACCTCAGTGGAGGGGAACCTGGGCCGAGGAGGAGGAGGAGGAGGACCAGGAGACCACCAAGGAGGATAGTAGTGAGGTGAAGAGGAGACTCTAATATTCTAGATTATATCAATGAAGGGACCTGGTGTGTGTTGTTGTTTAAGGCCGTGTCCACACTAGAGTGGATACGTTTGACAGATGAAAGATTTTAAAGAAGTTTTCAGAGTGGATGAATCTGGAAAAGCTGGTCTGATGTCAATCGGTGACTAGATCTGGACATCTGCGGCCGGCTAGAGTGGTCCAAAGCAGTGGTCCCTAAACTGGACGGGCGCCCCCTAGGGGAGTCCAGAGTTATGACGGGGGCCGCCCCCTAGGGGAGTCCAGAGTTATGACGGGGGCGCCCCCTAGGGGAGTCCAGAGTTATGACGGGGGCGCCCCCTAGGGGAGTCCAGAGTTATGAGGGGGGGGGCGCCCCCTAGGGGAGTCCAGAGTTATGAGGGGGGGGCGCCCCCTAGGGGAGTCCAGAGTTATGAGGGGGGGGTGCCCCCTAGGGGAGTCCAGAGTTATGAGTGGGGGGGGCGCCCCCTAGGGGAGTCCAGAGTTATGAGGGGGGGGGGGGGATGATGCGTCACGGCAAACCTAAAAACGAACAAGTCGCCTTTATGTTTATGCTGTTAGTGTGTTAATTAGACAATGTTTTAAATATATTCTATGAGTGTGCAAGCGAAGGATGTGTGTGTGTGTGTGTGTGAGACGTGTGGAGACAAGCGGTTTAACGAGGCAACGACGGAGAAAACCTCAAACTGCTTAGGCTATGTGGTATCTAGAGTCCAAGCATCCTGGCTGGGAAATAAAAACAGGAAGACAGGAAAGCAGTGTCTTTATTTACATTAGACCGGTGTGTCTTGGACCTCCAGTGGTTCTGATCGTGTGTGGGTTTTTGTTTTAGGTGACCACCACCGGAAACCTGCAGAAGGTGTCCAGTGTCTCATTGGACATGCAGTCCAAGGCCACGCAAACCAAAGGTAGTTTTCAAATTCACGCCGTTAACAAGCGGGTTCCCATTTTTCATTTGCTATTCTATTTTTATGACTTAGTTGACTCTTAACCTTTGGCACAACAATTTCTGTGTAAAGAATGATGTTACACTGAATAATTAATTAATAAAACATTTGGACTTTTGAAACACTCGAATCAAATCAAATGTCGATATTTTTGATCCAATACCTTGATATTGACATTTTTTGATTGCATACACACACACACACACTTAAGTTGTCTTTTGTGTTGCTTCGAGGCGAGAGTCTGCCAATCAAGGTGGTCCCGGTCGAGGGAACCTTCTTCAACCCTCAGCTCAACCCGACCCAGAGGGAGGCAGTGAGGAGGGTCCTGGCGGGACAGTGTCGTCCCACCCCCTACATTCTGTTTGGACCACCTGGCACGGGCAAGACCATCACCCTCATAGAGGCCATCCTGCAGGTACTGTACACACACTAGATTCACTTTTTAGTGCAGTTACATGGAGCCCTCTAGCACAGCGGTTCCCCAGCTTAGAGGGCACTCTACAATGCTGACCTCCGCCGCACCAAATAGACCCCTGGATCCGGATTCGGATCTGGTTCTGCGCCAGAATCAAATTAACTGTTTCTTGGCCCATAAGTAATCTAACCACCAAGTTGTGTCCAATTCCTTGCTTAACTTTTTGTGTTATCTTGCTAAAAGTCAAACAAACGGGGTGTTACAACCCTTCGGTCTAGAATAAGCCAAGGGCCTGCAAGACTGCTGAAGGTGGGTGCGTTACGACAAAAGGGTACAAATCAGAACTAAAGTGCAAGAATGTGTATTGTATTTACAACTTGATCACCATTAGGGAACAAAGGGGATTGTGAACGGTGCCAAAGAAAAGAACTTGGTAAAAGAAAGTCCTAGCTACCTAACCACAAACGATTTACTAAACAAAACACAGGGGGGGGGCCCGCTCCTAGCCTTATGTTTATGACCGAGGAGCGGCTACATGAGTAAAGTTTACAAATGAACCACGAACAGCTTAAGAGAACAAAACAACAAAACTTAACCTCTGTTCTATCTTCGATGGCAGAGGTATAGCACTGTTCTAAATTCACTTCATGGGTAAATGACAACGAAACAATCCACTAAATGCTTTGTGTAAATAGTTTGTGATCAAATAACACATGAATAACATCTAGTGACCACCACACAACAGCGCCCCCCGGTGCCCGCCTCTCACCTGAACACCAAGTCTCTTCTACAATAAGAGAAAAGTAAAGAATAAGTCAATATAATAAACAAACAAAATAAAAATAAAAAATAAAAAAATATGTATATATAAGCTTAATGTGAATAACAACATTTATGTTCACAAGACAGAATTAAACAATTAGTTTTAACGACAATCCAAAGTGTGATACACATGCTGGTTGGGGACCCTGGTCCAGCCTGCCTGTTGAGCGCTCTCCCTCCTCCCAGGTATACCACTTCATTCCCAGCAGTCGCCTGCTGGTCTGCACCCCGTCCAACAGCGCCGCCGACCTCATCTGCATCCGCCTGCACCACAGCGGCGTCCTGCACGCCGCCAGCTTGGCTCGTATCAACGCCTCCTGTAGGACGGAGGAGGTACTGCACTGAACTGCTTTTGTGGAAAAGAGAGCGTTGCGTTTTGCTAGCGGTTGCTTCTTTAGCCGAAGGTGTTTGAATCAGGGGTTATAAGTTACTATGAGGATGGTAGATCTTCTTTAGCCGAAGGTGTTTGAATCAGGGGTTATAAGTTACTATGAGGATGGTAGATCTTCTTTAGCCTGAGGTGTTTGAATCAGGGGTTATAAGTTACTATGAGGATGGTAGATCTTCTTTAGCCGAAGGTGTTTGAATCAGGGGTTATAAGTTACTATGAGGATGGTAGATCTTCTTTAGCCTGAGGTGTTTGAATCAGGGGTTATAAGTTACTATGAGGATGGTAGATCTTCTTTAGCCTGAGGTGTGTTTGAATCAGGGGTTATAAGTTACTATGAGGATGGTAGATCTTCTTTAGCCTGAGGTGTGTTTGAATCAGGGGTTATAAGTTACTATGAGGATGGTAGATCTTCTTTAGCCTGAGGTGTGTTTGAATCAGGGGTTATAAGTTACTATGAGGATGGTAGATCTTCAGCCTGAGGTGTGTTTGAATCAGGGGTTATAAGTTACTATGAGGATGGTAGATCTTCAGCCTGAGGTGTGTTTGAATCAGGGGTTATAAGTTACTATGAGGATGGTAGATCTTCAGCCTGAGGTGTGTTTGAATCAGGGGTTATAAGTTACTATGAGGATGGTAGATTACAGGGAAACTAGTTGCGTCTTCTATAAATACAAAGCAATGGTAAAGAAGATTTTTGCACATTTGTGGTTCTGATACAAATTAAACCTTGTGCTTTTGAACGTCGAAGGGATTTAGTTTTGTCTAGACTTAATGTATGTTTTAGAGGCAATTTATTATTTTATGTCATTTAAGCGGACACTTATCCACAGCAACTTGCGGTGAACTTGATATTAGAATCCTTAAGGAGCGTGTAGGGGTCGTGCTCTAGGGAGACCTACATATTACATACATATTAAAGTGAATCATAATATAATTTGTGTAACTTGCCAAACTGCATGATTGGGCCCCCGTACAGTTTAGGGTCCGGACGGTGGTCGTTAAATAATAAAAAGGGCCAACGTTGACATCTAGTGGCCAGGGGCGGAGGCACTAACACTAAAGCTAGCTTTGGTTGACTGAGTTGGGGGTGGTGGTCCTGGCCTGCCTTGACCAGCTTGTGTTGGGGGTGCTGACCAGCTTTGACTCCTCTGCCTCTCCCCAGTCCATCCCGGAGGAGATTCGTTCGTACTCCAAAGCCGGGGAGAACATCCGCCACGCCTCCTACCACCGCATTGTGGTCAGCACCTGCTCCAGCGCCGGCATGCTCCACCACTCAGGGCTGCAGTAAGGAACAGCGCCACCTAGTGTTAGAAGGGGGAGATGAGGCAGTGAGCGTCACTCTTAATGTGTACTCTATCTCTTTCTCACGTGGTTTGTGTGTTTTCCTGCCAGAGTGGGACATTTTACCCACGCCTTCCTGGACGAGGCCGGCCAGGCTACGGAGCCAGAGGCCCTCATCCCCATGACGCTGGTCTCGGAGAAGGACGGACAAGTCTGAACTCTCTCTCTCCATCTGTCTCGGTCTTTCTCGCTGTCTGTCTTTGTCTGTCTGTCTCTCTCGCTGTCTTTCTTTCTCTCTCCGTCTCTCTCTCCTGTCTCTCCTTTCGGTCTGTCTCTCTTTCTCTCTCTCTCTATCTTTGTCTTTCTCTCTCCGTCTCTCTCTGTCTTTGTCTCTATTCTCTGTTTTTCTTTTATCTCTCTCTCTCTGTTGATGCTCTGATCTGAGTGACGTGATAATAGACTATATATGTGCGTCGATCTATAACCACTGGTCTGTTTCCCTCCCAGATCGTACTGGCCGGTGACCCCTGTCAGCTGGGGCCCGTGGTCAAGTCCCAGGTGGCCATGGTGTTCGGTCTGGGCACCTCCATGCTGGAGCGGCTGATGGCCAATCCTCTCTACTCCCGGAAGGAGTGGGGCTACAACCCCATCATGGTGGGTTCAGGGAAGACCGTGGGCCAAACACGAGGCAGGATAACTAACAATAAGTCTCAAAGTGGTGGGTTTGAACCCCCGATGTCCATCCATAGGCCTCCTCAAGCAAGAGTCTCAGAATCAGAATGCCTTTATGGTCATTGTACAAGGACGCGCTGGTTCGATCCCCCGGCTCCTCCTACCCGAGGTAGTGGAGGTGACCTGTGACCCCTAAGGGCCCGTGTCCACCAAACACCCTTTTCTCACTGACTCTGCCCACAACCTCTTTTTCAGAACTTCTCCCAAGTGTTCATTGGTCCTAAGTTATGGAAAACCCTTTTCCTTCGCTGTGAACGTAAACCGCAGCGGTCTATTTCTATAAAAAATAATACTTTGAAATCATGGAATGAAATGGCGTTCTGGCGTTGGTATTAGCTCTTCATTGACACAGCGTCAGTGACCGCTCGTATCCCATTGATGACAATTGACTGCCGGTCTCCCCCCTCCCCCCCCTGGATTTTAATTGGCCGGCGAGAGAGAAGTGACCTTGACGAGCGCGGCGCTGTTCCCAAAGTTGAACTTATTTTCAACTGAAAGCCCTGGAAAAAAATCCCTGAAAAATCCCTTCATAGAATTAGTATTGAAAATGGGCACAAAAAACGTGATTGGTGGAAACGGGCCTCACTGCTCCTGACCAGATGGATGTCTCCATGCATGGCTGACACCGTGCATGTGGGATGTGGGAGTGAATCAATATGTGTGAGTGAATGAATGAGTGTATGAATGTCTGAATGAGAGGCGTACCTTGTAAAGTGCTTTGGTTGAAGGCTCTGTATAAATGCAGTCCGTTTACGTGCATGTAGCTGTGATGTTTTTCTGACCGCAGGTGACCAAGCTGATTTACAACTACCGGTCCCACGAGACTCTGCTGAGGCTCCCCTCCAAGCTGTTCTACCACGGGGAGCTGCTGGTCCGAGCCCCCAGGGCTGTGGTGGACTCCTTCTGCGACTGGAAGCGCCTTCCCAAGAAGGGCTTCCCCCTCCTCTTCCACGGCATCAGGGTGAGGGGAGCGGGAGATGGACCAACCAATGGATGCTGGTGGAGCCCTGATCTGTACTGTGTGATCAATGTAGCTCTGTTAATAGGGAGGGAGGGAGAGAGCGGGAGGGAGAGAGAGAGAGAGAGACAGACAGACAGACAGACACTAGGAGTGCTGCCACCATCATACTTTTGCTGGACTTTCTGGACCCATTACAGTTACTGCACTGTATTCATGATGCTGCTAAACTGTCAGTTTATTGTGTACAGTATATTATGTGTACATTATAGTGTTGTATTGTATGTAGTGTTTAATTCTAGGAAATTCATACTGCGGGTGGGAATGCGAGTAGCATTCCATTGTTCCACTGTAATCTCCCTCCCCTCCAGGGGACAGAGATGCGCGAGGGGGCCAACCCGTCCTGGTTCAACCCAGGGGAGGCGGTGCAGGCCATGCTGTACTGCTGCCAGCTAACCAAGAGGCTGTACAACCCCGTCATGCCAGCCGACATCGGCATCATCTCCCCCTACAGGAAACAAGTGAGACGACGGACTAACTTATATTTATTTTCGAAAAGCATTTATTTTGCAATTTCTCTGCTGCCGTTAAGAGCCCATAAGGGCCATGGTTAAACGTGTCGTGTCCCTACTAGCATATTCTGCCTCCATTGTGGTATTTCCATTCATGCAATGGTCCGGTTCAGACACTAGAGGTCACTGTTTCCAAATTCCTTTGGAAAATCTCTGGGGGTTTTTGATGGACACAAAAAGTAAAACGGGAGAAACAAGACAAAGAAAAGACCAAATGCAGAGCTTGAAGCAGCTTGAGCTACTATTTGTTTTGTATGATCATTTAAGTTCATTTCCATTGGTCCAACATGGTAACGTGTCATCTCTTATCTACACCACCAGGCTGAGAAGATCCGTATTCTGCTGGGCAGAGTGGGGCTGTCGGACATCAAGGTGGGCTCCGTGGAAGAGTTCCAGGGCCAGGAGTTCCTCGTCATTATCCTGTCCACGGTGAGACGCCGGTTTAGGACGTAGACCCGGTTTAGGGACGTAGACCTCAGTTCAGTGACGTAGACCTCAGTTCAGTGACGTAGACCTCAGTTCAGTGACGTAGACCTCAGTTCAGTGACGTAGACCTCAGTTCAGTGACGTAGACCTCAGTTCAGTGACGTAGACCTCAGTTCAGTGACGTAGACCTCAGTTCAGTGACGTAGACCTCGGTTCAGGGACATAGACCTGAACCGTAGACCCCGGTTTAGGGACGTAGACCCGGTTTAGGGACGTAGACCCGGTTTAGGGACGTAGACCCGGTTTAGGGCGGCAGTCTAGCTCAGGAGGTAGAGCGGTCGCCTCACAACCGGAAGGTTGCTGGTTCGATCCCCGGCTCTAGCAAAACCTGTCGAGGTGTCCTTGAGGAAGACCCTAACCCTAACTGCTCCCCGGGCGCTGTATGAATAGCTGCCCACTGCTCCTAATACTAGGATGGGTTAAATGCAGAGAACACGTTTCACTGTATGTCTTCATGTATGTGACCAATAAAGAGGATTCAATCCTCACGATTTGTTGTTAGACCCGGTTTAGGGAAGTAGACCCTGGTTTAGGGACGTAGACCCTGGTTTAGGGCCGTAGACCCGGTTTAGGGCCGTAGACCCGGTTTAGGGCCGTAGACCCTGGTTTAGGGCCGTAGACCCGGTTTAGGGCCGTAGACCCGGTTTAGGGCCCTAGACCCGGTTTAGGGCCCTAGACCCTGGTTTAGGGCCCTAGACCCTGGTTTAGGGACGTAGACCCTGGTTCCCAATAATCCCGCTATTTCCCTAAAAGTTCTTAAATCTAAATTGGCATTCCACCTTAACCATCACCAAGTCTTATGCAAATATGTTAACTTTGTGATATATTACACAATGTGATTTATTTATTTATTGGTAATAATGCAAATGCTAAAGAATCCTTCTAAACAATCCTGAGTTTTGTTTAACATAAACGTTTCCTCCGGCCATCTTCAATGCCGAGGGGAGTCAAAAAGGGAAAGAAAAATAGATAATGGTGTGACATATCAAACGACCACAACGTGGAACCTACTCATTTAAAAAGTGACTTAATTATAAATACCAAAAATATATATACAAATGAAGGGGGTGTTGCTAATGACGTGAGCATCACTAATGAAAATATTAAAAAGTGTAAAAACACCAACCAGCCAACAGTCTAAGGTTGGTCCTGGCATGTTCCTCTTAAGGTACGCTCAAACGAGTCCGATCAGGGCAAGGAACAGAAGAACATTCTGGGCTTTCTGTCCAACCCCAAGAGGTTCAACGTGGCCATCACTCGGCCCAAGGCCCTGCTCATTATCATCGGAAACCCTCACGTTCTCATTAAGGTAAGGGCTTTTCATTATCATCAGAAACCCTCACGTTCTCATTAAGGTAAGGGCTTTTCCTTATCAGAAACCCTCACGTTCTCATTAAGGTAAGGGCTTTTCCTTATCAGAAACCCTCACGTTCTCATTAAGGTAAGGGCTTTTCATTATCATCAGAAACCCTCACGTTCTCATTAAGGTAAGGGCTTTTCCTTATCAGAAACCCTCACGTTCTCATTAAGGTAGGGGCTTTTCCTTATCAGAAACCCTCACGTTCTCATTAAGGTAAGGGCTTTTCATTATCATCAGAAACCCTCACGTTCTCATTAAGGTAGGGGCTTTTCCTTATCAGAAACCCTCATGTTCTCATTAAGGTAGGGGCTTTTCCTTATCAGAAACCCTCATGTTCTCATTAAGGTAAGGGCTTTTCCTTATCAGAAACCCTCACGTTCTCATTAAGGTAAGGGCTTTTCCTTATCAGAAACCCTCACGTTCTCATTAAGGTAAGGGCTTTTCCTTATCAGAAACCCTCACGTTCTCATTAAGGTAGGGGCTTTTCCTTATCAGAAACCCTCATGTTCTCATTAAGGTAAGGGCTTTTCCTTATCATCAGAAACCCTCACGTTCTCATTAAGGTAAGGGCTTTTCCTTATCAGAAACCCTCACGTTCTCATTAAGGTAAGGGCTTTTCATTATCAGAAACCCTCACGTTCTCATTAAGGTAGGGGCTTTTCCTTATCAGAAACCCTCATGTTCTCATTAAGGTAAGGGCTTTTCCTTATCAGAAACCCTCACGTTCTCATTAAGGTAGGGGCTTTTCCTTATCAGAAACCCTTGCGGTCTCATTAAGGTAGGGGCTTTTCCTCATCAAACCCTTGCGGTCTCATTAAGGTAGGGGCTTTTCCTCATCAAACCCTTGCGGTCTCATTAAGGTAGGGGCTTTTCCTCATCAAACCCTCACGGTCTCATTAAGGTAGGGGCTTTTCCTTATCAGAAACCCTTGCGGTCTCATTAAGGTAGGGGCTTTTCCTCATCAAACCCTTGCGGTCTCATTAAGGTAGGGGCTTTTCCTCATTAAACCCTTGCGGTCTCATTAAGGTAGGGGCTTTTCCTCATCAAACCCTCACGGTCTCATTAAGGTAGGGGCTTTTCCTTATCAGAAACCCTTGCGGTCTCATTAAGGTAGGGGCTTTTCCTCATCAAACCCTTGCGGTCTCATTAAGGTAGGGGCTTTTCCTCATTAAACCCTTGCGGTCTCATTAAGGTAGGGGCTTTTCCTCATCAAACCCTCACGGTCTCATTAAGGTAGGGGCTTTTCCTTATCAAACCCTCGCGGTCTCATTAAGGTAGGGGCTTTTCCTCATCAAACCCTTGCGGTCTCATTAAGGTAAGGGCTTTTCCTTATCAGAAACCCTCACGTTCTCATTAAGGTAAGGGCTTTTCCTTATCAGAAACCCTCACGTTCTCATTAAGGTAAGGGCTTTTCCTTATCAGAAACCCTCACGTTCTCATTAAGGTAGGGGCTTTTCCTTATCAGAAACCCTTGCGGTCTCATTAAGGTAGGGGCTTTTCCTTATCAGAAACCCTTGCGGTCTCATTAAGGTAGGGGCTTTTCCTCATCAAACCCTCACGGTCTCATTAAGGTAGGGGCTTTTCCTTATCAGAAACCCTTGCGGTCTCATTAAGGTAGGGGCTTTTCCTCATCAAACCCTCACGGTCTCATTAAGGTAGGGGGTATTGATTGTATTATTCCCATGTGGATCTAAACAAATGGGCAGAGTTTTATCTAGTGTTGAAACCTTGTGGTGTTTGAAGCCCATGCTGTATGTCTGCTTGTCTACCTGCCGAGGAGCCCTTGAGCAAGACGCCTGCTAGTCCCTTACTAATCAAAGAACTAAAACTGCGTGTGTTCCTCCAGGACCCCTGCTTCCAGATCCTGCTGCAGTACTGCTGTGACAACGGGGCGTTGATGGGCTGTGACCCGCCCCCCTCTCTCCGGCCGTCACACAGGTGCTCCCATTGGCCGTCTGCCCTGTCCCGTCATCCTGGTCCTTGTACAGATTCATGTTATTTGTGGGGTCAGGATGGGTCTGTTCCCTCGCCAGCTCCGTCTCAGGGGCCTTCCCTGGCACCTCTGCCATGCCAGTGTATGTGTGGAGGTGTTCTGGTGGCTCCACGTGGTCCGTCTTTAACCCGGTCATCCAGCGGCACAATGACTCATCAATTCACTAGTTATTCAGCTGGGAGACGTTTTGCTTCTGGTCGTAACGGATTGGGAGGCTTGTTGCTTTATGCTAATGTGATCCTTAACGTGAGAATTATTCATGCGAGAAAAACTCAAAGGACAATGCATGTTTTTATTCAACCTTTTGGTGGCAATAGTTCAGGTGGATAATTAAATGTCCGAGTACGGTAAAAAAAAGTGACGTTTTGTCTGTGGTGGGTTTAAATGAATGGTATTTAAAGTTCAATACTTGGCTTTGCTTTGATTGGGCTGATGTGCATTATTTATGTATAATGTAAACCTATTGTAGAATCTTAAGTAACTGAGTGTGATGTGTGTTTTGCAGGAGTGTGGATGAGGAGAAGCCAGGAGGTCAACGTGAAGAGTGACCATCTTCTCCTTTACTTGAACCTGTTCCTCCTCCATGTTGGTTTCTCTAGTTATTTCATTCCCTGCTTCGTGTGCTGAATGTGGAGGACCTTTAAGTCCATCAGGGAATTGCTAAAAAATATATCTATGTATACAATAAATATTAGTTTTGAATGCAACATTGTGCTGGTACTTCATTATTTTGTTTTATGTATGACCAAACAACTTTTGTTCAACGGTGATTTAAAAGTGTCAAAAAAACACAAAATACCCTCAAACCACTGTTCTATAGAGTAGTGGTGGTGGACATCATATCGGTTCCAACACAACGTCATGTGACTGGCACTCAGTCCTCTGATTGGATCTCACAGTCCTCTCAGTGAGAGGGAGGGAGGGCGTGGCAGCGTCTGCCCCCGCCGGCGGCCGGAGACTGGATGTGACAATTGAGTGCTGATGACAGTCTGCACTGGGCCCTGTCAGCCTGGAGCCTGGGGGGCTGACCGGCTGGCCGGGTGGGGGGCCGGGTGGGGGGCCAGACGGGGTGAAGGGAGCGTGACAAGGGGGCCAATGGGATTCTAATGGGCAAGGGGGGGGGGGGGTGGGGGGGAGAGAGACGGCTTTTATCTCCCCCAACATCTGAAGTCTTCTACCCACAGACTACGAAGTAGTCAAAGTACAAAGTTTATTTCTGTAGCACCTTTCAAGACTTCACAAAGTGCCTCAAATGAGAACCTGAGCAACAGACATGAAACCAGAGCACATCTCCGCCCCACCAAAAGGTCCCCTTGATCTGGATTCAAATCTGGATCCAGGGACAGAGGCTCCTTGGCCCATAAGTAATCTAACCACAAAGTGTTGTCCAATTTCGTACATAACATTCCCTACATAAGTTATCTTGCTTATATAAACAAACATGGATGAAAACATAACCTCCCTTCCATCTTCTATGGTGGAGGTAAAAAATAAACCAAACTAGCTAAACGAAAGCCAGTCTGAACGGATTGTTCTTGAGCTGGGTTTTAGTGTTCATCTTTAGTCTGAGGGTGGAAGAGGTCCAACATTTAGGAGGTCCAACCTCAAAGCACAGAGTCTCCTTTAGTCTTAAGCTGAGGAGAAGCTAATTAAAGATTCAAGAGGATTTGATTGGCCTTTTGAGTACAATGCTTATTCCCCATTCCCTCCCGCCGTATCAATCCAATATGGATGGTGTTTCGTACATCTGGCTTCAGTATCTGTCATTGTAGCCCCTCTTAGATTTACCGTGTCTCTAGGGAGCTCAATTATTGTACTTTTACCTAATATAATAGCATAATACATTACAATAGGGTCCATTCAACAGGTAGACAAGTGAACTAGTCACTATAATAATATATACACATATATAATAACATAATATATAATACATTACATTACAATAAGGTCATTCAACAGGTAGGCAAGAGAACCCATAGTCGCCTGAATTAATAAGTGCATTTCCTTCCTTACAACCCATAATAATATAATATATACATATATAATAACATAATATATAAGACCAGAACAGGACCAGTGTAGTGCTCAGGTAAAAGTACAATAAGTTGTCTCCCTAGATTTAACCCAATAAGTCAAACAGGCCAATGAGAACAACATATTGATCAATACATGGTTCTTCACTTGAGTCAAGTGAGAGAACCAACGTGGACGGGCAGCTCTTTAAACCAGCATCAAATCTTTATTAAATCTTTAGTTTTATTATTGAAATCCACCCGTCTCACCCCGGCTTCTGTGGTCCCGTCAGGCAGACAGGTGGCCAGTGGTTTGAGTTACACCACACCACCCGGCCCCCCGCCGGCCTCTGGTGTCATTAGCCGGGGGGGGGGGGGGGGGGGGGCTGCACATTACCAAGACAAACACAGCGTCTACACAGGAGCCATTAAGGACCACAACAGCCCCCTGCTGCTCCCCCCCGCGGGGGGGCTGGTTAAACGCGTGGACCCCATTGTTCTCCCAAATTGGTCTTTGACTAATTGCCCAGTTAGTCCCCTCTAGCTGGCTGCCATCGTCTGGCACAGCAGACCGAGGAGCAGCCTGCTCTCGTCAGGCCGTAAGGGCCCTGCTTGGCTGGCTGCTGGCTGGCTGGCTGCTGGCTGGCTGGCGGGCGGGGGGGGAGTGTTTCAGGGCTGGGATGAGGAGGGGGCAGTCAGGCTGGGCTTTTCCCCCTGGCTCGTCTGGAAGGCACACAGGGATCCTAACCAGCCCCAGATAACGCATCTCCAGCCTCCAGACAAACACCAATCGAATGCCTCCGTGATGTGGGCCCGAGTGGCTGAGAGAGAGAGTCTGCTTTAGGACACAAGTACCCAGTCACCAAAAGGGACTGTGGAGATATATATATATATATATATATATATATATATATATATATATATATATATATATATATATATATATATATATATATATATATATATATATATGTGTGTATATGTATGTGTATATATGTATGTGTATATATATATATATATATATATATGTGTGTATATGTATGTGTATATATGTATGTGTATATATATATATATATATATATATATATATATATGTATTTGTCATTGTAGCCCCTGTTTGATTTACTTATTGTGTCTCTGGTAAGTCTAGGGAGCCAAATGATTGTACTTTTACCTAAATAATAGCACATTACATAATACATTACATAACAATATCCTGTTTATTGTAGCTTGGTTTGCTAATTTAGTTTTTTTCTAATTATTTGCAAGTGTCATGAGGATTATGGATTCCCAGCCTACCTTTTAGGCCTTGCTGAGCGAGAGGCCTCCCCTGCTCATTAAGGGAACTGTATTCACTGTAAATAGCTTTGGATTAAGTTAAATTCATTGTAGCGACACAAAACTGTCTTCATTTTTAATTTCCCATGGCCCTGACAATGTTAAGCTAATTAATTGGGGTGACTGAGTTTAGGGAGAAAGGTTGACATAAATCTACTCTGTTATTCTTCTGTGGCCTGTTACCAAAGGTTAAGTGTGTGTGTGTGTGTGTGTGTGTGTGTGTGTGTGTGTGTGTGTGTGTGTGTGTGTGTGGTGTGTGTGTGTGTGTGTGTGTGTGTGTGTGTGTGTGTGTGTGTGTGTGTGTGTGTGTGTGTGTGTGTGTGTGTGTGTGTGTGTGTGTGTGTGTGTGTGTGTGTGTGTGTGTGTGTGTGTGACTGCTTGGCCACCGCATCATCCAGATTACCACTCAGACAGCAGTGAGAGTTAGGGGCCATCACCATGGGGATCAGGGCTTGGTGCTGCTGCCAGATCAAAGCCAGGTGGGCCAGTAAACAGCAGCTCTCGCCTCATTAGCAGTCAATCAGGGCCCTTTTGAAGCAGAATGAGCCACAGAGGACACATGAAAGGCCGTGTTGTGAGGGAGCCTGCCTGTCTGCCTGCCCTCAGACACACACCGGCTCTCCAAGAGGCACATTTAACACTGGATCAGATGGCTTGTGCCTCTGTTTTATAAGGTTTCTTATAAGGTTTCCTTATAAAACAGCCCAAAAACAATGACCTGCTCTCTGAGACGAATTCAATCTGTATTTAGGTCTTAAACAGTAAGCGATCAGTAGAGGGCATACCTCCGCCACACCAAAAAGTCCCCTGGATCCGGATTCGGTTCTGGAAACAATCAAATCAACTGTTCCTTGGCCCATAAGTAATCTATGCACCAAGTTTAGTCCAATTCCATGCAGTACTTTTTGAGTTATCTTGCTGACAGACAGACGGACGGGGGGTGAAGACAGAACCTCCGGTCCGTCTTCACAGCTTTATTATAAAACATGACAATCAGGAGACTTATCAACAAACATTTGAACTAAACCGTTATGTAAGTATACGTTTGGCTAGTGGTCTACCCGCTCCCCTTCACACACACACACACACACACACACACACACACACACACACACCACACCCCTCTTCCATTCGCACACACATATACACACCCAGATTATATAACCCCCCCCCCCCCCCCCCCACTGTCTGCAGCCCTCACAAAAAAGGTGGTTGTCTCCATTCACATTGTCTCCACCGGTGTCTCTGATACTTGATAACAGACTAACTGACTGACCAGGGGGGGAGGTGGGTGTATATATAGAGGACCGTGGTCTGACACACACACATCGGCTCTCTCTCTCCAGCAAGGAACTCTTCAGCAGCTCCTCAGGACTTTAAATCCAGAAAAACAACAACCCGACTTCACCATGACCCACTCCAGTGTCTTCCTCACGGTTATTATCGCCACTCTCTCGGTCGTGTCCGCCGGCTTCGACCTGGGCCAGTCCACCCGCTGCGTGCCCATCCCCAACCAGCTGACTGTGTGCCAGAACGTGGGCTACTCCGAGATGAGGCTGCCCAACTTCCTGGGCCACAGCAGCCTGGAGGGCGAGGTGGTGCCCCGCTCCGAGGACTGGAGGCCCCTGCTCCAGACGGGCTGTCACCCCCAGGTCCAGGCCTTCCTCTGCTCCCTCATCGCCCCCGTCTGCCTGGACACGTAAGGAACACTCTTCTCTCTCTGCACGACTGAATTTATTTCACTATTCACCTGTTTGATGGATTTATACGGTCAAATCTATGGAGACAACTTATTGTACTTTTACCTGAACACTGGTTCTGCCCTTGGAGGCTTGTTGGGAAGGAAATGTAATGTATTATATATTATGTTATTATGTATGTGTATACGTTTGTAGTATATATAGTATATTATTATGGTGACTAGTAGTTCTCTAGCCTACCTGTTGAATGACCTTATTGTAAGCCCACTTTGGACAAAAGCACCTTTTTGGGCCAGAAAGCCTCCGATGATGATGTGAGGAGTAAGGGAAGCCCTGGATGGTTTTTTCCGACTCTAACCCTGTGGTGGTTTGGTGTCTCCAGGTTCATCTTGCCGTGCCGCAGTCTGTGCGTGGCGGTGAGGGACAGCTGTGCTCCAGCGCTGGCCTGCCAGGGCCACGCTTGGCCCCGGGCCCTCGCCTGCGAGCGCTTCCCGGCCGAGGAGGACATGTGCCTCTTGCCGCTGCCCAAGTTCTCCCTGGTCGCCAAAGGTACGCTTTTTAACCTCAAATTCAACAAACTGTTTCTTTGTTTGATTATTATTGTAATGCTTTCCTTTCCAAAGACATGTGAATTCACGGTTGCTTTTTGTCAACAGACTTGCCTAAACCTGCCTGTCAGAACTGCCCGTCTGTAGAAGATTCCCCAGCAATGAAAACCGTTCTGGACACTTTGTGCCTGCATGACTTTGGTGAGCAACACAGTCCATCGTCCAACACACATCAGCTCTCCATGACGTCTCCCTGTGTTTCCCTGAATTCAGTGACTAACTCCTTTCTCTCTTCTCCGCAGCCGTGACCGCCAAGCTGCACCGGCGGCGCCTGCCCAGCGGCGGCGAGCCCGAGTTCCGGGTGGAGGGCCGCGTGGAGTTCATCCGCCAGGGGCCCCTGCTGCCCTACGACACCCAGCACCTGCTGCAGCAGTGGCTGCTGATCAACCTGCGGTGTGCCCAGGTCCTGGTCCGGCCCGGCCGCTCCCAGCTCTACGTGATCGCGGGCACCGTGCAGCCCGACGCCAGCCTGGCCATCACCCGGCTGTTCCCCTGGCACAAGAAGGACGCCAACATCGCCGTGGCAACACGCAAGTGGAAGCACCACCGCTGTTGATGATAATGGAGGAGGAGGAGGAGATAATAATAGAGGAGGAGAAGCTGGCCCTTATGCTTCTACGTAACCCACAGTTACATGACAAGCTCTGGAGCCTGTGCTAAATGTTTGCTGAAGAAAAAAAAAAGACAAATGACATATTTAAAGTGATAAAGTGGAAGAGAGCCTTGTTGTGGCCTCTTTGTTAGGCTCTAAATCCACATTGAGAGCTCTAGAAGGGGGACAGAGACGAGAGCTGGACTCTGCCGCCCTCTGCTGCCCCCGGTGGCTTGCCTCGGTCACTGTGCCCATAGCACGCAGTTACAGAATGCACTCGAAACAACTGTACATAGTAATATTGTATATATAGGTCTTTAATAAATTATTTTCTATATGGAAAATGTTGTATTTATGACTTGTTACGTTTGTTTTCACGTGAAAATAAAATATTTCCGATAATGAAATGAGTTTTTTGTAATAATGTGGTACAACAAACACAACACAAATACAATCGGGGAACTACATTCACCACTTCCTGTGGTGATACCACTTCCTGTGGTGATAGGTTGGAAGGCTTTTGTCTGGAAAAAAGGGTAAACACTGACACAAATGCAAACTAAAATCAACAATAGCAAAATGCGCTACATATTTTAATGTCTGTCTAACCCATCTCGTAACTTTCCACCGATGGTCGCAGTACGAGCCGGTTTGTCGATATGTTTCAAAGTAAAGGAAATATCAACCTTTTGAACCGACGCTAGCGACTGTTGGCTGATGCATCAAAATCCTCCTGTAAGCCTCTCTGAAGCCTTTGAACCTTCACGCCTCTGGACACGTTGATGTTAAACCCCTGATATGATGCATCCCTGATCACGTATTTAGATAGCAGAGGCAAAGCGTGGACCTTATCCGCTCAGACTCATGGCGAGGAGATTCACAAACGCCGACCGGTGCGTCTTGTAGCCGGAGAAGACGCCGACAGGATTATGGATGTGATAGGCCATCGGTTGTGTACATTTAAATAGCCTTTTTTAAAGGCCAGACGCAGCTCACACATAGCTACGTGCTAATGCGGCTGATAACATCATTAACTGGATTTTCTTATCTCTCTCTGTTCTCGTCAGACTCGGTGACTTGGTTCTAAGGGTTTTGCATAACGGCGTGGGACTGTTTAGGGCTCGGTCCGGACGAGAAGCCGTCCTGGGCTGCTTGTTATTATGCTGATCACAGCGGGGGGGGGGGGAGAGAAGGCTTAGAACAACGGGCTTTTGATTTGGTTCCAGAGTCGGGTCGTTCAACAAAACATAGATACATACCAACATAGATAGTAGAATTTGATTTGCGTGACGTTTTGCTCAAAATCAATTCAGAGAAACACGAAGGATGAATTGCTTGTTTTATGTACAGTTTATTGGTCTATAATAATCGAGTATCAGGGCTTCTTACAGCTGCTAGAGTTCCTTGATAGAATCCCACAAGGTGGAGATTTATGTCAAAACCAAAACATTAACAAAAGTAACTCATGAATTTATAGACAGTGAAGGAATATACCGTATATACTGGCCTTCATCGCTTATTGAGAGGTCATCCTAAAGTATTTACAAAGTTTTCTATTTGTGGCAACAACAACAAATATTGAAAAAGATTTCCATCTCAGGAAGTGCTTTAATGTAAAGCTGAAGACCTACAAAAATATATCATATTTATACAAACACAGGCTGGGTTCAATTGACCATTGAAATGTTGTTTTCTGATTGCAATTGCAATGAAAAATGCAGGAAATCCCACCCGAAAAAGACTCAACCAACCGATTGTGTAACAACCGTGAAATCTTTGAAAAGGGATTTGCCTCGAAGTCATTTTGGAGCGAGCCGATCAAACTGCTACGTCAAAGCTTCTACTTACTCATGAAAAACACTTTAATGCTATGTCAACTATTGAAGGCTATCAAGGTTAGTCACATTGAACATTGAACTATTTGATTACACACACACACACACACACACACACACACACACACACACACACACACACACACACACACACACACACACACACACACGGTAGGGGCTCACTAGTGTGGACCTGGTGGGACTTGAACCAGCGTCCCAGGGCCCCTGTATGGTTTTCCGCGCACGATGACGGCCGTGTCTCGGCCGGTCTGGTGAGGTTGTGGTCCGAGGTCTGTCGGTGAGCTGGGGACCTCTCCCGCTGACCTCACTTCCTGTTCCTGCGACAGCCCCCTGCTGAGGAGCTGGTCCATGGGGGAGCGGCTGTGGTGCACCTCCTTCTCCTTGCAGTTCCTCCACTTCATCCTGCGGTTCTGAAACCAGATCTTCACCTGCGGGGGACATTAGGGTTGGGTTGTGAATTTTAAACCTTTAAACAATTTAACAATTGTTGCTACTTCTTGTTAAATGCAATGCATTGGATTGGATTTCTTCCATTCCTTAACTCCTTTCCTAAACCCCTTGTTTATTCTGGAAGACTTATTCCTTGAGACTAAGCTCAGCACCTAGCCGCTAGCTTGTCCTCCGTTACCTGTGACTCCTTAAGGGCTAGCCGCTATCTTGTCCTCCGTTACCTGTGACTCCTTAAGGCCGAGGCTAGCTGCTAGCTTGTCCTCCCTTACCTGTGATTCCTTAAGGGGTAGCCACTAGCTTGTCTTCCGGTACCTATGGCTCTTTGAGGCCGAGGCTAGCTGCTAGCTTTTCATCCATTACCTATGATTCCTTTAGGGCTAGCCGCTAGCTTGTGCTCTGTTACCTGTGACTCCTTGAGGCCGAGGCTAGCCGCTAGCTTGTGCTCTCATGATAAATAGATCTTGGTGCAACCAAAGTCATGTACATCCCCTCAAGTCTTTCTGTTCCCCGGACCTGGAGTACCTGATGCTTATGTGCCGTCCATACTGGCTACCTCGGGAGTTTACAGCAGTAACCGTGACCGCTGTTTACATTCCCCCACAAGCCAACACGGACACAGCGCTGAAGGAACTGTACGGGGCTATCGGCGAACAGGAGTCGGCACACCCCGAGGCTGCTCTCATCGTGGCGGGGGACTTCAACAAGGCGAACCTGAAGAAGGTTCTCCCGAAGTTCTACCAACACATAACGAGCAACACACAGGGCGAGCGGATCCTCGACCACTGCTACACCCCCTTCCGTGATGGCTACAAGGCCCTCCTCCGCCCACCGTTCGGCAAATCAGACCACCGCTCTATCCAGCTGCTCCCCGCCTATTGGCTGAGACTGAAGCAGAAACCGATCACTGTAAGGGAGGTCCAATGCTGGTCGGATCAATCAGACTCTATGCTGCAGGATTGTTTTGATCCGCGTTGCCTCGGACAATAACATCAACGAGTACGCGTCGTCGGTCACCGGGTTCATCAAGAAGTGCATAGATGACGTTGTTCCGACCAAGTCGGTTCGGATATATCCCAACCAGAAACCGTGGATTAACGGCGATGTTCGCGCTGCCCTACATGCGCGTAACGCCGCCTTTGGCTCCAGGAATACGGAGGAATATACGAGAGCCCGTTACGACCTCCGTAAGACCATCGTCACTGCCAAGCGGGAGTATAAGGACAGAGTGGAAGATAAATTCAAGAGCCACGATGGCAGCCCTGTGGCAGGGGCTGCAGACGATAACGAACTTCAGAGGGAGAACCAGTTGTGTAGTGAACTCCTCTACCTCCCTCCCAGGAGAGCTAAATACTTTTTTTGCTCGGTTCGACGTAAACGGCAGCCCGCCGAAGCCAGTACCGACTGAGGAGACCAGCCTGCTGAGCATCTCGGAGGCGGATGTGTGCCGCACCTTCAAGCGGCTGAACATCCGTAAGGCGGCAGGCCCCGACGACATCCCGGGCCGCGTCCTCAGAGCATGCGCAGACCAGTTGGCAGGAGTCTTTGCAGACATCTTCAACCTCTCCCTGTCCCAGGCTGTTGTCCCCGCGGTCTTCAAGATGTCCACCGTCGTGCCTGTCCCTAAACAACCCAAGGTAACATGCCTGAATGACTATAGACCTGTAGCCCTCACCTCGATCATTAGCAAATGCTTCGAGAGGTTGGTCAAGGACTTTATTTGCTCCGTGTTACCTGCCACGCTGGACCCATGGCAATTTGCATATCGTCAAAATAGATCCACGGATGACGCAATTGCCATGGCCCTCCACACTGCCCTTTCCCACCTGGAGGGAAAGAACTGTTATGTGCGAATGCTGTTTGTGGACTACAGCTCAGCGTTCAACACAATAGTTCCTGCCAAGCTCGACACCAAGCTTAGAGGTCTAGGCGTACCCCCATCCACGTGCAGCTGGATACTGGACCTCCTGTCGGACCGCCGCCAGGTGGTGAGGATGGGCAGCACCACATCAGAGCCACTGACCCTCAACACGGGAGCCCTCCAGGGATGCGTGCTGAGCCCTCTCCTCTACTCCCTCTACACCCACGACTGCATGGCTATGCACAGCTCCAACGTCATCGTCAAGTTTGCTGACGACACGACAGTGATGGGCCTGATCGCCGGCGACGACGAGACAGCCTACAGGGAGGAGGTCGGATCGCTGGAGCAGTGGTGCCAGGAGAACAGCCTCGCCCTCAACGTCAAGAAGACCAAGGAGCTGATCGTGGACTTCAGGAAGCAGAGGGGAGAGCACAGCCCTATCTTCATCGACGGCGTTGCAGTAGAGAGGGTCAGCAGCTTCAAGTTCCTCGGCGTGCACATCTCCGAGGACCTCACATGGTCCACGCACACCACACACGTGGTGAAAAGGGCCCAACAACGCCTGTATTTCCTCAGGCGTCTGAAGAAATTCATGGGCCCCCGCATCCTGAGAACATTCTATAACGGCACCATGGAGAGTGTTCTTATAGGGTGTATCACCGCTTGGTACGGGAACTGCACCGCACTCGAGCGCAGAGCGCTTCAAAGGGTGGTGCGGACGGCCCAGTATATCGTTGGAGGTGAGCTCCCCTCCCTCCTATTTTGATTCTATTTTTATAATTTTTTTATCTTATTTTATGTCGTCGGGTATTGCACATAAGATTTTCACATCACTGCTTTATACTTGTGTAAACTGTGAAGTGACAATAAACTTGACTTGACTTGACTTGACTTGACTTGACTCTGTTACCTGTGACTCCTTAAGGCCGAGGCTAGCTGCTAGCTTGTCCTCCGTTACCTGTGACTCTTTGAGGCCGAGACTAGCTGCTAGCTTGTCCTCCCTTACCTGTGACTCCTTAAGGCCGAGGCTAGCCGCTAGCTTGTGCTCTGTTACCTGTGACTCCTTAAGGCCGAGGCTAGCTGCTAGCTTGTCCTCCCTTACCTGTGACTCCTTAAGGGCTAGCCGCTAGCTTGTCCTCGGCTACCTGTGATTCCTTGAGGCCGAGGCTAGCCGCTAGCTTGTCCTCTGTTACCTGTGACTCCTTGAGGCCGAGGCTAGCCGCTAGCTTGTCCTCTGTTACCTGTGACTCCTTGAGGCCGAGGCTAGCCGCTAGCTTGTCCTCTGTTACCTGTGACTCCTTGAGGCCGAGGCTAGCCGCTAGCTTGTCCTCTGTTACCTGTGACTCCTTGAGGCCGAGGCTAGCCGCTAGCTTGTCCTCTGTTACCTGTGACTCCTTGAGGCCGAGGCTAGCCGCTAGCTTGTCCTCTGTTACCTGTGACTCCTTGAGGCCGAGGCTAGCCGCTAGCTTGTCCTCTGTTACCTGTGACTCCTTGAGGCCGAGGCTAGCCGCTAGCTTGTCCTCTGTTACCTGTGACTCCTTGAGGCCGAGGCTAGCCGCTAGCTTGTCCTCTGTTACCTGTGACTCCTTGAGGCCGAGGCTAGCCGCTAGCTTGTCCTCTGTTACCTGTGACTCCTTGAGGCCGAGGCTAGCCGCCAGCTTGTTCCGGTCCGTCTTGCTGATGTACTTCTGGCGCCGGAACGTTCTCTCCAGCTCCTTCCGCTGTTCCTCGGAGAACACGGCTCTCCTCAGGATCCCCCGGCGGGACTTGGGGCTGGAGTCAGACGACCACATGGGAACGTTGGGCCCCTCTGGACGGGACCACAGGTAAATACATCAGAACACCCCTGGTTCCTACTGTAGACGGGACCACAGGTAAATACATCAGAACACCCCTGGTTCCTACTGTAGACGGGACCACTATATGGCGTTACATTACTAACATAACCTCCGCCATCAAAGATGGGACGGAGGTTATGTGTTCACCCCTGTTGGTTGTCTGTTAGCAAGATAACTCAAAAAGTGATTGTGAAGTGTATTGGAATGTACGGAATTGAGCAAAACTTGGTGGTAAGATTAAACCTGGGGATTAGTTGATTCGATTTTGTCACAGATCTGGATCCAAATCTGGATCCAGGGGACTTTTTGGTGTGGCAGAGATATGCGCTCTACTGAGGGTCCTCTAGATTAGACACTTTTGTATATATCCAGTATATATAAGCCTTGTACATGGCGATAATGCTTTTATTGTAATTGCACAACTGCAACTAAATGGTGTAGCAATCCTCAAGCTCTACACACATTACAGCAAATAAAATATATATATTTTAAATAATTTACTAACTAAACTAAATAAACAGATTTAAATGGACTATGTATGAACAGTATGTATGTATGTATGTCAATATTTGCTGTAACCTATGACACATATTGCAAAGTTGTGCAAATATATACATATATATATATATATATATAGAGAAGAATATTTGAAATATCTATACGCCCAAAAAGTGCGGCCATAAGATGGCGTGAGTGCTGCCATGTGAAGCATCCCTTCGTCTGTGTAGCCGTCCACCCGGAGCCTAATCTCCTTGGCTTTCTGGTCACACTCACTTTACCGCTCACTAGCGAGTGTTATATTTATCCATGGTGCTGCTTTAACGCCCCCCCTGGAGGGTGGGGGGGGGAATGTGTCGTCTCACCCGATCCGGGGGAGACGGCACATTCCCCCCCCCCACCCTACCACCCTCCAGGGGGGGTGCACAATCGCCTCACAGGTGCACGGCCCGAAAAACAAAAGTCAAGTGAAAACTAATTTGGCCGACGGCCATTCAGCGGGGCGCTCTTTGGGGAGTCTGGAGGACAGATCCAGGGAGGGACCGCCTCCAGGGAGGGCCGCTAACGGGCTCCGACACGGCTCTCACTCGCTCTATGGACGCCACTTAAACGGCGGATTACCAAGGTCACTTGTGGGCAAACGTGTGTGTGTGTGTGTGTGTGTGTGTGTGTGTGTGTGTGTGTGTGTGTGTTCTTCTTGGCTCCCCTGCCTATAGGAGGCTTTGAGTTTGTGCAGGGGAGGGAGAGAAAGGGGGAGACGGGGAGAGAGGGAAACAGGGAGTTGGAGAGGAGAGAAAGGGAGAGAAGAGAGAGGGATAGGGAGATGGAGAAAGAGGGGTAGAGAGAGAGAGAGGGAAAGAGAGTGGGAGAGAAATTGGGAGGGAGGGAGAGGGGAGGGAGAGAGAGAGGGATGGGGAGGGGGGGTAAAGAGAGAGATGGGGAGGGAGGGAGAGGGGAGGGAGAGAGAGAGGGATGGGGAGGGGGGGTAAAGAGAGATGGGGAGGGAGGGAGAGGGGAGGGAGAGAGAGAGGGATGGGGAGGGGGGGTAAAGAGAGAGATGGGGAGGGAGGGAGAGGGGAGGGAGAGAGAGAGGGATGGGGAGGGGGGGGTAAAGAGAGAGATGGGGAGGGAGGGAGAGGGGAGGGAGAGAGAGGGATGGGGAGGGGTGGTAAAGAGAGAGATGGGGAGGGAGGGAGAGAGAGAGGGATGGGGAGGGGGGGTAAAGAGAGAGATGGGGAGAGGGAGACGGGAGGGAGAGAGAGAGGGATGGGGAGGGGGGGTAAAGAGAGAGATGGGGAGGGAGGGAGAGAGAGGGATGGGGAGGGGTGGTAAAGAGAGAGATGGGGAGGGAGATGGAGAGAGAGGTAGAGAGATGGGAAGGGAAAGAGGGAGAGAGAGGGAGAGTGGAGGGAGTGCACAATGGAGTCGGTCAATAGGAAAGCCGCAACACTAAATCTTTTCACCCGCTGGTATGACGCCAGTTTATATGCGAAGATGAGCTGAAATAAGTCTATAAAAGTCACTTTCAATGAATGGTTTTAAGACTCCCAGTCCGGACCCTCCCTCTCTCCCCCTCCCCATTCTCTCCCCCTCCCTTCCTGCCTCTACCCCTCACTCTCCCCTTTTCTCACTCTCCCCTTCCCTCCCTCCCTCCCTCCCTCCCCTCTCTCTCCCTCTCCGGCTCTCTTTTCCTCTCTCTCTCTCCCCCTCCCTCCCTCCCTCTCGGACCACACAATAGTCAAGGGGGTTGGTCCTATCGTGTGTGTGTGTGTGTGTGTGTGTGTGTGTGTGGTTCATTGCTGCAGTGAAAAATTGCACCGGGGGTCGCGTGTGGACGGTGGAATAAAAGTGGCCAATTGGACACGGGCTTTGTCCCCTGGCCGGGCCCCTAGTGGGGCCCCTGGCCGGGCCCCTGTGGGAAAGTGTCAGCACACTAAGAGGACTCGTCACCCTGGGGTGGTGGGAGGGGGGGCGGCCATGTTGTTTTTCTTAGACCTGGAGTATTTACCGACCGCTATTTAGTGTCAAGGCATTGTGGGACACACAGCAGCCACCTCCTCTCCTCCTCTCTTCCTCCTCTACCTCTCTCCTCCTCTCTTCCTCTTCTCCTCTCCTTCTCTCCTCTCCTTCTCCTCTCATTCTCTCCTTTTCCCCCTCTCCTCCTCTCCTCTCCTTCTCTCCTCTCCTTCTCTCCTCCTCTCTTCCTCCTCTACCTCTCTCCTCCTCTCTTCCTCTTCTCCTCTCCTTCTCTCCTCTCCTTCTCCTCTCATTCTCTCCTTTTCCCCCTCTCCTCCTCTCCTCTCCTTCTCTCTTCTCCCTCTCTCCTCCTCTCTTCCTTCTTTCCTTCTCTCCTCCTCTCTTCCTCCTCTCCTTTCCTTCTCTCCTTCTCTCCTCTCCCTCTCTCCTCCTCTCTTCCTTCTCTCCTCTCCTTCTCTCCTTTTCCTCCTCTCCTCCTCTCCTTCTCTCCTCTCCCTCTCTCCTCCTCTCTTCCTTCTCTCCTTTTCCTCCTCTCCTTCTCTCCTCTCCCTCTCTCCTCCTCTCTTCCTTCTCTCCTTTTCCTTCTCTCCTTTTCCTCCTCTCCTTCTCTCCTCCTTTCCTCTCCTTCTCTCCTTCTCTCCGTTCCTTCTCTCCTCCTACTAGGGTCCTCAGTTGAGCCCATTCCTCCACCACACCAAACAGACCCCTGGGTCCGGATCCAGATCTGTGACCTGTGACCTGTTCCTTGGCCCTTAAGTAATAGAACCACCAAGTTTTGTCCAATTTCGTACATAACTTTGACAGTCATCTTGCTATCAGACACACGGGGATGAAAACATAACCTCCGTCCACCTTCAAGGTAACTAGTTTCAGTCAGAAGATAAGATACGCTTGTAATCCCAAATGGGAAAGTCTGGAACGATATCAATCCTCATAAATGGAATACTATTTATTTGTGTCTGTCCACCGTTGTTTCACACTGGTACGTTCTCACTTCACCGTGAAGGTAATGGGAGAACCAGAGAGAAAGACATATAGCAGAACCAGAACCAGTCATGTCACTGCTGATCGTAATCTGACACAAAACAAGACTTTGATTAACCCTGCTGTCTGAGGACCGGGGAAACTGAGCACTGGTCAGGACAAAGGATGGGGAGTGGTGGGGGCTTAGGCTCTGCAGGGCCTCCACCTCCTCCAACACCACCACCACCTCCTCTTCCTCCAGCACCACCTCCTCCGTCACCACAACCTCCTTCACCACCACATCCTCCACAACCTCTCTCCCTCATCACCTCCACCACCTCCTCCACCACCATCATCTCCACCTCCTCCTCCTCCCTCACCACCACCACCTCCTCCACCAGCACCACCTCCTCCACCCCCACCCCCACCTCCCTCACCCCCACCTCCCTCACCACCACCTCCCTCACCCCCACCTCCCTTACCCTAACTCCCTCTCTCCCTCACCCCCACCTCCCTCACCCCCACCTCCCTCACCACCACCTCCCACACCCCCACCTCCCTCACCACCACCTCCCTCACCACCACCTCCCACACCCCCACCTCCCTCACCACCACCTCCCTCACCCCCACCTCCCACACCCCCACCTCCCTCACCCCCACCTCCCTCACCCCCACCTCCCACACCCCCACCTCCCCACCCCCACCTCCCCACCCCCACCTCCCACACCCCCACCTCCCTCACCCCCACCTCCCCACCCCCACCTCCCACACCCCCACCTCCCTCACCCCCACCTCCCACACCCCCACCTCCCTCACCACCACCTCCCTCACCCCCACCTCCCTCACCACCACCTCCCTCACCCCCACCTCCCACACCCCCACCTCCCTCACCCCCACCTCCCACACCCCCACCTCCCTCACCACCACCTCCCTCACCACCACCTCCCACACCCCCACCTCCCTCACCCCCACCTCCCTCACCCCCACCTCCCTCACCCCCACCTCCCACACCCCCACCTCCCTCACCCCCACCTCCCAGGCACAAACAGCCGTGAACTCTCATGAATAGTCGCCGTGCAGCTTGAGAGGAGAATTAGCTCCTTGGCGTAGCATCGGTAATTAGCTGTGGAAAAGAGCACAGAGGGGGGGAGGGATGGGGGAGGCGGGGGAGGGATGGGGGAGGCGGGGGAGGAAACCCCCCGCGGCGAAGCGCTTTAGAGGGGCGCTGAGGCATGGCTGATGAGGCAATAAAACACTTACTGGGGAAGACCGTGGCGCCGGAGGAGGGGGCGGAGCCTGTGCAGCACGCCAGCACGTACTGGGCCACCGGAGCCCGTAGGAAAACACCGCTCAGCACACCTGCTGGGGAGAGAGAGAGGGAGGGAGGGAGTCGGACATGGAGAGAGAGAGGGGGAGAGAGAGAGGGAGTCGGACATGGAGAGAGAGGGAGAGAGAGAGGGAGTCGGACATGGAGAGAGAGAGGGGGAGAGAGAGAGGGAGTCGGACATGGAGAGAGAGGAGAGAGGAGAGAGAGAGGGAGTCGGACATGGAGAGAGAGGGAGAGAGAGAGGGAGTCGGACATGGAGAGAGAGAGAGGGGAGAGAGAGAGGGAGTGGACATGGAGAGAGAGAGAGGGAGAGAGAGAGGGAGTCGGACATGGAGAGACAGAGAGGGAGAGAGAGAGGGAGTCGGACATGGAGAGAGAGAGAGGGAGAGAGAGAGGGAGTCGGACATGGAGAGAGAGAGAGGGAGAGAGAGAGGGAGTCGGACATGGAGAGAGAGAGAGGGAGAGAGAGGGAGTCGGACATGGAGAGAGAGAGAGGGAGAGAGAGAGGGAGTCGGACATGGAGAGAGAGAGAGGAGAGAGAGAGAGGGAGTCGGACATGGAGAGAGGGAGAGAGAGAGGGAGTCGGACATGGAGAGAGAGAGAGGGAGAGAGAGAGAGGGAGTCGGACATGGAGAGAGAGAGAGGAGAGAGAGAGGGAGTCGGACATGGAGAGAGAGAGAGAGAGAGAGAGGGAGTCGGACATGGAGAGAGAGAGAGGGAGAGAGAGAGGGAGTCGGACATGGAGAGAGAGAGAGGGAGAACAGGGGAGAGAGGGAGTTCGGACATGGAGGGAGAGCGGGGGAGAGAGGAGGGAGAACGGGGGGAGAGAGAGAGAGTTCGGACATGGAGAGAGAGCGGGGGAGAGAGGAGGGAGAACGGGGGGGAGAGAGAGGGAGTCGCACATGGAGGTAGAACAGTTGAGAGAGTAAAAGAGAGCCGGGGAAAGGGAGTACGGTCGAGAGGGAGAACGGGGAAGAAAGAGAGAGAGAGAGAGAGAGAGAGAGAGAGAGAGAGAGAGAGAGAGAGAGAGAGAGAGAGAGAGAGAGAGAGAGAGAGAGAGGAGAGAGAGAGAGAGAGAGAGGGGGGAGAGAGAGGGGGGGAGAGAGGGAGAGTCTCACATGGAGGGAGAGCGGGGGAGAGAGGGGGAGTCTCACATGGAGGGAGAGCGGGGGAGAGAGGGGGAGGGAGAGACAGAGAGATATTGGGTAGATGAGTAGCCAGGTAGATGAGGGAGGGAGTTGACCACTCAGGACCACTCCCAGTAGAGCGGCCCTGGAGGAGGTGGACCAGAAGCCTGATCCCCGCCATGAAATTGTAATCTCTAACTAATTGGCGGAGGATAACGTTAGTTGGTCAAGCCCCTTTAAACCGGTTTGTGTGACGGTGGCCTGAAAGAGAGGATTCACACTGAGATGATGTCAGCTCCATTGAGGATGTGACCATCTTTCTAACGGTTTATCTTCTTTTACTAACCCAGTCACCTCATAAAGTATCCCAAGGCAAGATACTTGCTGAAAGATAAAAGCTAACAACAGTTTAGCAATTAGAATTGGACCAAAAAATAACAGCAGCATCGGTGGCACAACCTTTTAGTTAATGAATACATGGTAATTACTAGTTAATTACTAGTTCATGTTGGGGCCAAAAAATTTTATACAACCAATTACATGTTGAAAATACAGAAACATTTACTGACAATTTTCCCTTTTGCCACTCGGGAAAAGGTTATTAAAACAGCAATTATTTGCTTTGGGAAAAAGGCAAGGCTTTTACCTGTTAAGTGCGCTCATGTAATGGTTTTAACCATAAAATAACATTTAGTTTAGTCTGGATTTTAACTTCTGTGAGCTGTTGCCACGGATACAACTAATTGATCATTATGTTACATGATGTAACAATAAAACAAGCTCATTACATTACATTACAGTCCATTTTTGTCATACACGTTTTTATTTTTATTTTTTTACAAATTTTGTCGACACTTTTGTCATAAACAACGTACAATAAGTGCATTCAACAGGGTGTATTAAGGACAGCTGCAACACATATCTTATTATTGTTATTAAACTTATTATAAGGGAATGGGGAGTAAGCATTCCATTGTACTTGTTGCATATGGCAAATAAAAACATCTTGAAACTTAAATATAATTATGTATAATTGTGTACACTCGTTATTTGTACAAAACCTTATTTTGTCCGTCTGAGGCGTTACCTGAATGTGGCGGTAGAGGTGGGCCCATGTCTTGGACCTGCTGCATGGGACCCCATCCAGGGGCCCCGTGTTGGGGCTGGAGACACTGCTGAGGGCCCCAGCTCCTTCTGGGGGATCTGCAGGGAGCCAGCCTTGCACTACAACTACAACTACTGCTACAACTACTACTACAACTACCCCTACAACTGATAGTACTACTGATAGACTACTGATAGTACTACAACTGATAGTACTACTACTGATAGCATTGCTCCTGCGACGGCTGGTGGCGTCCTCCGGGCGGACGGGCGTCTGCAGCAGATGGTCGATGAGGAAGCTCTTCCCCGACAGGCCGAAGCCCTGCAGCGAGGGAGGAGAGAAGTCCATGGTCCGTACCGCCGTCCTCTCCCGGCCGTGCTCAACTGAGACCATGCTGGTTCCACCAGAGGTACGGGACACACACAGCCCCCCTGCCACACTACTACAACTCTCTCTCTCTCTCTCTCTCTCTCTCTCTCTCTCTCTCTCTCTCTCTCTCTCTCTCTCTCTCTCTCTCTCTCTCTCTCTCGCCCTCTCGAGTCACTGGGGCCAACTTCATTAAAAGTCTGAAGGAAACAAAAAGAAGGGAAAGAAATGGGTCTCCCTTCTTCTTCTTCTTCTTCTTCTTCCTCTTCAGGGCCCTCGGCGGCAGCTCTGGGGGCCGGTTGGGGGCCCCTGATTGGCTGAGAGGGCTCCTAATGTGCTCCTCAATTCAGATAAGGCCCTGGCTCCTTGTTGTGTTGGAGTGGCAGAAGGTGGGACCTGCTCATTCATTATGTCAACCCGCCTATTAAGGGATAGATGAGAGACAATGGGGCAGCGGGCCGGAGTTTAACATGCGGCCGACGCTCCCGGGTCCCAGGAAAGAGTCTCCTCCTCCCCCTCCCCCTCCTCCTCCTCCTCCTCCTCCCCCCCCTCCTCCTCCTCCTCCTCCCCCTCCTCCCCCTCCCCCTCCTCCTCCTCCCCCCCCTCCTCCTCCTCCTCCTCCTCCTCCATTGTGGAGATCCTACATCCTTTCACTCTCAGAAGCTCATCCCAATCACAGACCTTTCTCTCATTATTCCAACTGAGAAATGCTCTTTGTATATAATAGTTAATATATATAATAGTTAATATATATAATAGTATATATAATAGTTAGTATATATAATAGTTTGTATATATAATAGTTTGTATATATAATAGTATATATATTAGTTTGTATATATAATAGTTATTATATATATTAGTTTATATATATAATAGTTTGTATATATATTAGTTTGTATATATAATAGTTTGTATATATAATAGTTTGTATATATAATAGTTTGTATATATATTAGTTTGTATATATAATAGTATATATATTAGTTAGTATATATAATAGTTAGTATATATAATAGTTTGTATATATATTAGTTAGTATATATAATAGTATATATATTAGTTAGTATATATAATAGTTTGTATATATAATAGTTTGTATATATATTAGTTTGTGTATATAATAGTATATATATTAGTATATATAATAGTTAGTATATATATTAGTTAGTATATATAATAGTATATATATTAGTTTGTATATATAATAGTATATATATTAGTTTGTATATATAATAGTAGTATATATATATTAGTTAGTATATATAATAGTTAGTATATATATTAGTTAGTATATATAATAGTATATATAATAGTTATTATATATGTTAGTTTCTTGTAAGGTGGCGTTTTCCCCATGGTTGTAGAACCAGCCACAGCACAAACATGAGAAGGAGAAACATTAGTACAAATATATATTTGTATGTGCTTTTCGTCCAACAATATGA
>CM051010.1:27904708-27937208 GCA_027704905.1 Muraenolepis orangiensis
CCCCTCTCTCTCTCCCCACCCTCCCCCCTCTCTCCTCCCCTCCCCTCCCACTGTGTGTCAGTTTCCCCCAGAACAACACATCCTAAACTAAACCGGCGGGACTGGAGCTCACTTCAGACTCTCTCATCACCTGCCTCTCCCTCCACCTTCACACACACACACCTACGACACACACACACACACACACACACCACACACACACACCACACACACACACACTACCGACACACACACCTACGACACACACACTACCGACACACACACACACACACACACACACCACACACACACACACACCACACCACACACACACCTACGACACACACACTACCACACACACACACTACGACACACACACACTACGACACACACACCGAGTGCATACTTATAGAAACACACACACACACACACACCTACGGACACACACACACTTGGGTGCATACCTATAGACACACACACACACCTACGGACACACACACACCTGGGTGCATACCTATATACACACACACACACCTACGGACACACACACACACCTGGGTGCATACCTATAGAAACACACACACACCTACGGACACACACACACCTAGGTGCATACGTACAGACATACACACACACCTACGGACACACACACACCTAGGTGCATACGTACAGACATACACACCTACTGTACGTCGACGCACACACATGGGCAACCACATATATAAACGCACACCTAAGTGCACACATACACTGTATCAAATGTATACGCACACACTTCCTCTCTGACTGCAGACTCAGACGCTGCTTCCCAGATAGTTGGTTTGGTTTGTTTGGCTTGGATGACCGGGTCTCTAACAGCCGCCATCGGTCTGCTAAAACGTTAGTGAAATGGGAGGCTTTATCTTACTCATGCTGTTGTGATGTCATCTGATGGTTGTTAAGCGATCTCTACTGTAAAACCGATGCTGGTGTTTAGAGATCTGAATTGGTTTTGACACCACGTCACAACTGTTTCTGCATCACACGAGGTAAGCATGGACTCCTGTTGCTCCTGCTCCTCCCTCGTGGAAAAGATAGCTCTCCTAGAGAGACTACATATCTGTCATCTAAAGGAGGACACAGGACAGGGTCTAAAGAAAAGACAGAGACCTGCCAGATGGTCACTAGCACTAGCACTAGCACTAGCACTAGCACTAGCACTAGCCTTGGCTCCGTCCAGGGCACCCTGTCTGCATCAACCCTCCTCGCTAAAAAGCAACACTGGTATGCTGTGAGATTTTGCCAGAAAGATGCATCGATTAATTCTCTCCGGCCCTCCACCTGTCAGGGGGGTAATGAGGAGTGTTATAGTAGATTAATGTGTCCAGACCGTCTGCTGGCACCATGTAGGTTTTGTAGATAACTGGTCCTCCCTGGCGTGCAGATGAGAGACGGCCTCAATGATGTCAGAAAACACGGATGGATGTCTGAGCCGGGGAGACACATTCACTTACAGCTCAGCCTGCTGGCAACACACTCTCCCACCTCGGCAGAACGCAGCACCCACCACCTGTATGCTGGACCCTCCAAGCTTCTTAAAGAACTCTTCCCAACGTTTGGACCTGCTATGCCCGACATCATGGACCTGGCCCCGTCTACTGGATCAGTTCCTTCTACTTTTAAGACTTTAAGGTGTGATAAAACCTCTCCTGAAGAAGGCCCAGAGGTACTCAGAGACTATCGGCCCATCTCTAACCTGCCTTTCCTTTCCTAAAGTACTGAAAATAATCTAAATCTTATTGAATCCTCTTTATTGGTCTCATACATGTGTACACACAGTGAAACTTGTTTCTCTGCATTTAACCCATCTTAGTATCAGGAGCAGTGGGTATCAGCTACTGTATACACAGCTTCCGGGGAGCAGTGGAGGGGTCTGGTGCCTTGCTCAAGGGCACCATGGCAGTAACCATGTGTTTCGGGGCCGTGAACCGGCAACCTTCTGGTTCCCAAGCCAAGTCCTAACAGGCTGAGATACTGCTGCCGCCCCAGAATTGTAGTTAACCAAACCGTCAATCACCTGATGATTGAACAACCTATTTGAACCCTTTCAGTCTGGATTTCTTCACGGACCTTGAAGACCACAGGCTGTGACCTGTGAGGGGTTAAAGGATGTTCTCCTCACGATGCTGGCTCCCTGCAGCCGCCGCCGCTCCACCTGACGCCTTCCACACCATCGACCGCATCGCTCTCCTTGAACGTCCCGAAACACCGTGTCGGCATTAAAGGCGTTCGGCCACATTACTATTCTCTCCTCGCCTCGCCGGGTTCCAATTAATGCCAGGTCAGATTTCTTACCTATAAAGTCCTGCAGGGATTAGCAGTATCCTCCCTGGAGGACCTTAATGTTCCCTCGTGTCCTTCTCTGACCCTCCGGACCTCAGGAACCGGACCTTCCAACAATCCCAAAAGAAATCAGCCTTCTCGCATCGAGCGCCCTGTCTGTGGAACAGCCGGCCACCTGTAATCAGCGAGACTGATTAAAGTCCAAACTTAAAACCTACCTCTTTAGCTCCCTCGTTAGGCTCCGAGGAGGGTCCCTGGGCTCTCATTACAGCTAAATCAACAGCCGTTAGCCGTTAGCCGGCAGCAGCCCAGCCCCGCTGCCGACCGGTACTGGACTAGAGGTTTGTTTTGTGTTCTGTGTGTTCCTTGTCCACCCGGGCCCTGGCGGACCATCATGCCGTCTCTGCTTCGGTGTGATTCTACCATCGTGACTGGATCCCCCCCACCTGACGGCTACCAGCTGGACAATACTAATTTTCCATTAAAATTGTACTTCAAATCTTAGCTTGTAAACACTGTGTATGTCCATTGGGTCCTGACCGCCCTTGGAAGGAGGGACCCCCCCCCCCCCCCCCCCCCACTCTGAGTTCCTTCCCAAGGTTCTCTTGATAATTGAAGTTATGATTACAGTTTTTGCAGATTACAGGGTTAGGGGCCGTCATCAACATGTGGCCTGGAGAGCCCTTAGAGACTGAAACTGTGATTAAGGGGTTTGTACTAATCAACTGGACTTTATAGACACACATACATATACACACACACATATACTAAATATATATATATATATATATATATAATAAAACTTGGAAAGACGCACACACATACACACACACGTATAAACATATCATTGATTACATATATCAACAATGGATATCAATTATGTACATCCATTATGTATATTAATGATGTATATTAGTGATGTATATTAGTGATGAATATTAATGATGTATATTCATTATGTATATTAATGATGTATATTAGTGATGTATATTAGTGATGAATATTAATGATGTATATTCATGATGTATATTAATGACGTATATTAGTGATGTATATTAGTGATAAATATTAACAATGTATATTAATGATGTATACTAACGGTATGTTAACGGCGGACAGTATTATGCGGGGAGGGGTGAATCCCTGGTTCATACGCGGGCGTAGGGATGGTGAGATGATCCAGATCAATGTCGTTAGTGAGAACCGCCGTGGTGTGTGATCGTTAGCCGTCTCCTAAATTAGACTCACTTTGGACTTCCCACGCCATCCTCTCTTATGAAACCACTAACGCACACTCAGCATCTCCCACACACACACACACCACCACACACACACACACACACTGTTGTGTGGGGGTATTTTGCCACACAGGAGTATTCATATCTGCAGTATGCCTTAAAAAGTAATCAAACGTGACTAGGGTTGGACGTTTTAGGGAAAGTGGCAGTGTTGACTAAGCACTCATTAGCCAGCCAAACTCTTACATAAAACACACGCGCGCATGCACACACACACACACACACACACACACCACACACACACACACACACACACACACACACACACACACACACACACACACATCTTCTCATCTCCTCCCTCCCTCTCCCTCCCTCCCTCTCCCTCTCTCCCTATACCTTTGTCCCTCGCCCATGCGCTGGTGCAAATGGACAGAAACACAGAACACCACTTGTGTATAATGAATGAGTTTCTTCCATTCCACGAACCGTCTGGGTCACCGCAGTCCAGGGACCACAACACACAACCAGGTACACAACAAAACACTGCTTTAACAACACCGCTGTTCAAACAACACACACAACACACACACACACACAAGCTTCTCAGGCACAGACATCACACACACACATCACACACACACACACACGCACACACACAAGCTTCTTAGGCACAGACATCACACACACACACACACACACACACACACACAAGCTTCTCAGGCAGACAGACATCACACACACACAAGCTTCTCAGGCAGACAGACATCACACACACACACACACACCACACACACACACCACACCACACACACACACACAGTAAAGCCACACACACACTTAACACACAAAATAGCTTCCCTTTGTGGCATCGCTGGCGAAGAAGATAATTCGACAAACTATGTTGTTGTGGTTGGAAATTGAGAAGAAATTACGGTAATTGGCCGTCGACGACGGGGAGGAAAGCTGCGAAGGACGAGAGCTTTGAAACGCTCTCTGAAACACCGCTCTGCATCCCCCACTTACTGATCGCTATTTATTACTGCATTATTCTATTAATTAGGTTAATATTTGATATCCTGTATAAATAAATATATACATATATGTATATATATGTATATATATATATATATATATATATATATATATATATATATATATAGAGAGAGAGAGAGAGAGAGACTTAACTTAGTAGAAAACTAGTACATCCATGTATTAATTATGGCATTATTCTATTCAGAATGTTTGTATTATTTATAGATATCTAAACACAAATCTAAATGTGGAGGATTGAATCCTCTTTATTGGTCACACAGTGAAATGAGCTCCTCTGCATCTAACCCATCCTGGTATGAGGAGCAGCTACTGTAATACACAGGGGAGCAGGGTAGGGGTCCGGTGCCTCGCTCAAGGGCACTGAGGCAGTGTGGCCCAGGTGTTTTCCAGGGGCTTGAACCGGCGACCTTCCGGTTCCTAAGCCGAGTCCCAACAGACTGAGCTCCCGCTGCCGCCCAATACATATACACTGTATTTATAGTGTACTTAACCTAGCAGATAAGTGTCATTTGTGGTACAGAGCGACTCCCCTCCCAGACGGCCACTTCCAGCCCGTCAGTAACGTCCACACCGACCGCTGCTATAGGAACCAGGAGCAGGGCTCAGGGCTGGAGGGGTGTATAATGAGGTAGAACCCGTCGTAGCCCCGGGCCTCTGTCTGTCTGTCTGTCTGTCTGTCTGTCTGTCTGTCTCCCCACCTCCCACCTCCACCCCTTCCCCCCCATGAGCTCCGACTCTCTCTCCCCTCAGAGCTCTCCCTCGCTGACATCACGCGCCTTCAAAGGCATGGGCGGGGTTGGGGCGAGGGAGGGGAGAGGGGAAGGAGGAGAGAGAGAGGGAGGGGAGAGGGAGGGAGGGGAGGGAGGGGAGAGGAGAGAGGGAGGGAGGGGAGAGAGGAATAGGGGAGGGAGGGGAGAGGAGGGGAAGGGAGAGGAGAGAGGGAGGGAGGGGAGAGAGGGGAGAGAGGGGAGGTAGAGGGGAAGGAGGAGAGAGGGAGGAGAGAGGGAGGGAGGGGAGAGGAGGGAGGTAGAGGGGAGGGAGGGAAGGAGGATAGAGGGAGGGAGGGGAGGTGAGGAGGTGAGAGGGAGGGACGAGGGAGGAGGAGGGGAGGGAGGGAGAGTGAGGGAGGGAGGCGGAAGGGAGACAGGAGGAGGGGAGGGAAGGGAGAAGGAAGAGGGGAGAAGGAGGAGGGAGTGAGGAGGAGGAGGGGAGGTAGGGGGAGGGAGGGAAGGAGGAGAGAGGGAGGGAGGGGAGGGCAGAAGGGAGAGAGGAAGAGGGGAGGAAGGAGGAGAGAGGGAGGGATGGAGGAGGAGAGAGGGAGGGAGGGAGGGGGGAAGACCCCATGCTGAACACCAACACCCCACCGCTTTCACTTTCTCACGCTGAAGCATCTCCTGGCAGACGCAGAGGGAGATATACAGTAGAATCGAAATTCTATACATAACAAATGTCTCTCTCTCTCTCCTCTCTCTCTGCCTTACTCTGTGTTTGGTATATGTCTCTATGTCTGAGAGAGAGAGAGAGAGAGAGAGGAGAGAGAGAGAGAGAGAGAGAGAGAGAAGAGAGAGAGAGAGAGAGAGAGAGAGAGAGAAGATGAGAGAGAGAGAGAGAGAGAGAGAGAGAGAGAGAGAGAGAGAGAAGGAGAAGAGAGAGATAGAGAGAGAGAAAGAGGGTGAGAGAGATCATTTCATTCAGCTTTCCAGCTCCACATGCTACCCTGCTTGTTCTCACCCGGGACCCAGAGATCGAAGCTCTCAGGCAGGCAGGAGGCAGGAGGCAGGAGGCAGGAGGCAGGAGGCCGGGGGGGGGGCCTTGGATCTGCTCAGTCTGCTGCTATCTAATGAGGATCCGTGCTACTGGTGTGTCAGGGCTCTCTCTCTCTCTCTCTCTCTATCTCTCTCTCCTATCTCTCTCTCTCTCTCTCTCTCTCTCTCTCTCTCTCTCTCTCTCTCTCTCTCTCTCCTCTCTCTCTCTCTCTCTGCCTATCTCTCTCTCTCTCTCTCTCTCTCTCTCTCTCTCTCTCTCTCTCTCCTATCTCTCTCTCTCTCTCTCTCTCTCTCTCTCTCTCTCTCTCTCTCTCTCTCCTCTCTCTCTCTCTCTCTCTCTCTCTCTCTCTCTCTCTGCTCTCTCTCTCTCTCTCTCTCTCTCTCTCTCTCTCTCTCTCTCTCTCTCTCTCTCTCTCTCTCTCTCTCTCTCTCTCTCTCTCTCTCTCTCTCTCTCTCTCTCTCTCTCTCTCTCTCTCTCTCTCTCTCTCTCTCTCTCTCTCTCTCTCTCTCTCTCTCTCTCTCTCTGACTCACTCTGTGTTTGGTCTATGTCTCTCGTCCCCCTGTCTGGAGACTGAGCGTTTACCAGCTAGCTAAGTAATTGAATGTAGCGCTGTCCTCCATCACACACTGAGGGGGGGGTGGGGGGGACGGGGGGGGCGGATGAAATAAAGGTGAGGCCTTGATTGACAGGTGCCCACAGGAAGTCACCGCTGGGGCTTCCTGTTACTGACTCATCAAACAGTTTCACCACACGGACGCACGTTGCTGATGAACTGATTTGACTCTCTATTTGACTGTCTACTATAGTCTCTCTATCTCTCTCTCTCTCTCTCTCTACTAGTCTCTCTCTAGGTCTACTATAGTCTCTCTATCTCTCTCTCTCTCTAGCTCTGGATCTACTAGTCTCTCTCTAGGACTACTGGTCTCTCTCTCTCTAGCTCTGGATCTACTAGTCTCTATCTCTAGGACTACTGGTCTCTCTCTAGCTCTGGATCTACTAGTCTCTCTCTAGGACTACTGGTCTCTCTCTAGCTCTGGATCTACTAGTCTCTCTCTCTAGGACTACTGGTCTCTCTCTAGCTCTGGATCTACTAGTCTCTATCTCTAGGACTACTGGTCTCTCTAGCTCTAGCTCTGGATCTACTAGTCTCTCTCTAGGACTACTGGTCTCTCTCTAGCTCTGGATCTACTAGTCTCTATCTCTAGGACTACTGGTCTCTCTCTCTCTAGCTCTGGATCTACTAGTCTCTCTCTAGGACTACTGGTCTCTCTCTCTAGCTCTGGATCTACTAGTCTCTCTCTAGGACTACTGGTCTCTCTCTAGCTCTGGATCTACTAGTCTCTCTCTAGGACTACTGGTCTCTCTCTCTCTAGCTCTGGATCTACTAGTCTCTCTCTAGGACTACTGGTCTCTCTCTAGCTCTGGATCTACTAGTCTCTCTCTCTAGGACTACTGGTCTCTCTCTGGCTAGTCTACTAGTCTCTCTCTTGCTCTCTCTAGGTACTAGTCTCTCTCCTCTCTCTACTAGTCTCTCTCTCTCTCTACTAGTCTCTCTCTCTCTCTCTACTAGTCTCTCTCTAGGTCTACTAGTATCTCTCTCTCCTCTCTCTACTAGTCTCTCTCTCTCTCTACTAGTCTCTCTCTAGGTCTACTAGTATCTCTCTCTCCCTCTCTCTACTAGTCTCTCTCTCTCTCTACTAGTCTCTCTCTAGGTCTACGTCTCTCTCTCCCTCTCTCTACTAGTCTCTCTCTCTCTCCCTCTCTCTACTAGTCTCTCTCTCTCTCTCTACTAGTCTCTCTCTACGTCTACTAGTCTCTCTCTCTCCCTCTCTCTACTAGTCTCTCTCTCTCTCCCTCTCTCTACTAGTCTCTCTCTCTCTCTCTACTAGTCTCTCTCTAGGTCTACTAGTCTCTCTATCTTGATCTCTCTCTCTCTTTATCTCGCTACCTATTAGGTTCTTTGTTTACCTACCTATGACTCTCCCTCTCCCTCCCTCTCTCCCTCCCTCCCTCTCTCCTTCCCTCCCTCCCTCCATCTCTCCCTCTCTCTCCCACATCCATCCCTCCCTCTCCCTCTCTCCATCCCTCCCTCCCTCCCCCCCCTCCCTATCCCTCTCTCCCTCCCTCCCTCTCTCCCTCTCCCTCCCCCCCCCTCCCTCCCTCCCTCTCTCCCTCTCTCCCCTCCCTTCCTCTCTCCCCCCGCCATGGGGAGTTAAACCCCAGTTTGTCTGTCCGTCCTGCTCTCCCCCTGTAGAGGACACAAGGGGGGAGAGATGTTCACCTCCTCCGTCCGTCAAGGAAACCACTTGTGTCTGGTTTAGGACGATTCCTCTCTCTCTCTCTCTCTCTCCCCCTCCCTCCCTCTCTCCCCCCCTCCCTCCCTCTCCCTCCCTCCCTCTCTCCCTCTCACCCCTTGTGTCTGGTTTAGGACGATTCCTCTCTCTCTCTCTCTCTCTCTCTCTCTCTCCCTCCCTCCCTCCCTCTCTCCCTCTCACCACTTGTGTATGGTTTAGGATGATTCCTCTCTCTCTCTCTCTCTCTCTCTCTCTCTCTCTCTCTCTCTCTCTCTCTCTCTCTCTCTCTTTGTCACCACTGCATATAGGTTCTATAGACTAGTATATAGACTAGATAAAGACTATACTAGTGTAGGCTATAGAAGAGGTCTATGGCCTGATGGGTATTGGGTCGGTCTACATGGTCACATCGGACATGATGGAGACAGACGGGACCCCCAACTGGTGTTTCCTTGAACGATGGTTTTCATACTAGTTCATATCTGCTCTCCGGTGGACACTCCAAATGGTTTAACACAACACCGTCGATAAGGTGGTGTTGTGCTAAACAACGACTTTTACAAACTGTTAGAGGCACAAACATACGCATGGCAGGGTTGTTGTGGATAGCAAGCCAACACACACACACACACACACACACACACACACGTCTCTTTTCTCCCAGGCATGTCCACAGTGTGCACCATGCGAGTGTACGGATGTTACCTTGGAAGCGGAAGGCTCTGGAGCGGCTGTGGAAGCCCTGCACCTGAGTGACCCCCTCCACGCCGGCCCCCAGCTCCAGGTCCTCCAGCGCACTGAAGCGCAGCGAGGGGTCCACACCGAGCCCTGCCGCTGGGCACGCCACACACCGCCACGTCAATACACATACAGACCCTCCACATATACACTACGTAGATATATATACGCTATAGGCCTATCGCCCCCCAGCTATTAGTTATAGTAGATATATAGATATACATGTATATATGTAGTTATAGAGATAGTAGATCAGTAGATCAGAACATACATGGACTATGAACATCTCCGCATGTTATGGTACATGAAAAAGAAGAAGGCTATGAATCAATGAGAATTGAATAGGCTGTATTAACTTTAGGGTTAACGTCATTAACGACTAAAACTGTGCAAATAGGCCTACACCACAACAACCCAAATGATGTGTATATCTATATATATATACATATACGTATATATATATCTATATAGATATAGATATATAGATACATATCTACATATGTATATATACGTATATATATACATATATATCTATATACACATATATAGATATATATACGTATATATACAGATATAGATATATATATCTCTATCTGTATATATGTCTATATATATCCTTAATCAATATCAAGAGATGGCATCTGATGAACTGATGCTGCTGTGTTGTACCTGAGGCGACGCAGCACGAGCCGACGGTCAGACAGAGCTGTGTTAACAGTAGTATTAATCCCATGGTGACCAACAGACGCTACTGGTTAGTCCATGTTGGGGTCCGCTCCCAGGAGGCGGTGGTGCTCGGGGTATCAACAGAAAGAAAGAACGAAAGAAAGAACGAAAGAAAGAAAGAAAGAAAGAACGAAAGAAAGAAAGAAAGAAAGAAAGAAAGAAAGAAAGAAAGAAAGAAAGAAAGAAAGCCTTCTTTCACCAATCGCAGGATTCAGGAGGCGAGGACATCACCCAGAACTTGAAGAGGAGGAGGAGGAGGAGGAGGAGGAGAGATGATGCGCACCATCACCCGCAAAGAAAAACAGCAACAGCATCAGATATTAATCCATTATCTGGACACTATCCATCCGCGCATCCAACGATCGGTCCGTCCGCTGGGTCGGAAGACGCTCTTCTGACGCCGCGGAGAGGAGCGCCTGAGGAGCTGTGGCAGGAAGAGAGAAAGAGAGGAGTAGAGAGAGAGAGAGAGAGAGCGAGGAGAGAGAGAGAGGAGAGAAGAGAGTGAGAGAGAGAGAGAGAGAGACAGGAGAGAGAGAGAGAGAGAGACGAGAGAGAGAGAGAGTGAGACGGTGGGGGGCCCCCCCTCCGTCTCTCTCTCTCTCTCTCTCGTCTCTCTCTCTCTCTCTCTCCTGTCTCTCTCTCTCTCTCTCTCACTCTCTTCTCTCCTCTCTCTCTCTCCTCGCTCTCTCTCTCTCTCTCTCTACTCCTCTCTTTCTCCTTTCCTGCCACAGCTCCTCAGGCGCTCCTCTCCGCGGCGTCAGAAGAGCGTCTTCCGACCCAGCGGACGGACCGATCGTTGGATGCGCGGATGGATAGTGTCCAGATAATGGATTAATATCTGATGCTGTTGCTGTTTTTCTTTGCGGGTGATGGTGCGCATCATCTCTCCTCCTCCTCCTCCTCCTCCTCCTCTTCAAGTTCTGGGTGATGTCCTCGCCTCCTGAATCCTGCGATTGGTGAAAGAAGGCTTTCTTTCTTTCTTTCTTTCTTTCTTTCTTTCTTTCTTTCTTTCTTTCTTTCTTTCGTTCTTTCTTTCTTTCTTTCTTTCGTTCTTTCTTTCGTTCTTTCTTTCTGTTGATACCCCGAGCACCACCGCCTCCTGGGAGCGGACCCCAACATGGACTAACCAGTAGCGTCTGTTGGTCACCATGGGATTAATACTACTGTTAACACAGCTCTGTCTGACCGTCGGCTCGTGCTGCGTCGCCTCAGGTACAACACAGCAGCATCAGTTCATCAGATGCCATCTCTTGATATTGATTAAGGATATATATAGACATATATACAGATAGAGATATATATATCTATATCTGTATATATACGTATATATATCTATATATGTGTATATAGATATATATGTATATATATACGTATATATACATATGTAGATATGTATCTATATATCTATATCTATATAGATATATATATACGTATATGTATATATATATAGATATACACATCATTTGGGTTGTTGTGGTGTAGGCCTATTTGCACAGTTTTAGTCGTTAATGACGTTAACCCTAAAGTTAATACAGCCTATTCAATTCTCATTGATTCATAGCCTTCTTCTTTTTCATGTACCATAACATGCGGAGATGTTCATAGTCCATGTATGTTCTGATCTACTGATCTACTATCTCTATAACTACATATATACATGTATATCTATATATCTACTATAACTAATAGCTGGGGGGCGATAGGCCTATAGCGTATATATATCTACGTAGTGTATATGTGGAGGGTCTGTATGTGTATTGACGTGGCGGTGTGTGGCGTGCCCAGCGGCAGGGCTCGGTGTGGACCCCTCGCTGCGCTTCAGTGCGCTGGAGGACCTGGAGCTGGGGGCCGGCGTGGAGGGGGTCACTCAGGTGCAGGGCTTCCACAGCCGCTCCAGAGCCTTCCGCTTCCAAGGTAACATCCGTACACTCGCATGGTGCACACTGTGGACATGCCTGGGAGAAAAGAGACGTGTGTGTGTGTGTGTGTGTGTGTGTGTGTGTTGGCTTGCTATCCACAACAACCCTGCCATGCGTATGTTTGTGCCTCTAACAGTTTGTAAAAGTCGTTGTTTAGCACAACACCACCTTATCGACGGTGTTGTGTTAAACCATTTGGAGTGTCCACCGGAGAGCAGATATGAACTAGTATGAAAACCATCGTTCAAGGAAACACCAGTTGGGGGTCCCGTCTGTCTCCATCATGTCCGATGTGACCATGTAGACCGACCCAATACCCATCAGGCCATAGACCTCTTCTATAGCCTACACTAGTATAGTCTTTATCTAGTCTATATACTAGTCTATAGAACCTATATGCAGTGGTGACAAAGAGAGAGAGAGAGAGAGAGAGAGAGAGAGAGAGAGAGAGAGAGAGAGAGAGAGAGAGAGAGGAATCATCCTAAACCATACACAAGTGGTGAGAGGGAGAGAGGGAGGGAGGGAGGGAGAGAGAGAGAGAGAGAGAGAGAGAGAGAGGAATCGTCCTAAACCAGACACAAGGGGTGAGAGGGAGAGAGGGAGGGAGGGAGAGGGAGGGAGGGGGGGGAGAGAGGGAGGGAGGGGGAGAGAGAGAGAGAGAGAGAGGAATCGTCCTAAACCAGACACAAGTGGTTTCCTTGACGGACGAGAGGTGAACATCTCTCCCCCCTTGTGTCCTCTACAGGGGGAGAGCAGGACGGACAGACAAACTGGGGTTTAACTCCCCATGGCGGGGGGAGAGAGGAAGGGAGGGGAGAGAGGGAGAGAGGGAGGGAGGGAGGGGGGGGAGGGAGAGGGAGAGAGGGAGGGAGGGAGAGAGGGATAGGGAGGGGGGGGAGGGAGGGAGGGATGGAGAGAGGGAGAGGGAGGGATGGATGTGGGAGAGAGAGGGAGAGATGGAGGGAGGGAGGGAAGGAGAGAGGGAGGGAGGGAGAGAGGGAGGGAGAGGGAGAGTCATAGGTAGGTAAACAAAGAACCTAATAGGTAGCGAGATAAAGAGAGAGAGAGATCAAGATAGAGAGACTAGTAGACCTAGAGAGAGACTAGTAGAGAGAGAGAGAGAGACTAGTAGAGAGAGGGAGAGAGAGAGAGACTAGTAGAGAGAGGGAGAGAGAGAGACTAGTAGACGTAGAGAGAGACTAGTAGAGAGAGAGAGAGAGACTAGTAGAGAGAGGGAGAGAGAGAGAGACTAGTAGAGAGAGGGAGAGAGAGAGACTAGTAGACCTAGAGAGAGACTAGTAGAGAGAGAGAGAGACTAGTAGAGAGAGGGAGAGAGAGATACTAGTAGACCTAGAGAGAGACTAGTAGAGAGAGAGAGAGACTAGTAGAGAGAGGGAGAGAGAGATACTAGTAGACCTAGAGAGAGACTAGTAGAGAGAGAGAGAGAGACTAGTAGAGAGAGAGAGAGAGACTAGTAGAGAGAGGGAGAGAGAGAGACTAGTAGACCTAGAGAGAGAATAGCAGAGAGAGAGACTAGTAGAGCGAAAGATAGACTCAAGACCCAGAGAGAGACCAGTAGTCCTAGAGAGAGAGACTAGTAGATCCAGAGCTAGAGAGAGACCAGTAGTCCTAGAGAGAGACTAGTAGATCCAGAGCTAGAGAGAGAGAGACCAGTAGTCCTAGAGAGAGACTAGTAGATCCAGAGCTAGAGAGAGACCAGTAGTCCTAGAGAGAGACTAGTAGATCCAGAGCTAGAGAGAGACCAGTAGTCCTAGAGAGAGACTAGTAGATCCAGAGCTAGAGAGAGAGAGACCAGTAGTCCTAGAGATAGAGACTAGTAGATCCAGAGCTAGAGAGAGACCAGTAGTCCTAGAGAGAGACTAGTAGATCCAGAGCTAGAGCTAGAGAGACCAGTAGTCCTAGAGATAGAGACTAGTAGATCCAGAGCTAGAGAGAGACCAGTAGTCCTAGAGAGAGAGACTAGTAGATCCAGAGCTAGAGAGAGACCAGTAGTCCTAGAGAGAGACTAGTAGATCCAGAGCTAGAGAGAGACCAGTAGTCCTAGAGATAGAGACTAGTAGATCCAGAGCTAGAGAGAGAGAGACCAGTAGTCCTAGAGAGAGACTAGTAGATCCAGAGCTAGAGAGAGAGAGAGATAGAGAGACTATAGTAGACCTAGAGAGAGACTAGTAGAGAGAGAGAGAGAGAGAGATAGAGAGACTATAGTAGACAGTCAAATAGAGAGTCAAATAAGTTCATCAGCAACGTGCGTCCGTGTGGTGAAACTGTTTGATGAGTCAGTAACAGGAAGCCCCAGCGGTGACTTCCTGTGGGCACCTGTCAATCAAGGCCCTCACCTTTATTTCATCCGCCCCCCCCCCGTCCCCCCCACCCCCCCCTCAGTGTGTGATGGAGGACAGCGCTACATTCAATTACTTAGCTAGCTGGTAAACGCTCAGTCTCCAGACAGGGGGACGAGAGACATAGACCAAACACAGAGTGAGTCAGAGAGAGAGAGAGAGAGAGAGAGAGAGAGAGAGAGAGAGAGAGAGAGGAGAGAGAGAGAGAGAGAGAGAGAGAGAGAGAGAGAAGAGAGAGAGAGAGAGAGAGAGAGAGAGAGAGAGAGAGAGAGAGAGAGAGAGAGAGAGAGAGAGAGAGAGAGAGAGAGAGAGAGAGAGAGAGAGAGAGAGAGAGAGAGAGAGAGAGGAGAGAGAGAGAAGAGAGAGAGAGAGAGAGAGAGAGAGAGAGAGTAGGAGAGAGAGAGAGAGAGAGAGAGAGAGAGAGAGAGAGAGAGAGAGAGAGAGAGAGAGAGAGAAGAGAGAGAGAGAGAGAGAGAGAGAGAGAGAGAGAGAGAGAGAGAGAGAGAGAGAGAGAGAGAGAGAGAGAGTAGGAGAGAGAGATAGCAGAGAGAGAGAGAGAGAGCCCTGACACACCAGTAGCACGGATCCTCATTAGATAGCAGCAGACTGAGCAGATCCAAGGCCCCCCCCCCCGGCCTCCTGCCTCCTGCCTCCTGCCTCCTGCCTCCTGCCTGCCTGAGAGCTTCGATCTCTGGGTCCCGGGTGAGAACAAGCAGGGTAGCATGTGGAGCTGGAAAGCTGAATGAAATGATCTCTCTCACCCTCTCTTCTCTCTCTCTCTCTCTCTCTTCCCCTTTCTCCTCTTCTCTCTCTCTCTCTCCTCTCCTCTCTCTCCCTCTCTCTCTCTCTCTCTCTCTCCTCTCCTCCTCTCTCTCTCTCTCTCTCTCTCTCTCTCTCAGACATAGAGACATATACCAAACACAGAGTAAGGCAGAGAGAGAGAGAGAGAGAGAGAGACATTTGTTATGTATAGAATTTCGATTCTACTGTATATCTCCCTCTGCGTCTGCCAGGAGATGCTTCAGCGTGAGAAAGTGAAAGCGGTGGGGTGTTGGTGTTCAGCATGGGGTCTTCCCCCCTCCCTCCCTCCCTCTCTCCTCCTCCATCCCTCCCTCTCTCCTCCTTCCTCCCCTCTTCCTCTCTCCCTTCTGCCCTCCCCTCCCTCCCTCTCTCCTCCTTCCCTCCCTCCCCTCTACCTCCCCTCCTCTCCCCTCCCTCCCTCTCTCCTTCTTCCTCCCCTCTTCCTTTCTCCCTTCGCCCTCCCCTCCCTCCCTCTCCTCCTCCCTGCCTCCCTCTACCTCCATCCTCTCCCCTCCCTCCCTCTCCTCCTCCCTCCCTCCCCTTACCTCCCTCCCTCCCTCTATCCTCCTCCTCCCTCCCTCTACCTCCCCCTCCCTCCCTCCTCTCTCCTCCCTCTCTCCTCCTTCCCCTCTACCTCCCCTCTCTCCCCTCTCTCCCCTCCCTCCCTCTCTCCTCCTTCCCCTCCTCTCCCCTCCCTCCCCTATTCCTCTCTCCCCTCCCTCCCTCTCTCCTCTCCCCTCCCTCCCCTCCCTCCCTCTCCCCTCCCTCTCTCTCTCCTCCTTCCCCTCTCCCCTCCCTCGCCCCAACCCCGCCCATGCCTTTGAAGGCGCGTGATGTCAGCGAGGGAGAGCTCTGAGGGGAGAGAGAGTCGGAGCTCATGGGGGGGAAGGGGTGGAGGTGGGAGAGACAGACAGACAGACAGACAGACAGACAGACAGACAGAGGCCCCGGGGCTACGACGGGTTCTACCTCATTATACACCCCTCCAGCCCTGAGCCCTGCTCCTGGTTCCTATAGCAGCGGTCGGTGTGGACGTTACTGACGGGCTGGAAGTGGCCGTCTGGGAGGGGAGTCGCTCTGTACCACAAATGACACTTATCTGCTAGGTTAAGTACACTATAAATACAGTGTATATGTATTGGGCGGCAGCGGGAGCTCAGTCTGTTGGGACTCGGCTTAGGAACCGGAAGGTCGCCGGTTCAAGCCCCTGGAAAACACCTGGGCCACACTGCCTCAGTGCCCTTGAGCGAGGCACCGGACCCCTACCCTGCTCCCCTGTGTATTACAGTAGCTGCTCCTCATACCAGGATGGGTTAGATGCAGAGGAGCTCATTTCACTGTGTGACCAATAAAGAGGATTCAATCCTCCACATTTAGATTTGTGTTTAGATATCTATAAATAATACAAACATTCTGAATAGAATAATGCCATAATTAATACATGGATGTACTAGTTTTCTACTAAGTTAAGTCTCTCTCTCTCTCTCTCTCTATATATATATATATATATATATATATATATATATATATATATATATACATATATATACATATATGTATATATTTATTTATACAGGATATCAAATATTAACCTAATTAATAGAATAATGCAGTAATAAATAGCGATCAGTAAGTGGGGGATGCAGAGCGGTGTTTCAGAGAGCGTTTCAAAGCTCTCGTCCTTCGCAGCTTTCCTCCCCGTCGTCGACGGCCAATTACCGTAATTTCTTCTCAATTTCCAACCACAACAACATAGTTTGTCGAATTATCTTCTTCGCCAGCGATGCCACAAAGGGAAGCTATTTTGTGTGTTAAGTGTGTGTGTGGCTTTACTGTGTGTGTGTGTGTGTGGTGTGTGTGTGTGTGTGTGTGTGTGTGTGTGTGTGTGATGTCTGTCTGCCTGAGAAGCTTGTGTGTGTGTGATGTCTGTCTGCCTGAGAAGCTTGTGTGTGTGTGTGTGTGTGTGTGTGTGTGATGTCTGTGCCTAAGAAGCTTGTGTGTGTGCGTGTGTGTGTGTGTGTGATGTGTGTGTGTGATGTCTGTGCCTGAGAAGCTTGTGTGTGTGTGTGTGTTGTGTGTGTTGTTTGAACAGCGGTGTTGTTAAAGCAGTGTTTTGTTGTGTACCTGGTTGTGTGTTGTGGTCCCTGGACTGCGGTGACCCAGACGGTTCGTGGAATGGAAGAAACTCATTCATTATACACAAGTGGTGTTCTGTGTTTCTGTCCATTTGCACCAGCGCATGGGCGAGGGACAAAGGTATAGGGAGAGAGGGAGAGGGAGGGAGGGAGAGGGAGGGAGGAGATGAGAAGATGTGTGTGTGTGTGTGTGTGTGTGTGTGTGTGTGTGTGTGTGTGTGTGTGTGGTGTGTGTGTGTGTGTGTGTGTGTGTGCATGCGCGCGTGTGTTTTATGTAAGAGTTTGGCTGGCTAATGAGTGCTTAGTCAACACTGCCACTTTCCCTAAAACGTCCAACCCTAGTCACGTTTGATTACTTTTTAAGGCATACTGCAGATATGAATACTCCTGTGTGGCAAAATACCCCCACACAACAGTGTGTGTGTGTGTGTGTGTGTGTGTGTGTGTGTGTGGAGATGCTGAGTGTGCGTTAGTGGTTTCATAAGAGAGGATGGCGTGGGAAGTCCAAAGTGAGTCTAATTTAGGAGACGGCTAACGATCACACACCACGGCGGTTCTCACTAACGACATTGATCTGGATCATCTCACCATCCCTACGCCCGCGTATGAACCAGGGGATTCACCCCTCCCCGCATAATACTGTCCGCCGTTAACATACCGTTAGTATACATCATTAATATACATTGTTAATATTTATCACTAATATACATCACTAATATACGTCATTAATATACATCATGAATATACATCATTAATATTCATCACTAATATACATCACTAATATACATCATTAATATACATAATGAATATACATCATTAATATTCATCACTAATATACATCACTAATATACATCATTAATATACATAATGGATGTACATAATTGATATCCATTGTTGATATATGTAATCAATGATATGTTTATACGTGTGTGTGTATGTGTGTGCGTCTTTCCAAGTTTTATTATATATATATATATATATATATATTTAGTATATGTGTGTGTGTATATGTATGTGTGTCTATAAAGTCCAGTTGATTAGTACAAACCCCTTAATCACAGTTTCAGTCTCTAAGGGCTCTCCAGGCCACATGTTGATGACGGCCCCTAACCCTGTAATCTGCAAAAACTGTAATCATAACTTCAATTATCAAGAGAACCTTGGGAAGGAACTCAGAGTGGGGGGGGGGGGGGGGGGGTCCCTCCTTCCAAGGGCGGTCAGGACCCAATGGACATACACAGTGTTTACAAGCTAAGATTTGAAGTACAATTTTAATGGAAAATTAGTATTGTCCAGCTGGTAGCCGTCAGGTGGGGGGGATCCAGTCACGATGGTAGAATCACACCGAAGCAGAGACGGCATGATGGTCCGCCAGGGCCCGGGTGGACAAGGAACACACAGAACACAAAACAAACCTCTAGTCCAGTACCGGTCGGCAGCGGGGCTGGGCTGCTGCCGGCTAACGGCTAACGGCTGTTGATTTAGCTGTAATGAGAGCCCAGGGACCCTCCTCGGAGCCTAACGAGGGAGCTAAAGAGGTAGGTTTTAAGTTTGGACTTTAATCAGTCTCGCTGATTACAGGTGGCCGGCTGTTCCACAGACAGGGCGCTCGATGCGAGAAGGCTGATTTCTTTTGGGATTGTTGGAAGGTCCGGTTCCTGAGGTCCGGAGGGTCAGAGAAGGACACGAGGGAACATTAAGGTCCTCCAGGGAGGATACTGCTAATCCCTGCAGGACTTTATAGGTAAGAAATCTGACCTGGCATTAATTGGAACCCGGCGAGGCGAGGAGAGAATAGTAATGTGGCCGAACGCCTTTAATGCCGACACGGTGTTTCGGGACGTTCAAGGAGAGCGATGCGGTCGATGGTGTGGAAGGCGTCAGGTGGAGCGGCGGCGGCTGCAGGGAGCCAGCATCGTGAGGAGAACATCCTTTAACCCCTCACAGGTCACAGCCTGTGGTCTTCAAGGTCCGTGAAGAAATCCAGACTGAAAGGGTTCAAATAGGTTGTTCAATCATCAGGTGATTGACGGTTTGGTTAACTACAATTCTGGGGCGGCAGCAGTATCTCAGCCTGTTAGGACTTGGCTTGGGAACCAGAAGGTTGCCGGTTCACGGCCCCGAAACACATGGTTACTGCCATGGTGCCCTTGAGCAAGGCACCAGACCCCTCCACTGCTCCCCGGAAGCTGTGTATACAGTAGCTGATACCCACTGCTCCTGATACTAAGATGGGTTAAATGCAGAGAAACAAGTTTCACTGTGTGTACACATGTATGAGACCAATAAAGAGGATTCAATAAGATTTAGATTATTTTCAGTACTTTAGGAAAGGAAAGGCAGGTTAGAGATGGGCCGATAGTCTCTGAGTACCTCTGGGCCTTCTTCAGGAGAGGTTTTATCACACCTTAAAGTCTTAAAAGTAGAAGGAACTGATCCAGTAGACGGGGCCAGGTCCATGATGTCGGGCATAGCAGGTCCAAACGTTGGGAAGAGTTCTTTAAGAAGCTTGGAGGGTCCAGCATACAGGTGGTGGGTGCTGCGTTCTGCCGAGGTGGGAGAGTGTGTTGCCAGCAGGCTGAGCTGTAAGTGAATGTGTCTCCCCGGCTCAGACATCCATCCGTGTTTTCTGACATCATTGAGGCCGTCTCTCATCTGCACGCCAGGGAGGACCAGTTATCTACAAAACCTACATGGTGCCAGCAGACGGTCTGGACACATTAATCTACTATAACACTCCTCATTACCCCCCTGACAGGTGGAGGGCCGGAGAGAATTAATCGATGCATCTTTCTGGCAAAATCTCACAGCATACCAGTGTTGCTTTTTAGCGAGGAGGGTTGATGCAGACAGGGTGCCCTGGACGGAGCCAAGGCTAGTGCTAGTGCTAGTGCTAGTGCTAGTGCTAGTGCTAGTGACCATCTGGCAGGTCTCTGTCTTTTCTTTAGACCCTGTCCTGTGTCCTCCTTTAGATGACAGATATGTAGTCTCTCTAGGAGAGCTATCTTTTCCACGAGGGAGGAGCAGGAGCAACAGGAGTCCATGCTTACCTCGTGTGATGCAGAAACAGTTGTGACGTGGTGTCAAAACCAATTCAGATCTCTAAACACCAGCATCGGTTTTACAGTAGAGATCGCTTAACAACCATCAGATGACATCACAACAGCATGAGTAAGATAAAGCCTCCCATTTCACTAACGTTTTAGCAGACCGATGGCGGCTGTTAGAGACCCGGTCATCCAAGCCAAACAAACCAAACCAACTATCTGGGAAGCAGCGTCTGAGTCTGCAGTCAGAGAGGAAGTGTGTGCGTATACATTTGATACAGTGTATGTGTGCACTTAGGTGTGCGTTTATATATGTGGTTGCCCATGTGTGTGCGTCGACGTACAGTAGGTGTGTATGTCTGTACGTATGCACCTAGGTGTGTGTGTGTCCGTAGGTGTGTGTGTATGTCTGTACGTATGCACCTAGGTGTGTGTGTGTCCGTAGGTGTGTGTGTGTTTCTATAGGTATGCACCCAGGTGTGTGTGTGTCCGTAGGTGTGTGTGTGTGTGTATAGGTATGCACCAGTGTGTGTGTGTGTCCGTAGTGTGTGTGTGTGTCTATAGGTGTGCCAGTGTGTGTGTGTCGTAGGTGTGTGTGTGTGTGTGTGTTTCTTGTATGTCAGTGTGTGTGTGTCGTAGTGTGTGTGTGTCGTAGGTGTGTGTGTGCGTAGGTGTGTGTGTGTCGTAGGTGTGTGTGTGCGTAGGTGTGTGTGTGTGTGAAGGTGTGTGTGTGTGAAGGTGTGTGTGTCCGTAGGTGTGTGTGTCCGTAGGTGTGTGTGTTCGTAGGTGTGTGTGTGAAGGTGTTGTGTGTCCGTAGGTGTGTGTGTGAAGGTGTGTGTGTTCGTAGGTGTGTGTGTGTGAAGGTGGAGGGAGAGGCAGGTGATGAGAGAGTCTGAAGTGAGCTCCAGTCCCGCCGGTTTAGTTTAGGATGTGTTGTTCTGGGGGAACTGACACACAGTGGGAGGGAGGGGAGGAGAGAGGGGGGAGGGTGGGGAGAGAGAGAGGGGGGAGGGGAGGGGAGGGGAGAGAGAGAGGGGGGAGGGGAGGGGAGGGAGAGAGGGGGGAGGGGGAGGGGAGGGGAGGGAGAGAGGGGGGAGGGAGGAGGACCGGGCCGTGGGTTCTGGTTGTTGTTCTTGTGTTCTGCCGTGAACCACCAGAGAGTAAACAACAAAAGTCTGCATTTGCAAATGCGGCGTGATCTTGACTTATATCAGTAATACTACCTGTCCTCCTGGGAAATAATTAAGTTGAAGGAGGAAAGAGGGAGAGAGAGAGAGAGAGAGGGAGAAAGAGAGAGAGAGAGAGGAGAGAGAGAGAGAGAGAGAGAGGAGAGGGAGAGGGAGAGGGAGAGAGAGGGAGAGAGAGAGAGAGAGAGAGACGGCCCTAATGAGGAGGAGAGAACAGCCTGCTTCTGTCAGCATGTCCAGCAGAGATTTTTCATTTCTTTCGAAAGAAAAAGGAATCCAGAGTCTGTCTCTTCTTGCTTTTAAACAGCAGCAGCCCAGGTAGACGTGAAGTGTGTGTGTGAGAGTCTGTGTGTGTGTGTGTGTGTGTGTCTGTGTGTGTGTGTGTGTGTGTGTGAGAGTCTGTGTGTGTGTGTGTGTGTCTGTGTGCCGGTCTGTGAGAAAGGGATTGCGACACGGCTGGATACACCTGGCTGTTGTCTAAGCTGTGCTCCAGGGCCTCTGTTCTAAATGCTAAACGCAATTGGGGCAAGAATCCTGCCTATTCCTTCAGTGAGAACGTAGGCCTGATGGTGTGTGTGTGTGTGTGTGTGGTGTGTGTGTGTGTGTGTGGGTGTGTGTGTGGGTGTGTGTGGGTGTGTGTGTGTGAGGGGCGGTTTGGTGTATGTGTGTGTGTGAGTGTGTGTGTGTGTGGAGATATGTAGAGATGCCTAGAGACAAGGTGAGATGGTGTTTCAAGGCAGTTCAAGATTAGTGTCGGAGGAGAAAATCAAAGAGGATGGGGGATGGCTGGGTGGGAGGCGAGGCTACCTTCCTTCCCAGAAGATAAGAGGAGGCTGAGAGAGTTCAGGGCTGGTTCTCTGGACCCCCCCCCCCCCCTGCCGACTCTTCCCTCGGTACAATAGCAGAGCCCTGGGTATCTGTCAGCATGGCCCCTGATGCTCTGACCGGCTTACAGCTGCAAACGGCTGCTTCAGGACCACAATAGACAAGAGACTTGGCATTTAGTATAGAGAACAATGTAAGTGAGAGAGAGAGAGAGAGAGAGAGAGAGAGAGAGAGAGAGAGAGAGAGAGAGAGAGAGAGAAACGGAGACAGAGAGAGAAACTGAGACACAGAGAGAGAGAGAGAGAGAGGAGAGAGAGGAGAGAGAGAGGAGAGGAGAGAGAGAGAGAGAGAGAGAGAGAGAGAGAGAGAGGTTTGTGTTGTTCTGTGTCAGTTAATCTCCCGGGTAGTGAGAAGCAGGTGGTCACCCCCCAGGCCGGATCCTGCCAATAGATCATTGACAAATGGCCCTCCCCCCAGCAGGGGGTGAGGAGAGCTGGGGGTGGGGAGTGGAGGATGGAGGAGGGGTCGTCGTAGTAACGGAGGCGGGGTTGTCGAGGCTGAGGTGGTGAATCATATTCAAGGGCCTGTGAAGGGATGCTGAGCTCTGTGATGTAAACACGTTAGTCTTCCACAAAGGGTCTCTCTCTCCCACTCTGGTCTTAATGAGGAGGGGACGGGCCCCCCAGCTGTCTCCCCCTCCCCCTTCTCTCTCCGTCTGTCTGTCTGTCTGTCTGTCTGTCTGTCTGTCTCTCGTCTCTCTCTCTCTCCTCTCTCTCTCTCTCTCTCTCTCTCCTCTCCCTCCTCTCTCTCTCTCTCTCCTCTCTCTCTCTCTCTCTCTCTCTCCTCTCTCTCTCTCTCTCTCTCTCTCTCTCTCTCTCTCTCTCTCTCTCCTCTCTCCTCCAAATCAAAGTCCTCCTTGCTGTCTTTGAGGAGGTCGATCGGAGGACTCTTAGATATATATCCCTCCCTCCCTCCCTCCCCCAATCACCCCCCTTACTCCCCCTCCTCTCTCTCCCCTCCCCCTCCTGGCGATGACCCACCCATAGCCCATCCCCTCCCCCACTTATTGTGTCTCACATCAGATGGAAGGGTAACACTTACTTCAATAAGAGAAGGTTAATTAACCATAAATTAACATTAGTTCATGCAGTATTAAGCATTATTATATTGGATTAGCCTAGGGGTTAGGCTTAGTGGTATTATACATTATGAATGTATGAATGAATACCTTGGTCAACATGAACGCTGTCCGCACGTGATAACTAGACCAGAAGTTAACTCATGGTTAATTCATGGTTAATTCATGGTTAATTCATGGTTAATTCATGGTTAATTCATGGTTAATTCATGGTTAATTCATGTACCCTTATTGTGAGTGTACCACTTCAGGTTGGCTTCTCTTCTCCTCCTCTCCTGCATCTCCACCGCTTTCTTCTCCTCCGCCTCCTCCTCCATCACCTCCTCCTCTCCTCCACCTCCACCACTTCATTCTCCACCTTCTCCTCCGACCTCCTCATTCTCATCCACCACCTCCTATCCTCTCCCCGTACCTCACCACTCATTCTCCACCTCCTACCCCGCCTCCTCCTCCATCACCTCACTCCTCTCCTCCCCTCCACCCACTTCATTCTCCCACCTTCTCCTCTCCCCTCCTCCATTCCTCATCCACCACCTCCATATCCTTCTCCTCCGTACTCCACCTTCCTCCCACCTCCTACCCCACCTCCTTCCTCCTCCTCAATCAGCTCCTCCTCGCCTCCACCATCTGCTCCTCCCTCCTCCCCCCTTCTCCTCCTCCTCCTCCTCCCCTCCACCTCCACCGATTCCTGCTCCTCCACCTCCTCCTCCCCTTTACCTCCTCCTACTCCTCCTCCCCTCCACCTCCACCTGATTCCTGCTCCTCCACCTCCTCCTCCCCTTTACCTCCTCCTACTCCTCCTCCCCTCCACCTCCACCGTTTCCTCCTCCTCCACCTCCTCCTCCCCTTTACCTCCTCCTACTCCTCCTCCCCTCCACCTCCACCGTTTCCTCCTCCTCCTCCCCCTCTTTTTCTCCTCCACCGACGCCACAGCGATGCTGCTTCTCTTCATTCAGCGAGGACGGGAGATCCCGTGAAACCATGTTTCCTTACAGCCTCCTTCTGTGGGATTACTCCGCCCCAACAATAGGAATAAACAGGGATTACAGGATGAACATTTCCCGCCCTCTCTCCCCCTCCTCCTCCTCCTCCTCCTCCTCCTCCTCCTCCCTCCTCCTCCTCCTCCTCCTCCTCCTCCTCCTCCTCCTCTTCCTCCTCTCCCCTCTCCCCTCCTCTCCCCTCTCCTCTCCCCTCTCCCCTCTCCCCTCTCCCCTCTCCCCTCTCCCCTCTCTCCTCTCCCCTCCTCTCTCCTCTCCCCTCTCCCTCTCCCCTCCTCTCCCCTCTCTCCCTCCTCTCTCCTCTCCCCTCTCCCCTCTCCCCTCTCCTCTCCTCTCTCCTCTCCCCTCCTCTCTCCTCTCCCCTCTCCTCTCCCCTCTCCCCTCCTCTCTCCTCTCCCCTCTCCTCTCCCCTCTCTCCTCTCCCCTCTCCCCTCTCCCCTCCCTCTCCTCTCCCTCTCCCCTCTCCTCCTCTCTCCTCTCTCCTCTCTCCTCTCCCCTCTCCCTCCTCTCTCCTCTCCCCTCTCCCCTCTCTCCTCCCTCTCCTCCTCTCCTCCTCCTCCTCCTCCTCCTCCTCCTCCTCCTCCTCCGTCGGAGCGCTGAGCACGGGGTGTGTCTGTGTTCATCGTGGCCTTGTTACAGCGCTGGAGGAGGTGCTGGAGGAGGAGTAGCCGGTGGTGGTGCTGGTGGAGGTGGTGGAGGAGGAGTAGGTGGTGATGGTGCTGGTGGAGGTGGTGGAGGAGGAGTAGCCGGTGGTGGTGGTGCTGGTGGAGGTGCTGGAGGAGGAGTAGCTGGTGGTGGTGCTGGTGGAGGTGCTGGAGGAGGAGTAGCCGGTGGTGGTGGTGCTGGTGGAGGTGGTGGAGGAGGAGTAGCTGGTGGTGGTGCTGGTGGAGGTGCTGGAGGAGGAGTAGGCGGTGGTGGTGGTGCTGGTGGAGGTGCTGGAGGAGGAGTAGCCGGTGGTGGTGGTGCTGGTGGAGGTGCTGGAGGAGGAGTAGCCGGTGGTGGTGGTGCTGGTGGAGGTGCTGGAGGAGGAGTAGCCGGTGGTGGTGGTGCTGGTGGAGGTGCTGGAGGAGGAGTAGGCGGTGGTGGTGCTGGTGGAGGTGGTGGAGGAGGAGTAGCCGGTGGTGGTGGTGCTGGTGGAGGAGGTGCTCAGAGGAGGTTCCTGAGGCAGCACATCCACCACACGGTGAAGGGGACTGTGATGTGATTGCTACTGAGAAACTTCATGATTTATTGATGCGTCCATTACAGTAGCAGTGTGTGTGGGGGAGGAGGAGGAGGAGGTGGAGGAGGAGGTGAAGGAAGGGGAGGAGGTGGAGGAGGAGAAGAAGGGGGAGGAGTAGGAGGAGGAGGAGGAGGAGGAGGAGGAGGAGGAGGAGGAGGAGGAGGAGAGAAGGGGGAGGAGGTGGAGGAGGAGAAGAAGGGGGAGGAGTAGGAGGAGGAGGTGGTGGATGAGGAGGGGAAGGAGGTGAAGGAAGGGGAGGAGGTGGATGAGGAGGAGGAGAATGGGGAGGAGGAGGTGGAGGAGGAGGTGAAGGTGAAGGAGGAGGAGGAGGAGGGTGGGAAGGGGGTGGAGGAGGAGGATAGATGTGGAAGAGGAGGAGGGAGACGGTAAGGAGGAGGAGGAGGGAGATGGGGAGAAGGGGGAGGACGAGAAGGAGAATAGGGGGAGGAGAAGGTGGAGGACGAGAAGGAGGCGGAAGAAAAGGAGTAGGAGGAAGTGGAAGCAGACGAGGAGGGGTAGGAGGAGGGGGAAGAGGAGGGGGAAGAGGAGAAGGGGGAGGAGGAGAAGGAGAACCAATATCTGTGTATTCAGATTGTTCTTCCCACGTTATCCAAGGTTGATCCTCTGCTTGGTTCTCCTCTCCATTCAGAATGAGACTGTGAGTAAAGTCGTGTGATATTGGAAATCGCTTTGGTGGATTCTGCGTGCTTTTGGATGGTATTTATTTTGATATGGGTATGGAGCTGATGATGTCAATGATCTGAGGTTGTAGTTACACTTATAATAATAATAATAATAATAATAATGATAATAACAGTAATAATAAGCCTTATTGATATGGAACCATTCATCCATAACAACGCAGCTCAAAGTGCTGCTTGGCACAAAAGAAGGCAAAGGGAACAACAGATTCAAAACAAGCCTCTAATGAGAGGCTTGTTGGGATTGGTCGAGAGTGACACACACACGCACACACACACACACACACACACGCGCACGCACAAACACAAACAGGCACACATGCACGCACACGCACAAACACAGTCACACACACACATGCACACAAACACGCAAGCGCGTACACACACACGCAGACACAGTCACACACACACATACATGCACACACACACATGTGCACACGCACGCAAACACACAAACTCCTCTCCTGCACCTCCTCCTCTCCCTTCTCCACCTTCGCCACCTCCTCCTCCTCTACCTCCTCCTTCTCCTCCACCACCTCCCCCTTCTTCTCCTCCACCACCTCCTCCTCCTCCACCACCTCCATCTCCTCCTTCCCCTCATCAAACCTTCTCCACTTCCTCCTCCTCCACCTCCTCATTCTCCTCCAACTCCACCTCCCCCCTCTGCTCCTCCTCCCCTTATCATCCTCCTCCACACACACACACACACACACACACACACACACACACACACACCACACACTACACGCACACACACACACACCACACACACACACACACACACACACACACACACAGACACACTTACACGCACACACACACACACACACACACACACACACACACACACACACACACACACCACACACACACACACACACACACTACACGCACACACACACACACACACACACACACACACACACACACACACTCTCTCTTTGAGCTTTTGATTCATATTTTCATTAACTAATTGTCTTGTCTGGACTGGCCAATCTGTCCCGACTGGTTTAATGGGCCCAGTAATGATCTGATATACACACCCATATCAGAGGGAAACCCAATCACTTCTCAGAGCTGCTGGGTCACCGCAGGGTGCCACACACACACACACACACACACACACACACACACACACACCCTGCTCCGGCAGTACAGCAGTCGCTTCTCATTCCTGGCGGTTATTTCCTCATTCCGGCGGATGTTGAACCTATAAAAGCCCAAATCTGGGCTTTATGGAGTATGAAATTACCAATTATATGCAAATGTTTCAGACCAATCAGGCGCTCTCCTGCCGTGCGAGAGGCGGGTTCTCCGTCTGGAGTGGAGGAGCGGAGGTGGACGTGGGCTGTGGGTTAGAGATCACCTGCAGGGGGAGTCTCCCTCCCTCCAACCAGGAGGCCCCCGGGCAGGAGGAACACACCTTGATGGGCGGATGGTCCATTAAGGAGCGCTGTGTGTGGAGGAGGTGGAGGGGGAGGGGGTGGAGGTGGGGGAGGAGGAGGAGGTGGAGGAGGAGGGGGATAAAGGGGTGGAGGAGGAGGTGGAGGAAAGGGGGGGAAAGGAGACATAGGAGGAAGAGGAGAAGGAGGTGGAGGAGAAAGGGGACAGGAGGAGGTGGTGGAGGAGGAGGAGAAGGGGGAGAAAGGGGAGGAGGTGGAGGAAAGTGGGGAAAATGAGACGGAGGAAGAGGAGAAGGAGGTGGAAGAGAAGGGGGACAGAAGGAGGTGGTGGAGGAAAGGGGGGAAAGACGGACGGAGGAGGAGGTGGAGGTGGGGGAGAAAGGGGAGGAGGTGGTGGAGGAAAGGGGGGAAAAGGAGACAGAGATAGAGGAGAAGGAGGTGGAGGAGAAAGGGGACAGGAGGAGGTGGAGGAGGTGGTGGTGGAGGTGGGGGAGGAAGGGGAGGAGGAAGAAGGAGGAGGTGGAGGAGAAGGGGGCAGAGGGGACAGGGAGGAGGAGGAGAAGGCGGACGAGACGGGATAAGAGGAGGTGAAGGAGGAAGGGGAGGAGAAAAGGGAGGAAGGAGGAGGAGGGGGAGGAAGAAGGAGGTGGGGGAGGAGGATGAGGAGGAGTAGAAGGAGAAGCTGGAGGAGGAGAAGGGGGGTGCGGAGGCGGAGACTTGCTCAGAGACCTGCTATTGCTTAAATGTATTTTGCACCTGGGTCATATTTTATATCAATAAATAATTCTTCTATTATTCACCATCTGTTGTTTATGATTCCACATAACGTTTTAGCTTGGTCCGTTTTTCACAGAACCTTATTAATATCCTTTGGACCCTCTGCGGTTAATATATTCTGCCTGTTGTTTAGTTTATTGTAATATTGTGTGTTTTGTGGAGGCACGGTGCGATGCTGAGTGAATGGTCCCCAGTGTGAAGTGGAACCCCTAACCCTGGAGGTGTTAGGGCCTTGCTCTGCCGCTGGAGCTGGACAGGACCACTTAATATTCTGATTACTAAGGATTTAGTCGTATAATGATGTGGCTTTTTCTTTTTGTGCTTTTTCATGCTGTTGTTTCTCGGCTGTGTATGTGTGTGTGTGTGTGTGTGTGTGTGTGTGTGTATGTGTGTGGTTTGAGCCTGTGTGTGTGTGTGTGTCTGCGAGTGTGTGTGTGTGTGTGTGTGTGTGTGTGTGTGTGCGGGTGTGTGTGTGTGTGTGTGTGTGTGTGTGTGTGTGTGTGTGTGTGTGTGTGTGTGTGTGTGTGTGTGTGTGTGTGGTGTGTGTCTGTGAGTGTGTGTGTGTGTGCGTGTGTCCAGAACAGCCCAACTCAGAAACACAGCAGTGCATAACACGTGTTCCAACCTACCCCAACGTGTTCCAACCTACCCCAACGTGTTCCAACCTACCCTAACGTGTTCCAATCTACCCCAACGTGTTCCAACCTACCCTAACGTGTTCCAACCTACCCTAACGTGTTCCAACCTACCCCAACGTGTTCCAACCTACCCCAACGTGTTCCAACCTACCCTAACGTGTTCCAATCTACCCCAACGTGTTCCAACCTACCCTAACGTGTTCCAACCTACCCTAACGTGTTCCAATCTACCCCAACGTGTTCCAACCTACTGTTCCATCTACCCCAACGTGTTCCAACCTACCCCTACCTGTGTGGCCCCTGTGCTCCCAGGGACCTCCCGGGAGGTGAAGGCCGCCCCTGGCCCCGCCTCGGAGCGCATCGTCCACAAGCTGAGAGGCAAGACGGAGTTCACCGTGCTGGTGACCCTGAAGCAGGAGCACCTCAACTCAGGGGTCATCGTGTCGGTCCACCACGCCGAGCGCCGGTACCAACACGCAACTACACTCAATTACACTGAACTGAATTCAACTGAATTAACATCAACTAAACTGAATTTAACTGAATTTCACTTAAGTGAACTAAATACAACTGAATTAAATTAAAATGAACTGAATTAAACTAAACGGAATTAAACTGAACTAAACTAAACTGATCTGAACTGAATTTAACTGAATTTAAGTAAACTTAACTAAACTGAACTAAAGTAACAATTCTTTATAATTGAGACTATTTAAAAAAATCACATTGTCTAACTTTTCACAAAGTGACTAACATATTTTCATAAACCTTGGTGAGGGTTTAGGTGGAATGCTAATATAGGATTTAAGAACATTTGGGGAAATAAAGGTATAGGAATCCTTAGCAACAACTGTTGCTTTGGAGAGTGGGTTTAGACCTCAGAGATAACAGAGGGGACGGTGTGGTGGAGGTGTGTTCTCTACTGAGGACCCTCTCCTTTGGAGTCTGTTTAGACCTCAGAGATAACAGAGGGGACGGTGTGGTGGAGGTGTGTTCTCTACTGAGGACCCTCTCCTTTGGAGTCTGAAGAAGCATATCACCAGGCACTTTACTGCAACATTTGCACTCTGGTTAGATGCTAAATTATTTTCGCTGTACTGTACTTGACAATACAGCGACAATCAATTAGAATCTAATCTAATGTAATCTAAGAAGCCCTGCCCAGCTCTGACAAGTAATTTAATGTAATCTAAGAAGCCCTGCCCAGCTCTGACCTTCCATTCCATGCTGAAACGCAGTGTCAAGAAGAAGAGAGAAGTTGGAAGGCGGTCTCTCCTGAGCTGGCTGGTTATAAACCAGAGGTCTCTCCTGAGCTGGCTGGTTATAAACCAGCGGTCTCTCCTGAGCTGGCTGGTTATAAACCAGCGGTCTCTTCTGAGCTGGCTGGTTATAAACCAGCGGTCTCTTCTGAGCTGGCTGGTTATAAACCAGAGGTCTCTCCTGAGCTGGCTGGTTATAAACCAGAGGTCTCTCCTGAGCTGGCTGGTTATAAACCAGCGGTCTCTTCTGAGCTGGCTGGTTATAAACCAGCGGTCTCTTCTGAGCTGGCTGGTTATAAACCAGCGGTCTCTTCTGAGCTGGCTGGTTATAAACCAGCGGTCTCTTCTGAGCTGGCTGGTTATAAACCAGAGGTCTCTCCTGAGCTGGCTGGTTATAAACCAGAGGTCTCTCCTGAGCTGGCTGGTTATAAACCAGAGGTCTCTCCTGAGCTGGCTGGTTATAAACCAGAGGTCTCTCCTGAGCTGGCTGGTTATAAACCAGCGGTCTCTCCTGAGCTGGCTGGTTATAAACCAGAGGTCTCTGGCGGTGCTGCAGTGTAGCCGGGGGGGGAAGAAGACACGCGTCGACGGCGGTCTTTCCAAACCTCCGGACCTGGGGTCTGGAACAATAATACACAACAATAAAATGTGGCAGGCGTCGGAGTTGATGGAGGCCTACGCAAGTCGCTCATTGTGTCGGTTGATCAAATAATGCCTCTCTCTTTCACCCACATATTAATATTATTATTATTATTTACAGACCAATTACTGATGGCAAGCTGACTCTTTAGCACGGTAACGGGGGTAGTTAATTGACGCTAGCTGTGCTGCCAAATGAATGAATCAGGAATGTGAATATAATTTGTTGTATAATATCAAATGTGTTCAGTCTGACAAAAGACACCACCGTGGTCAGTGTCCTCCTCCTCCTCCTCCTCCACCCCCCGCCACAAACCCCTCCTCCTCCTCCCCCTTCTACTTCCCCTCCTCCTCCACCCTCCTCCTCCTCCTCCTCCTTTGGTTGCCCTGGTGATGAGTGGTGATGAGATGGCGTGGTGATGAGATGGCGTGGTGATGAGATGACGTGGTGATGGGTGGTGATGGGTGGTGATGAGATGACGTGGTGATGGGTGGTGATGGGTGGGGGGGGGTAAATCTATTTGCTCAGGGCAACCAAAGAGAGTGGTTGCAGCAGGGAGAAGGACGGGCCGGTTCCTTAAGAGCCTCAGTTGATGATGGTGGTGGTGGTGGTGGTGGTGATGAGTGGTGATGAGTGGTGATGGGTGGTGATGAGTGGTGATGGGTGGTGATGGGTGGTGATGAGATGGCGTGGTGATGAGTGGTGATGAGTGGTGATGAGATGGCGTGGTGATGAGTGTGATGAGTGGTGATGGGTGGTGATGAGTGGTGATGAGTGGTGATGAGTGGTGATGGGTGGTGATGAGTGGTGATTAGATGGCGTGGTGATGAGTGGTGATGAGTGGTGATGGGTGGTGATGGGTGGTGATGGGTGGTGATGAGTGGTGATGGGTGATGATGAGTGGTGATGGGTGGTGATGGGTGGTGATGAGTGGTGATGAGTGGTGATTAGATGGCGTGGTGATGAGTGGTGATGAGTGGTGATGGGTGGTGATGGGTGGTGATGATGGTGGTGATGGGTGGTGATGAGATGGCGTGGTGATGGGTGGTGATGGGTGGTGATGAGTGGTGATGAGTGGTGATGAGTGGTGATGAGATGGCGTGGTGATGGGTGGTGATGGGTGGTGATGAGTGGTGATGGGTGGTGATGGGTGGTGATGAGTGGTGATGAGTGGTGATGGGTGGTGATGGGTGGTGATGAGTGGTGATGAGTGGTGATTAGATGGCGTGGTGATGAGTGGTGATGGGTGGTGATGGGTGGTGATGAGTGGTGATGAGTGGTGATGGGTGGTGATGGGTGGTGATGGGTGGTGATGAGTGGTGATGAGTG
>CM051010.1:27947208-27949708 GCA_027704905.1 Muraenolepis orangiensis
TCCAGGGATCACATATTTTACAATCATATGGTATTTTCATATCATTGCCGTGTTTATGTGTGAATGCTGTCCCATTGAATCACCCAGAGACCTAGCTGGATTGGACGTTTGTAGCAAACCGTCGGCCATCTTGAGTGTTGACGTTTCTCCTCCTCCTCCAGAACGGCACGGTGCAGTGTGAGACCATCTCCTGCCCCGCCCCCAGGTGTCCCCCCGGGACCGCCCCCACCTACCTGAGAGACTCCTGCTGCCGGGAGTGCCAGCGTGAGTCTCACTCACACACACACAGACACACACACACACACACACACACACACACACACACACACACCCACACACGCACACACCAACATGCACGCTTATCACACACACATGCACACACACACACACACACTCACACACACATACACACATGCACTCTCACACACACACACACACTCACACACACATCCACATGCACTCTCACACACACACACACACACTCGCACACACACTCGCACACATACACACACACACACACACGCTCACCCACTCACAAGTCACCCAGGTGTCAGCGAGTGACACATCTCAGACTTGGTTTATGAATGTCAGTTGTTGTTGTTGCAATGAAGCGCATTCTGTTGCCACGCAATGTATGACGAATATGAGCAAATATGAGTATTAATATGAATATAGTGTGTGTGTGTGTGTGTGTTTCCAGAAGAGACCCAGAGAATAAACAGCGTGTATAGAAACTATAGAGCACACACAGTGCGTGTGCTGCAGTATTGATGCATTATTATTATTTTTATTAATATTCCGTATTCAGATCTCACATAGGCATGGTAGTAATGCTCTCCATTTTAATTATTTAGGGATGCTAATCAGCATATTCTTACATAAGCCCTCGTGGGGTTCTGGAAAAATTCACAGGACACAGCAGCACCCATGGAATGCCCTTATAAGGACTTCCTGACAACTGACCGGGTCTCTCTCTCTCTCTCTCTCTCTCTCTCTCTCTCTCTCTCTCTCTATTTCTCTCTCCCTCCTCTCTCTTTCTCCCCCCTCTCTCTCACTCCCCCCCCTCTCTCTCTCTCTCTCTCTCACTCCCCCCCTCTCTCTCTCTCTCTCTCTCACTCCCCCCCCTCTCTCTCTCTCTCTCTCTCTCTCTCTCTCTCTCTCTCTCTCTCACTCCCCCCCTCTCTCTCTCTCTCTCTCTCTCTCTCTCTCTCTCTCTCTCTCTCTCTCCTCTCTCTCTCTCTCTCTCTCTCTCTCTCACTCCCCCCCCCCTCTCTCTCTCTCTCTCTCTCTCTCTGTTCCTCTCTGTCTCTTTCTTCCCCCCTGTTCCCCCCTCTCTCCCTCTCTCTATTTCTCTCTCCCTCTCCCCCCTCTCTCTCTTTCTCCCCCCCCCCCCCTCTCTCTCTCTCTTTCTCTCTCCGCCTCTCTTTCTCTGCTGCTGCTGATGCTGTGTTGCTAAGCTACCTCCTCTAACACGCCTCATGAGATCCAGCCCGTCCTCTTTACATATACATGGAGCTGATCAATTATTCACCAACCGGCTCGGGGAGACACAGATGGCTACCGATCAGCCTGTCAGGGACCGCAGGAAAAATACAACATAAATACCAGGGGAACCAGAAGGGAACCGGGGCTGATGGGCTGGAACGTTCTAGTGGCCGTTCATGGGGATGAATGATGAGAGGGAGGGAGGGAGGGAGGGAGGCGATGAGGAGAGAGAGGATTGGGGGGGGGGTGGAGGACTAACATACTAATGACATCAGGGATGCGTGATCCACGCCGGGGTTGAGGGTATGTATTGAATAGCAATACAACACGCCTCTTATCGCGCTCACAGCCAACGCCGCCACCGCCACACAGCTGGAGTGTTCGTTTAATTAGCATATATATATATATATATATATATATATAAGATGCTATCTCCGACACGCGCTTGATTGTTCTTCGGCGTGTTAGGAAAAAGGTGTAGCTTGTAATTCTTTGACAACATAGACAGAGGTCTATGTTACCACCGGTAACACAGGTTGGAGGGTAACCAGGCCCGATAGCGTGGTGAGATTTCCAGTCAAATGGTTTCCCGGGTTTGAATCCCTGTGTTTTCCACAGCTAACCACCTCAGGGCATCCTTGAGGGAGACGCCCAAAACGTACCCTGCTCCTTAATGACGTGTGAATTTAATTTGAAAATCATCTGCTGAACAGTTATAGAAACCTCCATGTTAGAACATTCATACAAGACAAGACTGACCTTGGGAACCTGCTGTACTGTATGAGTAGCATTGAGTGTATTCTGTGGGAATGAATGAATTGAACTTTAAAGAGAACAAACCTCTCTCTCTCTCTCTCTCTCTCTCTCCCTCTCTCTCTCTCCCTCTCTCTCTCTCTCTCTCTCTCTCTCTCTCTCTCTCTCTCTCTCTCTCTCTCTCTCTCTCTCTCTCTCTCTCTCTCTCTCTCTCTCTCTCTCTCTCTCTCTCTCTCTCTCTCTCTCTCTCTCTCTCTCTCTC
>CM051010.1:27954708-27962208 GCA_027704905.1 Muraenolepis orangiensis
ATCTGTTCTCAAAGATGAAGCAGTCAGCGTTTTCTGCCAAGCTTCCGGGCCGTCTCTGGCTGCTCTTAATGAAACGGATTCATCAGCTGTCAGCCAGAGACAGAAGAACTTTGCTCAGCTCACATGCTGGGAATAAAAGAGCAACTCTTTAATTAGCTTTTATACACGCCCACACTTTGCTGTAATGAGGACGCACCGCTAATGAACTTCACGCACTCGGTGTTCGATTAACGAGAGAACAGCAGAGCGGAAACACTTTGACGTTTACTGGTGTAACTACACCCAGTCTGGGTCCAGGCTGTAGTCTGTCTCCTCCCTGGTGTTACTAGACCCAGTCTGAGTCCAGGTGGTAGTCTGTCTCCTCCCTGGTGTTTCTAGACCTGGTCTGGTTCCAGGCTGTAGTCTGTCAGTTATTGTGCCAGAGCAATTGGAACATATTGAACACTTAAAAGAGATCAATAAACACGAGAAAGAGAGAGAGAGAGAGAGAGAGAGAGAGAGAGAGAGAGAGAGAGAGAGAGAGAGAGAGAGAGAGAGAGAGAGAGAGAGAGAGAGAGAGAGAGAGAGAGAGAGAGAGAGAGAGAGAGGAAGCGAAGGAAATAGCATTCAGTAGGATGGGATCCCAGCGTGTGTTAGACCTGGTTCCTCCGTCGGCATCCTGGTCTGCTTCATTCCAGTCAGGTGTTCAACCTGTTGAAGTCAAAGGGTTTCTGTGTCCAGTGTGCAGCAGCTCCTACGTAGTACAAAACACACACATAGTAGTACTAAGAAACACCTAGTACGGGAGGGTTAGAAACACCTAGTACGGGAGGGTTAAGAAACACCTAGTACGGGAGGGTTCGAAACACCTAGTACGGGAGGGTTAGAAACACCTAGTACGGGAGGGTTAGAAACACCTAGTACGGGAGGTTAGAAACACCTAGTACGGGAGGTTAGAAACCTAGTACGGGAGGTTTAGAAACACCTAGTACGGGAGGTTAAGAAACACCTAGTACGGGAGGTTAAGAAACACCTAGTACGGGAGGTTAAGAAACACCTAGTACGGGAGGTTAAGAAACACCTAGTACGGGAGGTTAAGAAACACCTAGTACGGGAGGGTTAGAAACACCTAGTACGGGAGGGTTAGAAACACCTAGTACGGGAGGGTTAGAAACACCTAGTACGGGAGGTTAAGAAACACCTAGTACGGGAGGTTTGAGTACAATCTAATTCACTACTGTACACACCAGGTGTTTTGGGATGTAATTTAAGATTTTTATTTTCCATTTGCAACAAGTACAATAGAATGCTTACTCCCCATTCCCTCCTGCAGTATGAAATTCTAATACACTATACTATAAAAAAATACTATACAATAAAAATGACAATAAAGTGACTGATGGATGGTGTTATATTGTGCAAAAAGCATTTAAAAGCATTTAACCAGTGCCAGTAGAGCAGCACCATGACACAGCGCAGTGCAGTGTAGTAGCTGTTATGAGTCAAGAACGTCCAGCAGTATGTGTAATGTTAATGACATGTTATGATAGTGTAATGTTAATGACATGTTATGATAGTGTAATGTTAATGACATGTTATGATAGTGTAATGTTAATGACATGTTATGATAGTGTAATGTTAATGACATGTTATGATAGTGTAATGTTAATGACATGTTATGATAGTGTAATGTTAATGACATGTTATGATAGTGTAATGTTAATGACATGTTATGATAGTGTAATGTTAATGACATGTTATGATAGTGTAATGTTAATGACATGTTATGATAGTGTAATGTTAATAACATGTTATGATAGTGTAATGTTAATGACATGTTATGATAGTGTAATGTTAATGACATGTTATGATAGTGTAATGTTAATGACATGTTATGATAGTGTAATGTTAATGACATGTTATGATAGTGTAATGTTAATGACATGTTATGATAGTGTAATGTTAATGACATGTTGTGATAGTGTAATGTTAATGATATGTTATGATAGTGTAATGTTAATGACATGTTATGATAGTGTAATGTTAATGACATGTTATGATAGTGTAATGTTAATGACATGTTATGATAGTGGCAGCACTCCTAGCAGTTCAGTAGGTCACTGCCTGTGTATAAGAACTATCCTTAAACCTGGTAGTACTTCGGAATGCTGCGGAACCAGCGACCAGACGGAAGGGGGAGAAGAGATGGAGCCCAGGGTGGTTGCAATAATATAATGTAACTCAAAGTGTGTGATGTGACGTAAAGCGTGGGATGTGACGTAAAGCGTGGGATGTAAAGCAGTCGGTCTCCCTGGTGTTTCAGGACCGGTCCATGAGGAGAGGTCTCTCTGCTGACCCGTGTCCGGAGCTGGGATGCCCCGAGGGGGAGCAGGTCACCCTGAAGGACCGGTGCTGTCCCGTCTGCAGAGGTACGGGACCGGAGACCTCTCTGTTTGGTGTAGCTCTGTTCTGTACACATGTTCACTCGTTGACACGAGTGTTGAGTTAAGAAAACATTCAAGACAAATTCAATGACATCTCAAAGAATTTGAATATTGTGAAAAAGTAGTTTTTGTCGTCCATATTGTCATTGAAAAAGTAAAAACTTTAATTTATTCTAGATTCATGACACAAAGTCAAATATTTAAAGACCTTTTTTGTTTTAAACTTGACGATTAGGGTTTACAGCTCATGAAAATTAAAAATCCAGTATGTCAACATATTAGAATACTACATTAAGACCAATCAAATAATGATTTATAAAATTAATATTTACAGAAATGTGGAGGCGATAACGCTTTATGGAGCCCAGGAGGCTTAGACTGCGGCCTTCAGCCCGCCTGTATTGTCGGGTCTTGTTGGTGTCTCTCACTCCCCTCCCCTCCCAGCCTGTCCTTCTCCTCTCTCACGCTCACTTTCCTCTCACCTCTACCTGTGCCCCGTCCCCTGGTCCAGGTCACGACTTCTGTGCCGAAGGTCACGGCTGTGTGGAGAACTCCGAGTGTGTGAACCAGGAGGCGGGGACCCGGTGTGTGTGCAAGGACGGCTTCAGCCCCATGAGGGAGGACAACGCCTACTGCCAAGGTACGTCCCCCGGGGGGGCGAGGCCCATACACCACGCCGCACTGCCTTTTATTATCAAGGTGTGGAGGACACCGTCCCCTGACCAGGGACGAGCACGTAAAAGACAATTATACGGATGGATGGATGGACGCCGGGACAGATGCTGGTACTACATGTAGGAGACACTTTTCTCCCAAGGTGGTATTCACAGGGAACTCAGACGTAGGTCATTAAGGGCTATGTATTTATTAAAGCACAACATAGGACCATCGTTACGCCTCTCCTGGTTTCACTCAAGCATCTGTTACCGATATCATCGCTCAAAATGACTTTGTTGTGCTATCGTGGCAATTTCCTTATGAGATATTACGTCCGGGATCGATGAGACTTTCGGAATGTAAAGTAACATTAGTTGTAAAAAACGTAATGTATGTGTATTAGAGTATTTACTGTATGCATAGACTACTGCATGCAATACTCCTCTCTAGTAGAGTGAACCCTGATCATGGAGTTACTGAGTCATTTTCACAGTTTTCCTGCCCTTTACTCAGATATGGGGAAGTTGACATTAGTGGCGCAATAAAGCATTTGAGACACAAATCCTAACAGTTCAGCTCCTCCCCCTTCTCCTTCCACTACTCACCGTTAGTAACGTCCCGTCCCAGCTTAAGAGGAGGCTATTCAGTAACACAGTAAACGGTCAAATAAAGATACTTTTTTCCTTCACAGTGCCGATTGCGTCTAAGAGCATGAAGGTAAACAGTAGCAGTAGAGCTTTGTGTTTGTGACAAGACATGTTGTAAAGTACCGGTACAGTACACATACTATACCGGTACTTGTCTTGTCACTTGTGACAACATGTCTTGTCGTTTCTTTTGACAACAAACTTTGTATTGACGCGGTGAAAGTGCTGAGTTGCCTCCATAAAGCACTCCAACAAAATGCTCTTCGGCAGAATCGGTGCAATGGAGTCCTTTTAGTCAATGCTACTGATAACGAGTTTAACGCGTTATAGTGAAGCCAGGAGAGACTTAAGGGCATCTCGCTCCAGCGTGACCTACGTACGGTAACGCTGTGGACATTGAGAATGGAAACCCTTCCTCGGGGGCAGTACACAAACACCCTCAGCCACGCGATCCACGACAGACCACCGCTTCTTACATCGGCCACAGAAATCTGATTTGAATTTGTGAAAACGCATTTGAACACTTAATACCCCCTCCCTCTCTCTCTCTCTCTCTCTCTCTCTCTCTCTCTCCTCTCTCTCTCTCTCTCTCTCTCTCTCTCTCTCTCTCTCTCTCTTTCTCTCTCTCTCTCTCTCTCTCTCTCTCTCTCTCTCTCTCTCTCTCTCTCTCTCTCTCTCTCTCTCTCTCTCTCTCTCTCTCCTCTCTCTCTCTCTCTCTCTCTCCCCTCTCTCTCTCTCTCTCTCTCTCACCCCTCTCTCTCTCTCTCTCTCTCCTCTCTCTCTCTCTCTCTCTCCTCTCTCCTCTCTCTCTCTCTCTCTCTCTCTCTCTCCTCTCTCTCTCTCTCTCTCTCTCTCTCTCTCTCTCTCTCTCTCTCCCTCTCCCTCTCCCTCTCTCTCTCTCTCTCTCTCTCTCCCTCTCCCTCTCTCCCTCTCTCCGATGGAGAGGGTATTTTGATAGCACTTTAGCTGCTGTTAATCCCGCTGCGGGCCGCCCACGCGGCGCTCTGCAGTGTGTCGCTTTTAATTGATTCCGAGCGGGGAACCGCCGCGAAGGGCCCTTGTTTTCTAGAGGCACGCCAGGCCGTCCCTCTCTCGCTCTGACAGTCTGGCGAAAGCGGCGGTAATTGGAAAGCCATTGTGGCGCTACGGTGTCACCGCCGCCGGTCCATCACTAGACGACGGGTCATCTGTGGGGCGCCGTTACCTCGTAGGAACCCATGGGGCTCCGCCCTCCAAGATGGGAGGTTAGGTTTTCCCCCCCAGTTTGTTTTTCCGTCTGTTTTGTCTGTTTGTTTGTTTGTCTGTTAGCAAGATAATCCTAAAAGTTATGGAAGGAATTGGACAACCCTTCCCGGCAAAGGGCTGTCCGCACCGAGACCTGGCTGTGACTATTGATGATGCTGTGGTGACACCTACTCGGACCGCAAGGAATCTGGGTGTGACCCTGGACAACCAACTGTCGTTCTCGGCAAACATTGCAGATTCCTCCTCTACAACATCTGGAGGATTCTGCCTTTTCTCACTGACAAGGCTGCCAGGTGCTCATCCAGGCTCTTGTCATCTCCCGGCTGGACTACCACAACTCCCTCCTTGATGGGGCCCCGGTGTCTGCCATCAGGCCCCTGGAGCTCATTCAGAAAGCTGCAGCTCGCCTGGTGTTCAACCGATGTTCTCCCATACATCTACCCTCCTTCGGACCCTACATTGGCTCCCTGTAGCTGCTCGCATCCAATTCAAGACCTTGGTGCCTACAGGGCAGTAAAAGGAACAGCTCCATCCTACCTCCAGGCAATGGTCAAGCCCTACATCCCTGCCCGTCCACTTCGCTCGGCTTCTTCGAGCCGTCTGCTTGCCCCCTCGCTTAGGGGCCCTTGTGGGCGATCTACGTGGTCAAAGGTCTTCTCTGTCCTGGCCCCAATTTGGTAGAATGAATTCCCCACTGATGTCAGGACTGCAGAGTCACTCCCCATCTTCCGCCGCAGGCTGAAAACTCATCTCTTCAGGACACACTTCCTGGATCCTTCCACCTAGCGCATCCTCTTATCACTTTTTACTAGTATCTTACTATGTAGATTATCTAAGTAGATTGTTAGGTAGATATTGTTCTAGATATTGTTCTATATTGATTGCCAACTTATTGTACTTTTGTACAAGGTACTTATTGTACCTTACTGTACTTTTATCTGAACTTATGGTATTTGTACCTGAGCACTGGTTCAGTTCTTGTTCACTTACCTTCCTTTGTTGAAACACATGATTGTAAGTCGCTTTGGATAAAAGCGTCTGCTAAATGACTGTAATGTAATGTGTAATTTAATGTAACACTTAGTGGTTATATTACTTAAGGGCTAAGGAACAGTTGATTCGATTTTGGTGCAGATCCAGATCTGAATCGGCTCCAGGGGTCTTTTTGGTGTGGCGGAGGGATCTCTACCCTCTACTAAGTCTAGTTGGGTGTAGTTTGTTTTGCATTTTTCAATCTCGTCGCTTGTAAGTGAAGCTGAGCCTCACGGAGTCAAGCTTCCTCTCATCTTGTTTTGGTTTTTTTGGTCACGTCACATGATCCAAACATGGATCATGTGACAGGGTGCTCTGACACTGTCACATGATCCAAGCATGGATCATGTGACAGTGTCAGAGCACCCTGTCACATGATCCAAGCATGGATCATGTGACAGTGTCAGAGCACCCTGTCACATGATCCAAGCATGGATCATGTGACAGTGTCAGAGCACCCTGTCACATGATCCAAGCATGGATCATGTGACAGTGTCAGAGCACCCTGTCACATGATCCATGCATGGATCATGTGACAGGGTCAGAGCACCCTGTCACATGATCCAAACATGGATCATGTGACAGTGTCAGAGCACCCGGCTCTTGCTGCTGCTGCTCTGACGGTCCCTCAGCGGTTCACCTCGCTTGTCTTCGGTCTTGACGTCCCGGGATGTTCCTGATGCTTGTTAAGACACACGGAGAGGAGGGGGGAGGAACAAGCCCCATCCTCCTCCTCCTCTTCCTCCTCCTCCTCCTCCTCATCCCTCTCTCTGGGAGTCATTCCACGCCACCAGCTTTCAAACCTGTGAGATATATCAAATAATCTTCATCTGCGTCTGTGGCACCACTGAAGTAGATCAAAGTCATTCAAAGGGATTTCTCTGGCGGGGGGTTTTGACAGACCTGTAAATAACCACCTCCACTGGGTCCTGGATCATTCTCTGCTTGTTGCTGGCTGTCGACCATGTGTTCGATGACGTGTGTTGTTGGCCTAGTTACGAGCAAGGGTAAAAACATAACCTATCAAAGATGGACCGGAGGTTATGTTTTCTCCCCTGTTTGTCGGGTTTGTCTGTCCGCTGTACAGAATTGGACAAAACTGGTGGTTTGATTACTTCCAAGGAACAGTTGATTCGATTTTGGCGCAGATCCCGATTTGAATGGGGATCCAGGGGACTCCACTGAGGGCCCTCTAGAACAGTGGTTCCCAACCTGGGGGGCGCGCGCCCCCCTTGGGGGGGCGCCAAAGATCGCAGGGGGGGCGCCAGGCCTCAGATGATTTGAGGCCTAATATCATATATAATTGTAACGCAATACATGATTGTCGCTAAAAGCCTTGTCTCTACATTACAATAAAATATAGAAATTTATTGATTAATTAATTTTAATAAAAATTCTACAAATTAATCTGATACTCCTCCGATTCGCGCCAACATTGACGTTACTGTGTCAGCTTCCGTGGTAGTAACAGTTTGCTGTGCTTGCTAGCTAGCGAC
>CM051010.1:27969708-27989708 GCA_027704905.1 Muraenolepis orangiensis
GCAAGTAAATTCATACGCTGTAAAGATTATATATTATTATATTAAGTATATATATATATAATATAATATAAATATGGGAAACTAGACGTCAACAGTCTTCTTGGATGTGTGATGAGAAACGCTTTGACCACACACACGCAACTCACCCGCCGTTTAAACATGACTGTGTTCATGTATTAAAACATGACAATGTGATATTTATGTTTATAAGCATTTCTCTATTATCTCTGTATCTGTGTGTCTGTTGGCTTCACTATTTGTCATCATATCCCCTGTTTGATGGACTTATTGTGTCAAATCTAGGGAGACAACTTATTGTACTACAGAACTGGTTCTGCTCTTGGAGGCTTGTTGGGAAGGACATGTAATTAATTATATATTATGTTATAATATATGTGTAGATTATATTAGTATGGCTTGTTAGGAATTGCACGTCTAGTGACTAATGGTTCTCTTGTCTACCTGTTAAATGACCTTTTTGTAGGTCGCTCTGGACAGAACCGTCTGCTAAATGACTGTAATGTAGTGTTATGTAATACATCACAACATGCAGTAGCCACTCACTCCTCTCTCGACAGTCCAATCACAAGAGTGGACCCTGTCAATAGTTAATAATGGGTAATAACCCTGTTTAACAGTGATGGAGTTCCACCAGTATCCCCGGAACCCCTCCCCCCCTCGTCTCGTCACCTCCTAGCGGTTGTGTTAGCAGCGCTAACCGCTGTCAGCTAGCGTCCACATGGATGACGTCTGGTGGTTAATAGACTGTAAATCAAAACCACCACCAACGACGGGTCACTTAAGCCGTCCGCTCAAGGTTAACCTGACGATTGCTTTTAGAGTGAATGAGAGGAGAGAAAGGTCTCTCTCTCTCTCTCTCTCTCTCTCTCTCTCTCTCTCTCTCTCTCTCTCTCTCTCTCTCTCTCTCTCTCTCTCTCTCTCGCTCCACTCCTTCACACACACTGGCTGTCTCACAACCCTCCCCCATCCACGTAACGTTGTCCAAATCCACTTTCTATCTGTCTGTCTGTCTGTCTGTCTGTCTGTCTGTGTGTCTGTCTGTCTGACCGTCTGTCTGACTGTCTGTCTGTGTGTCTGTCTGTCTGACCGTCTGTCTGACTGTCTGTCTGTGTGTCTGCTCGTCTGTCTGTGATCTCTCCTCTGTCCATGCGGTTGAATTAGCGTCCATTCATTTAGCCACGTAGCAGACGATAAAAGCTTTGCATTGACTGCTTTTGATTGGCGGGTGAGAGGGTTTGAATGGATGGAGGGAAGGTTGGCGAGAGAGAGAGAGAGAGAGAGAGAGAGAGAGAGAGAGAGGAGAGAGAGAGGAGAGAGAGAGAGAGAGAGAGAGAGAGAGAGAGAGAGTCAGAGAGTCAGAGAGTCAGAGCAGATGGAAGATATGCAATGTTGCCCTTGTACTTTACTGAGTGTGTGTGTGTGCGTGTGTGTGCGTGTGTGTGTGTGTGTGTGTGTGTGTGTGTGTGTGTGTGTGTGTGTGTGTGTGTGTGTGTGTGTGTGTGTGTGTGAGTGGTGGTGTGTGTGTTGCGGAGGCAGGGAGGGAGGGGGGAGGGAGGGAGGGAGGGAGGGAGGGAGGGAGGGAGGGAGGGAGGGGGAGGGGGAGAAAGCGATGGAGTGGTCGGTGTGGTCGTAGTTACTCAAGGACATCCAATGCGATCTGACGCCAAATGCAAACCTATTTAAATTTCAATCCATTTCTAAATGGAAATATTTTTCTTCTTTGGCGTCGGACATCTGAGCTCCGGAGGTGAAGGACAGAATGAACTCACCGTCATGTCAGGGACTAGCCAGCAGCCTGTGTGTGTGTGTGTGTGTGTGTGTGTGTGTGTGTGTGTGTGTGTGTGTGTGTGTTGTGTTGGTGATATCAATGGGGATGGACTCTGGAGGATAAGATTAGCTCGTCTTCGTTATGTAATAGAAATCCTGTTGTTTTTTTTGGGTCTGCTTTGAGTTGCGGTGCGTTGCATCATGTTGTTGCGCTAGCTACTAAAAGGTCCACATCTTCCTCTTCATCTTCAGGGATGGAGTCGAACAAATCTTTCGTTTTAAATCGTTTTAGCTCATGGAGAATCTGTATTTAATCTGTATTTAACGTGGGCCCTTATATAAAATGAGAGGATTTGTTGTTATTATAAAAAACGGTGCAGGATTAACCAAAAGTGTCCCTGAATTCTCCCTGGAACGAGCCTTGGATGAATGGTTTGTTCCTGAAATGACTTCAAAGTAATAACCTTTTTTAATTTTTATGGAAAGGTTGTGTTATTGTTAATGAATTGCCTTAATCAAGCGGTGTGTTGATGTTCTGAGCAGCGGCTGACAGGACGTAGCGCTGAATCGGCTTCACTTACTGCAAAACATTGTCACCGCGGCTTCTTCTCACACAGCAATTAAAATTAAAGTGGGTAAGAAATCAAAATGGGAATTTAATTAAAGTGAACTAAATTCACAGCTGTCCCGTTGACGTGTCACCAGGGGAAAGACGGAACAGATGTTGACAAGGTGGGAGATAAGAAATACCACAGGAAGGCAGCTCACAGAACAGGGAATGGAAGACCAGAAACACTCAGACTGAGAGGGCTCTCAGTAGAGAGCATACCTCCACCACACCAAAAAGTCCCCTGGATCTGGATTTGGATCCGGATCTGAGCCAAAATCGAATCAACTGTTCCTTGGCCCATTAGTAATCTAAACACCAACAAGTGTCATCCAATTATGTGCATAACTGGTTGAGTTATCTTGCTAACAGACAAATAAACCGACAGACAGACAGGGGTGAAAAACCTAACCTCCTCCCATCCTCGATGGCGGAGGCAACAAACGTTTGTATTTATTAAGCAGAAGCGTGCGTCATGTGCTTTTGGGTAGAGATCCATACGTGTGTAACAACATCATGCCTCCATACTTAACACAGCGTGGGGACCTTCTCCGTGCAGCAGAGCCCCTGCTGACGCCCACCCAGGGGGGCGTAGTACCAGCGTCACGGGCGCGTTAGGGAGAGTAATTATGAAGATGGGGAACCAGCCAGGGGTGAAATGGGAGTCCAGCCAGAGCCGATTTCAACGGTCCGCGGGGCAATTCCCCGCTTTGGCGATGGCATGAGCGTTTCAGTAATTACAGTATAGAGACGCGGGCTGGCTTTATCGTCCTCTTATCTGTGTGCTTAAGATCCACACACGTGTATGCTAAACAGAGACGGCTGTTTTGACAACAGTATTTAACAATTATGTCGGATCACATTGAGGAATCTCAACCATTATGTCAACAAACATGAACCTACATTTGAATCTGCTCCTGCTTTGCTCTCATTGATCGGCAGGCTGCACAAAGTGACTTACATTTAGTGTTTAAGTTTTACGTGTGGTATATGTGGTGTATATAAATATGTGGTATGTATGGTATGTACTGCAGTGGCGAACCCTGTCTATGACAACTGGACCTTCTGTATAACCCCTCCCCCAGTCGAACATTGGTTGTTCTAGTCAGACGGACGTCACGGAGGCAGCGTTATCTCATTTAGGCAGATCTGATTGTCGCAGCCAATTTCCAAGTTGACCATAGTTGTCAAAGCAGTGTCCATTTAGTGTAAGTAACAGTTAAGTTAAGTTATTTAAGTAACAGCACAACACAGACCACCACAGAGGCTATCGATGAAAGGGACGGTCTAAAACGATACGTGAAAAGGCTTAACGTAACTTAAAGTTCCAAAACAGCGATCAATAATCATACATTTCTCTGGCATATGTCTTGTCATTAGCACTTCCACCTGTCAAAATATCAAAACCTAAAACATACTATTACAGAAGTTATGTTACATTAAGTGTTTTCCTCTCATAAATTAGTCTCATTACTGGCTCAATAGAGAGGAAAACACTTAATGTCACATAACGTCCGTAATGGTAGGATTTAAGTTCAGATATTTTGACAGGTGAAAGTGCTAATGACAAGGCATATGCCAGACACATTTGGTGACTATTGATCGCGGTTTTGTAACTCTTAGTTACGTCTTTTCACGTACAATGCTTAACAAACCCAAGACAGCCATTAACTAATCATTCAACAAGTGTGTGGAAACAAAATGCAACAACCAGCTCAACGAGACGCAACACTGAGACAAAACCAGCTAAGACAAATGAGTCTCATTCACCAACGATGTTCACTTAAAGACCAAATCCATTCTCCTGTCCTTCTGAATGTTTCGATAACCCGGTCATAAAGCTGATCATGGAGAGCTATGGAAGCTAATGCAGAGAGTCAGGATTGTCCTGTTCTGTTCCTTCATATGTTTTTATAATATTAAAATGTCCTTTCCACAGATGCAGTGGTGACGGGGATCGTTAAAACTTTTTATAATGTTAATCTTTTCACTGAATGGTCGTCTTGAAAAGAGTACTAACAACAATTCTGCAACAACATAATCTTCCCCTGTTGCCATATCGACGTAAAAAACCAACGTAGAAAAAAACCAACGTAGCACTAAGCTAGATCCTCTGTCTCGAGCCAGTGAACTGGACCTTCTAGCGTACTATGGAACCATGGGGAAATCTGAAAGAATACGCCCATTGGCTACGTACCAATATATGATTGGTTGATCAAATTGTCAATCCAAACGTACGCTCTCATTCAGTCTAAGGGCCAAAGCAATCGGGAATACTTTGGTTGAGGGATATTCTTCCCAGCAACCCAGAAAAATATCTGATTGGTTGCATTTAAAAAAAAAAAATTCCACAAAACCACTCAAATGCGTCAATAAATAAAACAAATCAACATAACACTGTAATATAACAGATAACAACAAAGATACGATTCTCATTTATTCTTTTTATTTAAATTGAATACAATTTTATTAATACAATTAATTCGATTTTTTTTGTTTCATCTGAGGGTTCCAGGGTCTTCTCTGAATACCTTGAAGGCCCTGACGTTTCACCACTGATGTACTGTATGTAAATACAGAAGTTGTTCTCTCGGGCCGCTAAGCGAATCCGACGAAACTCGACTGGATTGGGAGACCGCCGCGGGAAACACCGGCGAGCCTAGAGGCTAGTCACGAGAAACCTCCAATAACCTCTGAAATCCTCTAACCTCTGAAAACCTCTCCCTTGTGGTCCAGATATCGACGAGTGCGCCCAGGGGAAGCACTACTGCCGGGAGAACACCATGTGTGTGAACACCGCCGGCTCCTTCATGTGCATCTGTCACACGGGCTACATCAGGATCGACGACTACTCCTGTACAGGTGAGGAAAATCACCTGCAAACCACCACCATTACCACCACCACATCCGCCACTTCCACCACCACCACCACCACCACCTCTACAACCACCACCTTCACCACCACCACATCCGCCACCTCCACCACCACCACCACCACCACCACCACCTTCACCACCACCACTGCTATAACCACCACCTTCACCACCACCACCACCACCACCACCACATCCGCCACATCCGCAACCTCCACCTCCACCACCACCACCTCCTACTGAACTGCTAGGAGTGCTGCCACTAACATTAACATTACACTATCATAACATTAACATTACACTATCATAACATTAACATAACATGACACTATCATAACATTAACATTACACTATCATAACATTAACATTACACTATCATAACATTAACATAACATGACACTATCATAACATTAACATTACACTATCATAACATTAACATGACACTATCATAACATTAACATTACACTATCTTACTTTTGCTGGACTTTCTGGACTCATCACAGTTAGTGCACTGTACTGCACTGTACTCACCATGCTGCTGCACTACTGCACTTGATTTTAAATGTACATACATCAGTCACTTTTTTGTTCTTTTGATGTAATTTGTAATGTTTTTATTGTGTATAGTATTGTGTATTGTGTAGTGTGTAGAGTATTGTTATAGTATTGTGTATTGTGTAGTGTGTAGAGTATTGTGTATAGTGTTGTGTTTTATGAATCCATACTGAGGAGGGAATGGGGAGTAAGCGTTCCACTGTACTTGTTGCAAACGGCAAATACAAATCTTGAATCTTGAACACCACCACTGCTGCAAATGGACCTCATTCATACACAGCCCTTTCAACCAAAGTGCTTTACAAGTTATGCCTCACTGTCACCCGTCCAAACACACATAAATACACACACATTCATTTACACATTCATCCACACGTTCACCCACCGACGGCGGTGTCAGCCATGCAAGGAGACAGCCAGCACGTCAGGAGCAGTTAGGGTTAGGGTGCCTTGCTCAGAGACACCTTGGGCTAGGAAGGAGCCGGGGAATCTAACCAGCAACCGGACGGTTGCTGGTTCGATCCCCTGGCTCCTTCCTAGCCATGCCAGGAGACAGCCAGCTGGTCAGGACCAACTTAAACATGATGTTTTTAAAGTGATGATGGCAAGAACTTTTATTTTGAATCCCCAGTCTGGTAGAGGGTGTGCATTTTTGGCATCAGATAGTTTAATTATTATTCTAATTATTGAATAGCGTTGACTAGGCAGTCGTTAAGATGTTGAGACAGAAGGAGGAGATGACTCACCCTGGGTCTAACTCTATGAGTTCTGATCCCTCTAGGAGCCCCGGTGTAATGCATCGGGACCAAGCAGCGCTGATGGATCGGATCATCAGCTCCACCTAGGCCACGCCTCCCCTTCTACAAGGAGGTGTGGCCATAATATGAGATTAATAAATATGAGATTAATACATATGAGTTTAATACATATGAGATTAATACATATGAGATGAATAATTATGAGTTTAATACACATGATATTAATAAATATAAACTTAATAATTATGAGATTTATAAATATGAGATAAATACATATGACATTAAAACATATGAAATGAATACATATGAGATTAATAAATATGAGAGCAGAGCTTGTTTAGTATTCAGAGGGACGAGTGTTTGACTTTGATTTGGACCCATTGGTTTTCTGGTGGTCATTAGCAGCAGCACATTCGAGCAGAGATGAGATACACACACACACACACACACACACACGCACAAGCACACACACAAGCACACACACACACACACACACACACACACACACACACACACACACAAGCACAAGCACACACACACACACACGCACGCACGCACGCACGCACGCACGCACGCACGCACGCACGCACGCACGCACGCACGCACGCACGCACGCACGCACGCACGCACACACACACACACACACACACACACACACACACAGTTTTAGTGTTACATCATGATGATTGGGTTTGGGCCTCAGGTCAAATGAAAAAAGGACATTTAAAAAATGAAAGTTAAATAGCAGAATTCAGCCACTAGTGAACTACCCAGACCCTCCTGAACAAGGTCACTATATTGATCTTAGTGTAACACACACACACACACACACACACATGGTGGTATAGGGCCCCCTGGTGGTGGTGTAGGGCCCCCTGGTGGTGGTCCAGGGCCCCCTGGTGGTGGTCCAGGGCCCCCTGGTGGTGGTCCAGGGCCCCCTGGTGGTGGTATAGGGCCCCCTGGTGGTGGTCCAGGGGCCCCTGGTGGTAGTCCAGGGGCCCCTGGTGGTAGTCCAGGGGCCCCTGGTGGTGCTCCAGGGCCCCCTAGTGGTGGTCCAGGGCCCCCTGGTGGTGTTCCAGGGGCCCCTGGTGGTGGTATAGGGGCCCCTGGTGGTGGTATAGGGGCCCCTGGTGGTGCTACAGGGAACTGAGTTCTGTGTGCATATCTCCCGGGAGGCGAGGCAGGCTCTGCCTCTCCATCTGTAATTAAAAAAGCTATTTGCGCTAAATACAAACACAGTAGCAGCACCGCACTAGAGAGGAGGGGGCTGGGGGCGCAGCGGTGGTGTGTGTGTGTGTGGATGATTTGTGTGAGTGTGTGTGTTTGTCCGAGTGTATACGTGTGTGTGTGTGTGTGTGTGTGTGTGTGTGTTTGTGTGAGTGGGTATTTGTTTGTCTCAGCATGTGTGTGTGGGTGTGTGTGTGTGTGGGTGTGTGTGTGTGTGTGTGTGTGGCATCCTGTGTCATTGCAGTTAGACTTATTTCCAGGAGATGTATTCCTCCTTCACTTCCAAACAGGAAATGGATCAAACAAAGATATTTGGTATTTCTCATTATTTTATCAAATTGCTCTGGAAATGATCCAAGATATGAAACATGGCGGCAAAAACCCTGGTGTGTACCAAATACACTGTGTGTGAGTGTTAAAGACACTGTGTGTGTGTGTGTGTGTGTGTGTGTGTGTGTGTGTGTGTGTGTGTGTGTGTGTGTGTGTGTGTGTGTGTGTGTGTGTGTGTGTGTGTGTGTGTGTGTGACAGTGTGTGTGTGTGTGTGTGTGTGTGGGGGGGGGGGGGTGTGGGTGTGTTAGTGACAGTGTGTGTGTGTGTGGGGTGTGTGTGTTGGTGTGTTAGTGTGGGTGTATGTGTTTGTATGTATGTTAATGACATTGTGTGTGTGTGTTAATGACACTGTACCCGTGCGTGTGTGCGTGTGCGTGTGACTCAATGTTAATGACACAATGACACTGTGTGTGCAGGTGTGTGTGTGTGTGTGTGTGTTAAATAACACTATGTGTGTGTATGTGTATGTATGTATGTATATTAATGACACTGTGTCTGTGTGTGTGTGTGTGCCTGTCTGTGCGCACGCATGTGTGTGTGTGTTAATGACACTGTGTGTGTGTGTGTTTGTGTGTGTGTGTGTGTGTGTGCGTTAATGACACTGTGTGTGTATATATGTGTTAATGACACTGTGTGTGTATGTGTATGTGTGTGTGTGTGTGTGTGCTAATGACACTGTGTGTGTATATGTGTGTTAATGACACTATGTGTGTGTGTGTGTGTGTTAATGACACTGTGTGTGTGTATGTGTGTGTGTGTGTGTGTGTGTGTGTGTGTGTGTGTGTGTGTGTGTGTGTGTGTGTGTGTGTTAATGACACTGTGTGTGTATGTGTGTGTGTGTGTGTGTGTGTGTGTTAATGACACTGTGTGTGTGTGTGTATTAATGACACTGTGTGTGTATGTGTGTGTCTGTCTGTTAATGACACTGTGTGTTTTTGTGTGTGTGTGTATGTGTGTGTGTGTGTGTGTGTGTGTGTGTGTGTGTTAATGACCCTGTGTGTGTGTGTGTGTGTTAATGACCCTGTGTGTGTGTGTGTGTGTTAATGACCCTGTGTGTGTCGGTACAGAGTCTACCCCTCTGTTCTTCCAAGCGTCTCCTCCAGATTTACAATGAAGATGAATCCCCTCCCCTCCCCCGTGGATTAAATTGCTCCATGACATATATCCACATCAAAAATCAAAAATAAATGTAAAAGGCCTTGGAAGGAGGAGGAAGAAGAGGAAGAGTTAGAGGAAGAAGAGGATGAGGAAGAAGAGGAAGAGGCGCAGCTCCTTTATAAAGTCCATGTCTGTGATTAAACTCGGGGCTAGCAAGGCGCGGCTCCGCGGTCGTAATGACTTTTTTCCTCAGCGCCGGTCAAATTACCGCCTTAATCTCCCCGCTGAGTTATTGGTGCTATCAGACCCGGAACGTTCCACCGCCGGGCCGGGCGACTCTCGCGGCTCGGAACACCAATCAGGGCTGGCGGGGGAGGGGGTTACGTTTCAACCTCCTCCGCCAATATTAGCGGAAGGTGAACCGGCGCCAAATGAGATCCCGCGCAATAACGTGGGTTAGCATAATTCTGGTGTGGAAGGAATCAAACCAGGAACAAGGAGGGGGAGCGATAAAGGTTTGGCGCTGTTGAACCCACGAGACGACTTGTCGTGTGTACGTGCACATATGGATGTCTCCTGGCAACTAGCTCTCTGTAGCTAGTCAGCATGCTAAGCTATAGCCACGAGCTCACATGCTTTGTAAATCCCATTGGAAACATAGACGCTGCTCACACTCTGTTAGTGGTTACCGTGCTAAGCTAGCCACAAGCTTCCAGTCCATTGTCAATACCAATGAAACATGAGCACCACTAGCTAGCGCTCTGAAGCAGGTTACCATGCTAAGTTAGCCACAAGCTTCCATTTCCTGTCAATACCAGTGAATCATAAGCGGTGCTTGCTAGCGCTGTTCAGCTAGTTACCATGCTGAGCTAGCCACAAGCTTTCATTCCTTGTAAATACCAATAAAACATATGCGGCGCTAGCTTGCACTCTGTAGCCAGGTTAACGTGCCAAGCTAGCCTCGGGCTTCCATTCCCTTGTCAATACCAATGAAACATAAGCGCCGCTAGGTAGCGCTCTGTAGCCCGGGTTACCGTGCTAAGCTAACCACGAGCTTCTTCCCCGGGTCCTCGGGCAGGAAAATCCTGAAGGTGGTTTCAGGGATGCATTAAGCAGAAGCCTCTTCCCCCGGCGATGGATACGGTCCGTTGGAACGTGAAGTTCCAGGACATTTATTATCTGCGATGGATGGCGGGCCGATTAATAACCCGCGGGCTCAGCAGGGAGGACCTTCTCACCGTGGATGGACGCCATGTCTGTGTGTTGAGCTGACGTACAGTAGCCCTATTTCACCACCCTGCTCATTTATCCCCACCATCAGATTCAAGATTCAAGATGTTTAATTACCATTCACGTCAAGTACAATGGAACACTTGCTCAGTATGAATTCCTTCATACTCTACTGAACAATGCAATACTATACTATACAATGCTATACTAAACTATACAATACTATACTATAAACAGCACAATATACTACCTACGATATGCTATACTAAATACTATAAACACCATATGTGGTTTACTATATACGTTGAACAACACTATATACTATACTATGTACTACACTATATAGTACATAAACAACACTATATACCATACTATGTACTATACTATATACTATAAATAGCACTTTATACCATACTATACTATATACTATAAACAGAACTATACTATAACAATACTTTACACAATAAAAATAACAATAAAGTGACTGATGGATGATATGGGGAATTGTGCAAAGAGCATTTCTCCCGCTTCCCATGTGGAGATGAGCGGAGGAATCTTGGTTGAGTTCCTCCATCGGCGGTGTGGGTGGATGGTCTTACGTCAGCGGCGGTGCCAGGTGGGTGGGTTCCCCAGCCGGTGGTGGACTGAACCACGTTCTCACTTCAAAACATCACAACTCCAACGCTTGGTTGCTAAAACCCTTTGAAAAAGTAAACCACAAAGTAGCAGCATGTCCACGTGTCTCCCCTGTTTCTCCATCCCATCTTTAAATATAATTGTACCCTTCATCTTGAAGGTCAGGTCCTTGTCCTCTTCTTCTCCTCCTCATCTTCCTCCTCCTCGCCCTGAGGTGCTCCTCTCTCTGTGAGATTAGCCACTAATCCATGAAAGGTAGAGGATTGACTGGGCTCTCCCTTTGAATGCTATTAAAGCAGGCTGTCCTGAGGTGTGTGTGTGTGTATGTGTGTTGGATTGTGCCTGTGTGCATATAGGTGTGTGTGTGAGAGTGTGAGTAATCATGTCTTTGTCAGTGTGTTCATATATGCCTGTGTGTGTGTGTGTGTGTGTGTGTGTGTGTGTGTGTGTGTGTGTGTGTGTGTGTGCTTGATTGTGCCTGTGTGCATAAAGGTGTGTGTGCGAGTAATTGTGTCTTTGTGAGTGTGTGTTCATATGTCTGTGTGTCTGTGTGCCTGTGTGTGTGTGTGTGTGTCTGTGTGTGTCTGTGTGTGTCTGTGTGTCTGTGTGTGTCTGTGTGTGTCTGTGTGTCTGTGTGTGACTGTGTGTGTCTGTGTGTCTGTGTGTCTGTGTGTCTGTGTGTCTGTGTCCTAGTTCTAATCCTGTGATAACCAGACTTGGGAGGGAGGGAACGGGGGAGGGGGGGGGAGGGAGGGAGGGAGGGAGGGAGGGAGGGAGGGAGGGGTCAGAGGTGGAGCGGTGTGGTTCCGGGTGTAACAGAGATCAACAGCGATGACTTTCAGTCGGTCAATCCGACGGCTCTGAAGGCTAAAAGAGCTCAAAGACACACACACACACACACACACACACACACACACACACACACACACACACACACACACACATCGATGGACGGACACACACACACACACACACACACACATCGATGGACGGACACACACACACACACACACACATCGATGGACACACACACACACACACACACACACATCGATGGACACACACTCTTGACACCTGCTCTTTGTTATCAGGTGCAGCACATGTGTTGTTGTTGTTGGTTTTAGAGAGAGGCAAGAGACAGCAGCTTATTGTTTAAGAACCAATCAGAGTGATCATGCCTTAGACCCGCCTCTCTGTTTGACTGACAGCTTTATTGATCACTGAGATCTTCCATTAACCACTTTATTGTTCTTATGTAAATTTTGATTGTCTAGTATTGTTATAGCATAGTGTGTATAGTCTATAGTTTATAGTATATAGTATAAAGTGTTAAATATAGTATAGTATAGTATTGTTATAGTATAGTGTTGTGTATAGTATAAAGTAGATAGTGTTGTTTATAGTAAAGTATAGTATTGTAGTATAGTATAGCATTCCATTGTACTTGTTACACATGGACAATAAAGATTCTTGAATCTTGAATCAGCTCGAAACAGCTAGCTTTGATGTAGTACACTGCTGGTGCCTGGTGTTGCTGTAGCGTAGCGTAGCATTAGCTACATCTCTCTGGGGGTTCGTAGCTTCAGTGTAGCGAAGCTTCATTTTATGTACAGAGGAACCGGTAGCTCAGCGCGCTACACTTGTGTGTTTTGACAAGGGAAAATATCCCCAATGGTCGGTTATATATTAGCTGTTTTCTGAGTCAAATGTTCAGCACGTTTATTTATGGAACATATCTAGTGTTTCAAATATAGGTTGTTGTTTTTTTGTGTTTGTCAAGTAACACTTTTAAATATTGCCGTGCGTGAACTTGGGGGTCACACAGACTGTTACCTCCGATAAGCTAATAAATAAATGAAAATAAATAGAAGATTTTCATCTGCTTGTGTTTTCCACCGAGTTATAATGTAATCTCGATTGGGAATTAGTCGTTTAGTTCGGGCAAAAATCGGGGATGAATGAAATTCCAGGAGAAATTGATTAACGAATGAGATCTCGTCGTGCGGAACATGAATTTCTTTCGGTTGAAATTGAATCTGGACAAAGTTCTCTTTCTCTCTAATTCCATTAAGCGGCGTAGCCGGGGAGCTAATCTAAATACCCCACCGCTTCTCCATCCTGCCGTCCTTCCCTCCCTCCCATCCTAACGGAGCGATAAGTAACCAAGCGTAGCGTACCGTAACGTAGCTCGAACGTAACGTCGAGGCTGGACCGCCGTTCTTCTTCCCCCGTCCAACTTAGAGGCTGGACTGAGCGTGAGGGTGGATGCTTTTGTTTATTAATGAAGTCATTAATTATATAATAAGTCAATTCAAACAGTCAGTTCTGTTTCATCCACACACACACAAACAACCAAGTGTCCCTCACCAAACATAACCACCAGAAGAAGTGGAATTCTACTCTTACAGAGTAGGAATGCTGGTCGGATAGCGGAGACACGGGCAAAAGCATAGGATTCTAAATGTTATTATTTCAATAAATGTTAAAATGATATTAGTACATTATATTATCTTATCTTAGTGACAGTGACCCAACAAAAGGGATGGCAGCAGTACTCAGCAACTTGAGGTTTGAGGTCTTCTTGCTATCCCCACAAACCCTTTAACCGTTCACGCTGACGGAGGCTGACGGAGGCTGGCGGAGGCTGGCGGAGGCTGGCGGAGGAGAGGCAGCCGTTAGAGGCTTCAGTAGCCTCTCCCCGAGCACGCGACAAGCTCATCCTCGCCTCACGGACGATGTGAATATTAGACTAACCCGACGGTGGAAGCGAGACAGATGCTTTTCGACCCGGAGGTCAGACATCACTGAGGAGGAGGGAGGGGGAGGGGGGAGTGGGTAGGGGAGGGGGGAGGGGGGGGGGGGAGGGGGGGGGGGAGGGGGGGAGATACTGCGGGACAGCTATACAGTTTATATTTATGACACATAATGGATTGTTTATCCGTTTTCAGCTGAGGTGACTACAGTAGACCTAAATCACACACACACACACACACATACACACACACACACACATATACACACACACACATACACACACACACATACACACACACACACACACACACACACACACACACACACACACACACACACACACACACACACACACACACACACACCACACACACGCGCGCAGCGATGACAGTTTGGACAGAAATATGTGAAAATACAAATACGAATGGAAGTCAGAGCGGTTGACAACACACCCCACTCCACACACACACACACACATACACACACACATACACACACACACACCACACTCCACACACACACAAGCCGGCGGAGGATGAATTATATATTGCCGTTGGCTCCGTTTAACGAGAAGTCAGCGCTGCTTGAGATGGCGGTGACTTATGGGCTCACATTGGTTGCGGTTTGCGGTCCAGCGGTGGATGGCGTTGGCCCGGCAGCACGCAATCAGGTCCACGCCTCGGGCCGAGCCGTCCTTTCATTCGGAGAGAAGTGAGAAACAAACACGACACAATCAGATGCAACCGTGCAATTTTCTTCCCCAAAAGTACCCATGTTCTCATAAAACTATCGCTAAAGATACCGATTTCTGCAGATCTCTCACCCCCTGAAATGCGTTTCACCTGCGCCTCCACACCTCCCCACACTCCCCCCCACACCTCACCCCCCACTCCCACGCCCCCCCCACACCGCCCCCCCCACACCCACCTCCCCCCCACACCTCCCCACACCCCCCCCACACCTCCCCCCCCACACCCCCCCCCCACACCACCTCCCCCCCACACCTCCCCACACCCCCCCACACCTCCCCCCCACACCCCCCCCACACCCACCCCCCCCCCACACCTCCCCACCCTCCCCCCCCTACCTCCCCCCCACACCATCCCCCCCCCACAGCAACCTCCCCCCCATAACCCTCCCCCCCCACACCCACCTCCCCCCCTCGAGCCTCCCCCCCACACCCACCTCCCCCCCACACTCCCACACCCCCCCACAACCTCCCTCGCCCACACCCCCCCCCACACCCACCTCCCCCACACCTCCCCACCCCCCCCCCACACCTCCCCCCCCACACCCCCCCCCACAACCCTCCCCACACCTTCCCCCCACGCCTCCCCCCCACACCTCCCCCCCACACCCACCTCCCCACCCACACCTCCCCCACCTCCCCCCCCACACCTCCCCCACAGACCCCGTCCCCCCACACCTCCCCACACTAACCTCCCCCCCACACCTTCCCCAACACCCCGCTCCCCCCACCCTCCCCACCGCCCCCCCACACCTCCCCACACCCCCTCCCCCCCCAACCCCCCTCATTTCTTTGTTTGTTTTTTGAGAGGGCCTAAAAATAAAAAAACTCTAAAGCAGGAAATTGGAAAAGGACACATTTGCAGGTATTGTGTTCCTGCCGACGCTCTCAAATCCAACCTCGCCTCAGTGTCTGTTTTTAGACTCAAAGGATCATTCATGACACGATGAGATTAAAAACTGTGAATGATAACAGTATGAAAGAAGACGTGAAAAGGACGACACAGTACGGTGCATTCATTAAAGGACTGTTGACTCTCCTCATTCCTCCTTCCATCCGTTAATAATTCATTCATATTCCCACTGCCGCTCCGTCCTTCTTCGGGATGAATGATTCATTGTTGAATGGTGGAGATGGGATTGGGAGTACACCATGTGATGGAGACATCGTTTTGTTCCTCCTTCTCCTCTCTGCTCCTCTCTCCTCCTCTCCCCTCCTCTCTCCTCCTGTCTCCACCTGTCTCCACTTGTCTCCTCCTCTCTCCTCCTGTCTCCACCTGTCTCCACCTGTCTCCTCCTCTCTCCTCCTGTCTCCACCTCTCTCCTCCTCTCTCCTCCTGTTTCCACCTCTCTCCTTCTCTCTCCTCCTCTCTCCTCCTCTCTCCTTCTCTCCTCATCTCTCTTCTCCACCTCTCTCCTCCTATCTCCACCTCTCTCCTCTCTCCTCCTCTAATTCTATCTCCTCCTGTCTCCACCTCTCTCCTCCTGTCTCCTCCTCTCTCCTCCTGTCTCCACCTCTCTCCTTCTCTCTCCTCCTCTCTCCTCCTCTCCACCTCTCTCCTCCTCTCCTCCTCTCCTCCTCTCCTCCTCTCCTCCTCTCCTCTCTACCTCTCTCCTCCTCTCTCTTCCTCTCCACCTCTCTCCTCCTCTCTCCTCTCTCCTTCTCTCTCCTCCTGTCTCCTCCTGTCTCCTCCTCTCCTGTCTCCTCCTCTCCCCTTCTCTCCCCTTCTCTCCTTCTCTCCTCCTCTCTGACGCAGGGTTTCGTCAAATTGACAAATATGACTAACTCAAATATGAGTTTGTCATATTTGATTTATAACTGTGGCCACGGTGAGACGGTAGAGAGTGATATGAGCCCTGAAGTGCAAGTCACACCGACAAATAGGAAAACACAACAACAAATAAAAAATACACCCACAAATAGGGAATCACAACAGAGAAACACAAACAGCAAGCACACATCAGAACACACAAGGACTTAATCTCCTATCAGAAAAGGTATGGACAGATCGTCACTGATTGGACACGCTGTCATCTCTTTAGGAGGAATGAATCTTTGTTTCTCTCTGGCTTCAGGAAGTCTGGTGATGAGCGGAACAGAGGGTGACTCAGTACATGGAGGTCCTTTCCCAAAACATCTCATCATTCATTTCATCATTTCATCTGCTTCACAACTCTCAACTTCCTATTATTTTCCATTGTGTTTTCTGATTTGTTTTTGTGTTTCCTGATTTGTTCTTGTGTTTTAATATAAGTTTCAAGATTCCAGATGTTTAATAGCCATATGCGATATCTTTATCTTTATCTATCTTCATCTTTATCTAGCTTATGCAATTTTCTTTGTTATCTGCACTTCAGGGCCGCCATAGAAAACAGTAGAAGGCTTTCACTTTCACTTATATTGCAAATATTAGCAATGTTTAACGCAAAAGTCCAACAAATCTTAAAAATACCAAAAATACAGTCACCGGGGGCCGATACACACACACACAGACACACACACACGCAGGCACGCACACACACACACACACGCACACACACACACACACACACACACACAGACACACACACACACGCAGGCACGCACACACACACACACACAGACACATGCACACACACACACACACACACACACACACACACACACACACACACACACACACACACACACACACACACACACACACACACACACACACACACACACCTGTCTCTGCTAGCTGTGTCATCCTGTCGATTCTGAGTGACGTCTCTCTGACAGCTCAACAGAAATATGACTTTGGGCGAGGGACCTCAATCCCTCCACTCTCTCTCCCTCCACTCTCTCTCCCTCCACTCTCTCTCCCTCCACTCTCTCTCCCTGCACACCACTCCCTGCACACCACACAGGATTGATGTGCCCTCGAGCAGGCTTCAATTCTGCCTATCAGGAGGTGTGTGTGTGTGCACATGCATGTGTGTGTGTATGTGCACATGCATGTGTTTGTGTGTGTGTGTATGTGCACATGCATGTGTGTGTGTGTGTGTGTATGTGCACATGCATGCATGTGTGTGTGTGTGTATGTGCACATGTGTGTGTGTGTGTGTATGTGCACATGCGTGTGTGTGTGTGTATGTGCACATGCGTGTGTGCGTGCGTGTGAGTGTGCGTGCCTGCGTGCGTGCGTGTGTGTGTGTGTGTGTGTGTGTGTGTGTGTGTGTGTGTGTGTGTGTGAGAGATGCAGAAACAAGAAGTCGAGGCAGTTCCTCTTAAGTGCCCTTCAATCCATCTCTCTCGCTCTCAATCTCCATCTCCCACACGCACGCTCTCTCTCACACACACACACACACACACACACACACACACACACACACACACACACACACGCACACACACACACACTCACACACACACACACACACACACACACACACACACACACACACACACACACACACACACACACAGCTATCCCCGACATGAACCCATCCCAATGTCCCTTTGAATTGGGAGCAGCTCTCTCTCAGGAGATGTAATGGATGGCGTGATGGGAGAAAAAGATGGGTGCCGTATTCTCCCCCCCCCCCTGACTCCCTCGCTCACCCCCCCCTCGGGGATGTATTCTAGCCTCATTGTTTCGAGCGGTTCATCCAAATGCGTTAAACCAACGTGTTTAATGAAACCCCCGTATTGCAGAAATCCGCTTAAAAGCCATTAGAGCGGCAGGCCGTACGGCGGCAAGTCTGCAGGTGGGGTTAGGAGCTGTCATTTGAGTGTGATCCATTAGAAACGCCATCCCCCTCCGTCACCTATTAGTCCGTTGAAAGGCTTCGTGTTCTGGTCCACTGCGCATTGCCTGAGACAATTTAGATTTTTTTTGAACTGCTGCCGGCTAATTTCTGACCAATTCGCTGCATCTCAACCCTGATTGGTTTCGGGGACATCCATCTAGCCTGTCAACCAGGTGGGCTAACGGTGTTATTAGACCTGTTGCATAGGCTGGGGAGAGTGGGATTCTAACATCTAGAAAGAGTCAATGCAGAGTAATTATTCAATACAACATGTTATTAAGTATTATTAATATGTAATAAATAACAAAAACATTAAATTAACGCGAACATAACAAACATTCAGAGGAGCCCGACCCCTTGCTCAGAGCGGTGATCTTCAGGTTATCCAGAGAGGGTGAGAGTTCGTCATCGTCCACAAATCCTGCTGCTTCAGGAGCATGTCGAGACCTCTGGTTCACCCTCTCCACCGTGAGGGTGAACCTCTGCCTGTCCAGAGACAGACAGAGGTTCACCCTCTCCACCGTGAGGGTGAACCTCTGCCTGTCCAGAGACAGACAGAGGTTCACCCTCTCCAACGTGAGGGTGAACCTCTGCCTGTCCAGAGACAGGCAGAGGTTCACCCTCTCCACCGTGAGGGTGAACCTCTGCCTGTCCAGAGACAGGCAGAGGTTCACCCTCTCCAACGTGAGGGTGAACCTCTGCCTGTCCAGAGACAGACAGTGGTTCACTCTCTCCACCGTGAGGGTGAACCTCTGCCTGTCCAGAGACAGGCAGAGGTTCACCCTCTCCACCGTGAGGGTGAACCTCTGCCTGTCCAGAGACAGACAGTGGTTCACCCTCTCCACCGTGAGGGTGTCGGGGTCCCGATTGAGTGTAATCATCGAATGCCTTGCTAGACCAACATCTAAAACATATCCTATTCTTATCCTTTTTACATCGATCAATTCAACTGTGAAAAGTCAAGTCAAAATCAAACTACATCTTGTATACGTGGAATATTATGTTTTAAGACGTCTCAGACCCTGGCCAAAAAATACAAGCTTTGATCAGTCTTACGTCGACCTTGATCTGAGTTCACTGTCCGCCACTTCGGTTCGGTGTCTGCAAAATCATCATAAATACACAAAAAAAATTAAAATAGAACTAGCACTTGAAATTCCTTGTGGTGTGAACTTTTTACGTAACGTTATGGTACCGGTGGACCTGTGGACCTCAAGGTGGCGTCCTCAACATCTGTGTGGTTCCTTGTTTCCTCGGCAGAACATGACGAGTGCCTCAGTGGAACGCACGACTGCGACCGCAACGCTCTGTGCTTCAACATGGTGGGAGGACACAGCTGCTCCTGCAAGCCGGGGTACACTGGGAACGGCACCATCTGCAAGGGTAAGAGAGCGGGCGTGTGTGTGTGTTCGGACACCACCTGACACCACCTGACACCACCCGACATGTGTCCTACATGCCGTAACCTGCTGTATGTTACTAGCCTGATAGCCTGATAGAGTTATCTCCGTAGCTCTCCCTTATCCATTTCCGGCGGTCGATTTTCCCCTCACCGATCACTCGAGCGTCTGAGTCTAACGTTGTTTTAAGTCGACATACTGATGTGTTGCCATGGCAACATATTG
>CM051010.1:27999708-28002208 GCA_027704905.1 Muraenolepis orangiensis
TGGAGCTTGGTTTCTCTGGTGGTTCTTAAGAACAGTCGGGGTTATCTCAAGACAGGAGAGTGTCCCTCCCTCTCTGTCTCTCTCTGTCTCTCGGTGTCCCTCTCTCTCTCTCTCTCTCTCTGTCTCTCGGTGTCCCTCTCTCTCTCTGTCTCTCTCTGTCTCTCGGTGTCCCTCTCTCTCTCTCTCTCTCTCTCTCTGTCCTCTCGGTGTCCCTCTCTCTCTCTCTCTCTCTCTCTCTGTCTCTCGGTGTCCCTCTCTCTCTCTCTCTCTCTCTGTCCTCTCGGTGTCCCTCTCTCTCTCTGTCTCTCTCTCTGTCTCTCTCGGTGTCCCTCTCTCTCTCTGTCTCTCTCTCTGTCTCTCGGTGTCCCTCTCTCTCTCTCTCTCTCTCCGTCTCTTTGTCCTCTCCCTTTGTCTCTCCCTCTCTGTGTCTCTCCGACTCTGTCTCTCTGTCTCTCTGTGTCCCTTCCTCTGTGTCTCTCTCTCTGTCTGTCTCTCTGACTCTCTCTCTGTCTCTCTGTCTCCTGCTCTGTCTCTCTTCTGCCTCTCTCTCTCTCTCTCCTCTCTCTCTCTCTCTCTCTCTCTCTCTCTCTCTCTCTCTCTCTCTCTCTCTCTCTCTCTCTCTCCTCTCTCTCTCTCTGACACATCCTTGTCCTCTGTTGGAAGTGGATGAAACATTCCCACCTCCTTGGTTTTCCTCTGTAAGGAGGAGCAGAAAGACAGGAGGATGATAAAACAGAAGAGGTGAAGAAGGGGGAGAGAGACATCAGTGGATCATTTCCTAACAACTCAACGTGTGGTCGTGCAGAAGGAGAATCTATTAGAGTCTGTGTGTCTGTCGGCGCCTCACAGACACACAGACTCAGGACAGCGTGATCACCATACCCAGAGGATCAAGACCACACAGAGACTAAAGGGGATTTGTAATATAAGAAAGGGGGACGGACGGAGGAGGGAGGTGTGTAGACTCTGAGGAGGTGCTGAGGCTGGTCGACGGAGAAGGGGGGAGGGGGAGGAGGGAGGTGTGTAGACTCTGAGGAGGTGCTGAGGCTGGTCGACGGAGAAGGGGGGAGGGGGAGGAGGGAGGTGTGTAGACTCTGAGGAGGTGCTGAGGCTGGTCGACGGAGAAGGGAGCAGGGGGAGGGGGAGGGGGAGGAGGGAGGTGTGTAGACTCTGAGGAGGTGCTGAGGCTGGTCGACGGAGAAGGGGGGAGGGGGAGGAGGGAGGTGTGTAGACTCTGAGGAGGTGCTGAGGCTGGTCGACGGAGAAGGGAGCAGGGGGAGGGGGAGGTGGGCTGAGGCGATGGCGTGGTGTGAGGCCACATTAGAGGCCAGACAAACAATTTGTTCCCTTAGGCCTCATTTCCATGGAGGTCACGCTCCTGGCAGCTAAAAACACAGAGAGAGAGACACACACACACAGTGACAGGAACACACACACACACACACACAAGCATGTGTACACGCACACACACACACAAAAGCATGCATACACACACACACACACACACATACACAAGCATGGACAAACACACGCACGTACACACACGTACACACACAAGCATGCACACACACTCATACACACACCACACACACACACACACACACACACACACACACACACACACACACACACACACACACGTATGAACAAAAGCAGGTCCACGCACATGAAGCAGCCAGGCTTGTGTCAGATAACCAGTATTTAGAACAGTGTGTGAGAGGAGCAGAAGGTTTTAAAGAACATCATCACCATTACACAACTCATCTGCCCTCAACGTGTTGCACTATTGACTGTTTCAAGAAGCCCCATTCATCCAGTTTCCTTTTGACATCTCCCATGATGCACCACTCTGTCCCAGCCCCTCTCTCTCTCTGTCTCTCGTCTCTCTGTCTCTCTCTCCTGTCTCTCTCTATCATATGTTGTCCCCCCCCCTCTCTCTCCTCTGATCTCTCCTCGTCTCTCCTCTCGCTCTCTCTCTCTTTCTCTCTGTCTCTCCTCTCTCACTCTCCTCCTCTCTCTCTCCGTCTCTCTCTCTCTCTCCTCCTCCATCCACTCGTCTCCTCTTCCTCCTCCTCTCTCTCTCTCTCTCCTCCTTCCTCTCTCTCTCCCTCTCTTCTCCCTCTCTCGTTCTCCTCTCTCTCTCTCCCTTCTCCCCCTCCCTCTCCTCTCTCTCTCTTCTCTCTCTCTCTCTCCTCTCTCTCTCTCTCTCCTCGTCTCTCTGTCTCTCTCTCTCTCTTGCTCTCTCTATCTCTCTCTCTCTCTCTCCTCTCTCTCTCTCTCTCTCTCTCTCTCTCTCTCTCTTCTCTCTGTCTCTCTCTCTCTCTCTCTGCTCCTCTCTCTCTCTTCTCTCTCTCTCTCTCTCTCTCACCCTCTCTCTCTCTCTCCTCTCTCTCCTCTCTCTCTCTCCTCTCCCTCCCTCCTTCTTCTCCTCCCCTCTCCCTCCTCCCCTCCCTCTCCTCCTCCCTCCTCTCCTCTCCTCTCCCCCTCCTCTCTTCTCCTC
>CM051010.1:28009708-28012208 GCA_027704905.1 Muraenolepis orangiensis
GTGTGTGTGTGTGTGTGTGTGAGAGGGGGGGAGGGGGTAGTCTGTGTGCTGGGCTCTGGAGGTGGTGCTGGTGCTGGTGTGAGGTGGTTATCTGTAGTGGTGGTGGTGTGTGCTGGGCCCTGGAGGTGGTGGTGGTGTGTATTGGTGGAGGTGATGGATGTAGTGCTGATGGTGGTGATGGAGGTGGTGGTGTGTGATGGTGATGGAGGTGGTGGTGTGTGGTGGTGGTGTGTGGTGGTGATGAAAACAGGGTGAGACCTCACCTCAGACCTCATCTCAGGCCTCTTCTCAGACCTCATCTCAGACCTCATCTCAGGCCTCATCTCAGACTTCATCTCAAACCTCATCTCAGACCTCATCTCAGACCTCATCTCACACCTCATCTCAGGCCTCATCTCAGACCTCATCTCAGGCCTCATCTCAGACCTCATCTCAGGCCTCATCTCAGACCTCATCTCAGACCTCATCTCAGACCTCATCTCAGACCTCATCTCAGACCTCACCTCACACCTCATCTCAGGCCTCATCTCAGACCTCATCTCAGGCCTCATCTCAGACCTCATCTCAGGCCTCATCTCAGACCTCATCTCAGGCCTCATCTCAGACCTCATCTCAGACCTCATCTCAGAACTCATCTCAGACCTCATCTCAGGCCTCATCTCAGGCCTCATCTCTCTCTTTCCCGGGCGCTGCGTCCCCAACCTCCGGAATATTCCGCCAGCTGATAAAAGATCCCAGAGTATTTAAAAATAGACTGAAGACATGTTTTGTTGTCTTGGCTCGACTCCAGCGCTTGCTGCATTGTGTTCAGTGTGTGCCATGCGCTTTATTCACGCTTTTAATGGCGTCTCTGACTGCTGACTGCGTGTCTATCGTGTGTGTGTGTGTGTGTGTGTGTGTGCGGTAGAATAATCTGTGCTCTGTCAATAAACTTGAGAACACAACGTCTTGAAACTCAATTCCAGTAGATTAGTATCGGTGGCGACTGATCAGACAGCCTCTGTGATTCATCTGTTGTTCCGGAAGGATCCGGGGGGCAGAGCGGGAGAACAAAACGTCCCTCTTAATTAAATAAATCATTTTAATTGATTGGCAAGATTGAAGTGCGGCGGGTCAGATGAGTCTCTCAGATGAGAGGTAAACATGTTATTGTTTTATGAATTGAGGGAGGAGGGGGAGGGATATTAGAGGGGGAGACGGATGGAGACAAGGTCAGATGACAAGGATGTGTGTGACTGGAGTCATGTGACTGGAAGCATGTGACTGGAGCCATGTGACTGGAGTATGAGCTGCACTAGATCGAATCTTGCATCAGTGTAATTGTTTGGTAATATGGAGAGAGAGAGAGAGAGAGAGGAGAGAGAGAGAGAGAGAGAGAGAGAGAGAGAGAGAGAGAGAGAGAGAGAGAGAGAGAGAGAGAGAGAGAGAGAGAGAGAGTATGAGTGAGGTGTAGTGAGAGAGAGAGAGAGAGGGTATGAATGAGGAATAGTGAGGGAGAGAGAGGTGTAGGTTGTGAGCTCCAGTCAGTATCACAGCCTGCAGCTCAGTCTAATAACACGTCTTCCAAAGTCAAACTGTGGTGTGCTCACTGTTTGTCGCTGTGTGTGTGCGTGTCCGTGTGTGCGTGTATGTGTGTGTGCGTGAGTGCATGTGTGTGTCCCTGTGTGTGTGTTTATGCTTTTGTACATATCTGTGTGTTGAACTTTGTGTGTTTGTCCTTGAGTGTATCTAATTCACCTTTTCTCTTGCTGTCTGGTTGTGTGTGTGTGTGTGTGTATGTGTGTGGTTGTGTGTGTATTCTGTGTGTGTGCATGTGTGTGTGTATGTGTGTGTGTGTATTGTGTGTGTGTGTGTATTGCATGTGTGGCGTGCACATGTGTGTATTGCACATGTGTGTGTGTATTGCACATGTGTGTGTGTATTGCACGTGTGTGTGTGTGTGTGTGTGTGTGTGTGTGTGTGTCTGTCTGTGTGTGTGTGCATGTGTGTGTGTGTGTATTGCATGTGGGTGTTCGGTGTGTGTCTGTGTGTGTGTGTGTGTGTGTGTGTGTGTGTGTGTGTGTGTGTGTGTGTGTGTGTGTGTGTGTGTGCTGCAGGCCGGCCAGGTGATGTGTCGTCGGATGGTGTGTGACTGTGACAGCCCCAGTGCCGACCTGCTGTGCTGTCCGGAGTGTGACCCTCGCCGCAGCAGCCGCTGCCTCCACCAGGGCGGCGCCCTCACCTTCGCCAGCGGGGACACCTGGGTGCAGCGCTGCCAGCAGTGCCAGTGTCTGGTAAGACCCACCTCTAGGACCAACCTTAGCCTCCTCCCTCTCCAGTGTCTGGTAAGACCCACCTCTAGGACCAACCTTAGCCTCCTCCCTCTCCAGTGTCTGGTAAGACCCACCTCTAGGACCAACCTTAGCCTCCTCCCTCTCCAGTGTCTGGTAAGACCCACCTCTAGGACCAACCTTAGCCTCCTCCCTCTCCAGTGTCTGGTAAGACCCACCTCTAGTACCAA
>CM051010.1:28019708-28022208 GCA_027704905.1 Muraenolepis orangiensis
TTGTTCTATTGTTACGCCGTCTCATTGTACTTTTACCTGAACACTGATTCTGCTCTCGGCTTGTTTGGAAGGTAATGTAATGTATTATATATGATGTTATTATATATGTGTATATGTATGTATATATTATAATATTATGGTGACTAGTAGTTCTCTTGAATGCCCTTATTGTAAGTCACTTTGGACAAAAGTGTCTTCTAAATGACTGTAATGTAATGTAAATGTAAACTGTGTCCCAGTTGAAATGGTCTGGTTCCTTTGTTCCCTAACCAGTGTTCGGTCTGTGTGAGGGGAGGTGAGGCGGTCCCTGCTACAGGAGACTATATGTGTACCGTTTATACGCCCGTGAACATTAAGAGCAGATGAAACATTGCATATGCAAAGAGACTCTGGCTGGAGTGATTTGGAAAATATCTTTCTGATTCCCTTTCTTACTTTTGTTCTGCTATCTGTCTACTGTGTCTGTCTGTCTGTCTGTCTGTCTGTCTGTCTGTCTGTCTGTCTGTCTGTCTGTCTGTCTGTCTGTCTGTCTGTCTACTGTGCCTGTCTGTCTGTTGATTTATATATTGTTTTGCTTCCCTAATGCTTTCTCCCCCTCTCTCTTTCTCCCCCCCTCTCTCTCTCTCTCTCTCTCTCTCTCTCTCTCTCTCTCTCTCTCTCTCTCTCTCTCTCTCTCTCTCTCTCTCTCTCTCTCTCTCTCTCTCTCTCTCTCTCTCTCTCTCTCTCTCTCTCTCTCCATTCCCAACACCTCTCCCCCCTCTCTCACCCTTCTGTCTCCCCCCCTCTACAGCAGGGCCAGGTGGACTGCTGGCCCCTGTCCTGCCCCCCTGTGGACTGTGAGTTCACGGTGGTCCCGGAGGGCGAGTGCTGCCCCCGCTGCGTCTCCGCCCCCTGCCTGGCCGACTCGGTCCGCAACGACATCACCAAGACCTGCACCGACGAGCACAGCATCCCCCGCTTCAGTGGAGCCTCCTGGGTCAAGCATGGCACCGAGTGTACCCTCTGTCAGTGCAAGGTGAGACCTCCCCTGCCTCCCTTCCTCCCCTGCCTCACTTGCCTCTCCTCCTCTCCTTCCCTCCTCCTCCCAACCTTTCCTCCTCCTCCTCCCATCCCCTCCTTCCCTCCTCCTCCCAACCTTCCCTCCTCCTCCTCCCATCCCCTCCTCCTCCCCTCCTTCCCTCCTCCTCCCCTTTTCCTCCTTCCCTCCTCCTCCCCTTGGTCCCTCGTCCCATCCTTCCCTCCTCCTCCCCTTGGTCCCTCGTCCCATCCTTCCCTCCTCCTCCCCTTGGTCCCTCGTCCCATCCATCCCTCCTCCTCCCCTTGGTCCCTCGTCCCATCCTTCCCTCCTCCTCCCCTTGGTCCCTCGTCCCATCCTCCTTCTCTCCTCCTCCCCTCCCCTGTACCCTCTGTCAGTGCAAGGTGAGACCTCCCCTGCCTCCACTTCTCCCCTCCTTCCCTCTCACCCTCCTCCTCCCCTTCCCTTCTTCCCTCATCCCCTCCTTCCCTCCTCCTCCCCTCCTTCCCTCCTCCCCTCCTTCTGCCTTCCTCCTCTCCTCCTTTCCTCCTCCCCTGCCTCCCCTCCATCCCTCCATCCCTCCTCCCCTTCTCCTCTCCTCTTTCCCTCCTCCTTCTCCCCTTCCCTCCCCCCCAGATAGAGAGAGAAAGGGAGAGACAAAGAGAGGGAGAGAGAGAAAGGGAGAGAGAGAGAGAGAGAGAGAGAGAGAGAGAGAGAGAGAGAGAGAGAGAGAGGTCTGGGAGATGCACCCTTAATGAAATATAAAGTGTGTTGTACTTTGAGTCATTAGTAACAGTTTAGAAAGAGAGAGATAACCAAAACAAGTCATAATCCTGACCTTTCACATTCATATTCCTGGTAGGATGTGGCCGCTCTGCTCTGATGTACAACATGACATCAGGGAGACAGGGGGGGAGACAGGGGGGAGACAGGGGGGAGACAGGGGGGGAGACAGGAGGGGAGACAGGGGGGAGACAGGGGGGGAGACAGGGGGGGAGACAGGAGGGAGACAGGGGGGGAGACAGGAGAGGAGGAGGGGGGGGGGGGGGGACAGGAGGGGAGGAGGGGGGGGGATGTTCAGAGGGGGGAGGATGGGGGGAGGTTTGTAAATGTCACGTTAAAATGTTGAGCCAAGGAGCCCCAAGACTTGTGCCTCAGGTTAATGTCTCTGTGAATATCTCTCTCTGTCTGTCTCTGTCTGCCTGTCTGTCTGTCTCTCCCCCCTCTCTCCCTCTCTCTCTCTCTCTCTCATCTGTCTGTCTCTCTCTGTCTCTCTCTGTCTGGCCTCTCTACAGAACGGACACATCTGTTGCTCAGTGGACCCCATGTGTCTCTAGTGGTGGTGGATGAGGTTCCGGTGGACGGTGGTTCTCTCTCCGTGTGGGAGAGGAGCCGAGGAGAGAACCACATCAGCAGCATCTCTGACTCCCGTTCCCTCATGTGCTCTATTCCCTCTATTCCCTCTATTCCCTCTATTCCCTCTAT
>CM051010.1:28027208-28032208 GCA_027704905.1 Muraenolepis orangiensis
TGGTCTCTGTCCTGTGGTCCCAGAGCAGCCATAACAGACCTCATGTTAACTATTAGTTATTAAAGTGAGGGAGGTTGGGCTTCATCTTTAGCTACTGTGGAATCTCCTATTGGATGGTCCCATCTAGTATTGGTTGATCTCGTCTCCTATGAGACAATCTTACAAGATACAAGATGCTTAATTGGCCATTTGCACAAAGTACAATGGAATGCAATATAATTATTCCGATATGATCTTGTCTCCTATTGGTGGTTTTCAGATGACGTCAGAGGGCTTTCTATATTTGGGCGTCCGCCATGTTGGATCCCCTCGCGGTGTTAACATATATGTAAACATAAGCCATTTCTATACAGCGCTCACGTTCTACCTGAAAGTCTTCGACTTCTTCATGGGTCTTTCACAGAAAGAAACCAAGGATGACTTGGAACATCTAGCTAAAGATATCCCAGTGCTTTAGAGCACGCAGAATGCCTCAAAATACATAAAAAGAGGACATATTTAGTAACCCGATCAGTTTGACCCTGAGTGTTTGACCCTGAGTGTTTGACCCTGAGGGTTTGACCCTGAGGGTTTGACCCTGAGTGTTTGACCCTGAGGGTTTGACCCTGAGTGTTTGACCCTGAGTGTTTGACCCTGATAGTTTGACCCTGAGGGTTTGACCCTGAGGGTTTGACCCTGAGGGTTTGACCCTGAGTGTGTGAGACCCAGATGTGCTGAGCGACCTCGTTTTGGATACCAAATGGTGTCCGGGTTCGTAGCCTCTGTATAAGGAAATGCAACATGTTACTATATAATACATAATAGTTATATATATATATGAACATGATACTATATAATAAATAATAGTTAGAGATATTAATATGAACATACTACTACATACATATGATACGATGTCCAACTATACTATACTTTGTATATGATTTACTATATAGTAACATGCTCCTTTATTACTGTTATGTATTTTATAGTAACGTGTTGATATATATCTATAACTATTATTGTATAGATATTATTATGTTTGTCTTTTCCCGAGGTTAAGCGTAGGTTTCCAGTCCACATTATATCTGTCCCAGTTCATAGCGGGCTGTCCCCAAACTAAATGCTTACTGCAAACTCTCTCTCTCTTCAGGACGTCTTTAGTTGTTGTATCATTACATAACAGTCATTTAGCAGACGCTTTGATCCAAAGAGACTTACAACAAAGGTGTGTTTCAACAAAGGAAGGTAACTCGTCACCAGAAGTCAAAACTGCATTTAATTTCTAACATTTCTATCTCTATCTATTCTCTATCTATTCATTTCTATCTCGACTTATTGCCGAAATCCAAGCTTCTCTTCTCTCTTCAGTAAGTTTTTCGAACTCTTCACCTTGATCATGTCTAACAGAAGGTCTACGGAATAGTCCTACGCTGTCCAACTATAACCCAATGAACCATGTGGTTTCCTTCACTCCAGCGTCTATAGTGTGGCTCTGTGTTTACGTTTGAAGGGCTCCAACATGGCGGATAGCAACCGTTGTCAAGGTCTTAGTCACGTGGGTGAAAACCAAGAATTAGACGATCTTGTCTCCTATTGGACGATCTCGTCCTCCTCTATATGTGTTCTAAGTTGCAGATTAAGAACAGCTTCCGTGAGAGAGATTCTCCTCTAATGAGATCCGACATCATCTGGCTTCTGCTCTACGTGGTCTGTGATGCTCCAGACCTCCAGGTCATCACAGACCACACCTCAAGGTCCGGATCAGGTCCTGTTTGTGATGCTCTTGACCTTGAGTTCTGGTCTGGGATGATCCGGACCTTGAGTTCTGGTCTTGGATGATCCGGACCTTGAGGTCTAGTCTTGGATGCTCTGGGCCTCGAGGTCTGGTCTGTGATGCTCTGGGCCTCGAGGTCTGGCCTCTAACCCACGAGGGCCTCGCTACGTGCAGACCCAGACACGTTAGCGAAGCTTCGTCTTCGAGGCGCTCAATTACGGAGAAAATCAATATCTCATCTCCGCCCAAAGGTTCCCCCGTGGAACCTTTAGCACCCGGGGGAGACGGCCCACAGTGAAGGGATCCTGGCCGTTCTGTTGATACTTCACCTTTTATGATTACATTTGGGTGGTTGGCGTTTATCCCCCCCGCGCGAGGATTGATTTACCGCCTCGGAGGCTGGAGGTCTGGTGTTTGGACGTCAGGAGGCCGCCTCAGGGCTCGTCCTCCCGGGACACGGACAGGCTGGTTTTCTGTTTTCAGAAAACAGCCTGACGTGTGGTGTGTGTGTGTGTGTGTGTGTGGTGTGTGTGTGTGTGTGTGTGTGTGTGTGTGTGTGTGTGTGTGTGTGTGTGGGCATACATGTGGAAGTCATTATTGATCAATATTGTGTGTGTGTGTGAGTGTGTGAGTGTGTGAGTGTGTGTGTGTGTGTGTGTGTGTGTGTGTGTGTGTGTGTGTGTGTGAGTGTGTGAGTGTGTGAGTGTGTGGGCATAGATTTAGCTATTGTTTAATATTGAGCTCCCTGACTCCCAGTGGGGGTCAGGGAGCTCGGGGTGCTCTTCCCAGTTTAAAGAGACGTACGGTTCTCCTCTTATTGGCGTTCTGACAGAACCACTGTCAGGTTGGTGGACCTCCGGCTCTCCAGATCCAGGCCTGGCACATTTTACTTTCTCACAACTTTTTAATAATAATAATAATAATAATTCTTATTATTATTTTTAATAATAAGAATCAGACTTTATAAATCCCAGATGGGGAATCAGGGGTCACAGCGATGAGAATAGAATCACATTAAAAGAAGACGAAAATACAACAAAGTATACAGAGAAACATCAATACAGCAGCTCAGTCTGTTGGGCCTTGGGAACCGGAGGGTCCTGAGGTTCAAGTCCCCAAACATGTACGGAGTAAGAACTGGAACTTGGAAAAAGGTGCCAGTTCGCCTCCTGGGCACTGCCGAGTTGCCCTTGTGCAAGGCACCAGACCCATGACACAGAGAAACAAATGTCACTGTGTGTGTACATGTACCAATAAAGAGGATTCAATCCCCTAGAATTGGATTTAAACAATAAGAGTAGTGAAAATTGGAGGGAGTGAGGAGGAGGGAGGAGGGGTGAGAAGGGTTGAGGAGAGGTGAGGTGTGAGGAGGGGTAAGGAGGAGTGAGGAGGAGTGAGGAGGAGTGAGAAGGGGTGAGAAGGGTTGAGGAGAGGTGAGGTGTGAGGAGGGTTAAGGAGGTGTGAGGAGGGGTGAGGAGGTGGAAGGACGTGTGAGGGGATGTGAGGTGTGAGGAGGGGTGAGGAGGTGGAAGGACGTGTGAGGGGATGTGAGGTGTGAGGAGGTGGAAGGACGTGTGAGGTGTGAGGAGGTGGAAGGACGTGTGAGGGGATGTGAGGTGTGAGGAGGGGTGAGGAGGTGTGGTGAGGGGTGAGGAGGTGTGAGGAGGGGTGAGGAGGTGGAAGGACGTGTGAGGGGATGTGAGGTGTGAGGAGGTGTGGTGAGGAGGTGTGAGGAGGGGTGAGGAGGTGTGAGGAGGTGGAAGGACGTGTGAGGGGATGTGAGGTGTGAGGAGGGGTGAGATGCATACAGAAAAACATCAATACAATAAGAGTTGTGAAAATGTACTGTAGATGCAAAAAAATAAAGTAATACTGTAATGTAAAATCCATGTTTTATTTCTGGCGTGTTGAGAGAGAGAGAGAGAGAGAGAGAGAGAGAGAGAGAGAGAGAGAGAGAGAGGAGAGAGAGAGAGAGAGAGAGAGAGAGAGAGAGAGAGCCTCTTATCCATATTCATTATAGCTGATATAGAAAGCATATAGAAAGCATGCCAGGTTAACCGGAACATTCCCATCCACGCTGCAGGTCGAGAGGTCAAGGACCCTTCTTATTCTAAAACAGCCTTCATGATGTGTTCATCTTTATATTCATGTTGTTATGTATTTGTATGGAACGTCACTCTCTCTCGTTTGTACGGTCACAAAAAAAGGCATTCTGATTCTGATTCTGATTCTGATTTTGATTCTGGATCTGATTCTGGTTCTGGATCTGTCACGTGTGTGTGAGTCGAAGAGTAAAGATACAGATCAACACAGAGTGGGGGGGGGGCGGACATTGTTTTAATTAACAACACAATCACATAAAGAAAATCCACACCACAATATCCGTTATATCCTCCTTCTAATCACAGAAGTCACTGATCTTCGTTTGGGTCGGCGCTGTTGTTCCACATCCGCTGTGATCTCAAAAAGAACCGAACCTCCAGCAGAGTGAACCAGTTAAGTAACCAGTAAAGTGAACCAGTTAAGTAACCAGTAAAGTGAACCAGTTAAGTAACCAGTAAAGTGAACCAGTTAAGTAACCAGTAAAGTGAACCAGTTAAGTAACCTGTAAAGTGAACCAGTAAAGTGAACCAGTTAAGTAACCAGTAAAGTGAACCAGTTAAGTAACCAGTAAAGTGAATCAGTTAAGTAACCAGTAAAGTGAACCAGTTAAGTAACCAGTAAAGTGAACCAGTAAAGTAACCAGTAAAGTAACCAGTAAAGTGAACCAGTTAAGTAACCAGTAAAGTGAACCAGTTAAGTAACCAGTCAAGTGAACCAGTTAAGTAACCAGTAAAGTGAACCAGTAAAGTAACCAGTAAAGTGAACCAGTTAAGTAACCAGTAAAGTGAACCAGTAAAGTGAACCAGTTAAGTAACCAGTAAAGTGAACCAGTTAAGTAACCAGTAAAGTGAACCAGTTAAGTAACCAGTAAAGTGAACCAGTAAAGTAACCAGTAAAGTAACCAGTAAAGTGAACCAGTTAAGTAACCAGTAAAGTGAACCAGTAAAGTAACCAGTAAAGTGAACCAGTTAAGTAACCAGTAAAGTGAACCAGTTAAGTAACCAGTAAAGTGAACCAGTAAATCAGAAAACGCTTCCTCTTCTTCTTCTTGTGTTGTAATTGTTCACTCCTGACCTGCCAGGTGTAACGGGTCGTTGCCGGGGCGATGATTGCTGTGATTATGCTAAGCAAGCGGACCTTTACA
>CM051010.1:28034708-28037208 GCA_027704905.1 Muraenolepis orangiensis
AGCTGAGTTTTCCGTTTCCCGCATTTTTCCTTTATTGAAAATATGTATGTTTTATGTTATTGGAATTATGGTGTGTGTGTGTGTGTGTGTGTGTGGGTGTGTGTGTGTGTGTGAGTGTGTGTGGGTGTGTGTGTGTGTGTGTGTGTGTGTGTGTGTGTGTGTGTGTGTGTGTGTGTGTGTGTGTGTGTGTGTGTGCGTGTGTGTGTGTGTGTGTGTGTGTGTGTGTGTGTTGTAATAAGAAGTTTAAAAATACTAGTTTTGGTTAAAAAAGTAACAGCTGACGTTACCCACCAGACGGCGGTCCTCGATGTCAGTGGGGGGTCGTGAACCATGGAGAGTGAGACATGAAGAGTGACACTTGTTACACTCCAGTTACACTAGAGACCAAGTTACCTAACCTTCCTAATAAAAACCCAGTTGTGGTTCTGCCGGTGTCAGCCATGCAGGCTGCCTTGCTCAGGGACACCTCTAGGACACTCGGGCTAGGAAGGAGCCGGGGGACGGAACCAGCAACTGTCAGGTTGCTGGTTCCATCCCCCGGCTCCTTCCTAGCCCCGCAAGGAGCCAGCCAGCAGGTCAGGAGCAGTGAGGGTTAGGGTGCCTTGCTCAGGGACACCTCCACACTCAGGGCTAGGAGGAGGAGGAGGAGCCGGGGAATCGAACCAGCGCCAGAGAACCCGCTCTACCCCCCGAGCTACCGCCGGCCCAGTTCTAGTCCGGTTCCCGGAGCTCCTGGGGGACTCAGAGGGGCGGGCCGAGGTCCGAGGAGACCGCCGCCTCGTCCCCTCGTCCGGGGCCGTCGATGGTGACGCTCTCCGGGCGCTCGGTGGACTCCCGGGTCGTTTCCACGGAGACCGGCGATGCCGACCGCGCGGAGGGGCCGCCGCCGCCACCGCCGCCGCCGCCGTTGCCGAAGTGGCGCCCGTCCACCGACAGCAGCATGGCCGGCGCCCCGTCCTTCCCGGGCGCCTCCGCCGGCACCTCCTCCGGCGTGACGCCCATCTCCTTGCTGTGCTCCGACGGCGACTTCCTCTTGATCCTCTCGTAGGTGCTGTCCTGGTTCTGCGGCACCGTCTCGCTGTCCTGGAAGCGGCCCAGCAGCCACACGAAGAAGCCGAAGAGGGCGAAGGCGACCAGGCTGGGAACGAACGCCAGGCACTTGACGTCCAGGCCGGCGCCCACGTAGCGGCTGTGCAGGAACATGTCCCGCTCCACGTAGCTGCGCTCGGTGGCGGGGTCGGCGGTCTCCGAGCGCCAGGCGTAGGTCAGCGTGCTGCGGTTGAACAGGACCAGCGTGTCGGGCTCCTCCACCGTGTAGATCTTCTCCCCCGGGCCCACGTACTGGCCGTACTCGTAGGGTTTGTAGAATATCTGGTTCTTCCACATGTTCAGGTCCAGGATGAGCACCAGGAAGATGATGCCGTAGTTGAACCACTTGCCTGCGATGGGAGAGCGGACGGTATTTCTGTGAGATGTTTTAACGCCATAATGCACTCAATAATTTATCACATGGTGTCACTATGAGCGGAGAGAAGGGGATGAGGACATCGAGGAAGAGAGACAGACGGCATTGGGGTTAGGAGTCAAACACACTAGACTGGCTATCCCCAAAGTGGGGTACGTGTACCCCACTTTAACCCCACTGTAGGGGGGGGGGGGGGTTACACAGCAGGAGGTTGAATGTTGGAGGGGGTACAGGACGTCCTGTGGAGACCACAGAGAGAGGTGGCATCTGCTGGTGTTCAACCTAACCTAATACCGCATCATCCTGGATAAACAGCTTTTAAACACCAGACTGGCTGACCTCAGAGCTACAGCGTCTACAGGTGTCAGGGAGGAGGTTAAAGCAGGTGTGAGGAGGGGTGAGGAGGGGTAGGGAGGGGTGAGGAGGGGTAGGGAGGGGTGAGGAGGGGTAGGGAGGGGTGAGGAGGGGTAGGGAGGTGTGAGTAGGGGTGAGGAGGGGTAGGGAGGGGTGAGGAGGGGTGAGGAGGGGTAGGGAGGGGTGAGGAGGGGTGAGGAGGGGTAGGGATGGGTGAGGAGGGGTAGGGAGGTGTGAGTAGGGGTGAGGAGGGGTAGGGAGGGGTGAGGAGGGGTGAGGAGGGGTAGGGAGGGGTGAGGAGGGGTGAGGAGGGGTAGGGAGGGGTGAGGAGGGGTAGGGAGGGGTGAGGAGGGTGAGGAGGGGTAGGGAGGTGTGAGTAGGGGTGAGGAGGGGTAGGGATTGGTGAGGAGGGGTGAGGAGGGGTAGGGAGGTGTGAGTAGGGGTGAGGAGGGGTAGGGAGGGGTGAGGAGGGGTGAGGAGGGGTGAGGAGGGGTAGGGAGGGGTGAGGAGGTGTGAGGAGGAGGGTCACAAGCCATAATAATATATAATAATTATTTATAATAATATAAACATACATACACACATATATAATAACATTACATTTCCTCCGAGAGCAGAACCAGTGCTCAGGTAAAAGCTCAATAAGTTGTCACTCTAGATGTGACACACTAAGCCCTGAGA
>CM051010.1:28067360-28069860 GCA_027704905.1 Muraenolepis orangiensis
ATTTCTGTGCTAGTCATGGATTGGCCATAACAAACACCATGTTCAAACATAAGGATGCTCATAAGTGTACATGGTACCAGAGTACCTTAGGCCCAAGGTCAATGATCGATTTTGTTATCGTATCATCTGGCCTGAGGCCGCATGTTTTGGACACTCGGGTGAAGAGAGGGGCAGAGCTGTCAACCGATCACCATCTGGTGGTGAGTTGGGTAAGATGGCGGGGGAAGCCTCTGGACAGACCTGGTAAGCCCAAACGTGTAGTGCGGGTGAACTGGGAACGTCTGGTGGATGCCCCTGTCCGGGAGACCTTCAACTCACACCTCCGTCGGAATTTTTCGGGCATCTCTGTGGAGGCTGGGGGCATTGAGCCAGAGTGGTCATTGTTCAAAGCTTCTATTGCCGAAGCTGCGGTTGAGAGTTGTGGCCTCAAGGTCATTGGTGCCTCAAGGGGCGGCAACCCTCGGACTTCGTGGTGGACACAGGTGGTCAGGGAAGCCGTCCGGCTGAAGAAGGAGGCCTTCCGGGCTATGTTAGCCTGTGAGACTCCGGACTCAGTTGCGAGGTATCGACAGGCCAAGAGGACGGCAGCCTCGGCTGTAGCGGAGGCAAAGCAGCGGGTGTGGGAGGAATTCGGAGAAGCCATGGAGAAGGACTTTCAGTCGGCACCAAAGCGTTTCTGGCAAACAATCCGGCGCCTCAGGAGGGGGAAGCGTGGGTCCATCCAAGCTGTGTACAGTAAGGGTGGGACATTGCTGACCTCAACTGAGGAGGTGATCGGGCGGTGGAAAGAACACTTTGAGGAACTTCTTAACCCAACTACACCCTCAATGGTAGAGACAGAGCTGGAGGATGAAGGACGGCAAACATCAATCTCCCTGGAGGAAGTCACTACGGTAGTCAAACATCTCCGCAGTGGCAAAGCCCCAGGGGTTGATGAGATCCGTCCAGAAATGCTAAAGGCTCTGGGTGTTGAGGGGCTGTCGTGGATGACACGTCTTTTCAACATTGCGTGGAAGTCTGGGACAGTGCCTGAGGAGTGGCAAACGGGGGTGGTGGTACCCCTGTTCAAAAAGGGTGACCAGAGGGTGTGTGCCAATTACAGGGGTATCACATTACTCAGCCTCCCTGGGAAAGTCTACTCCAAGGTGCTGGAAAGGAGGGTTCGGCCGATAGTCGAACCTCAGATTGAAGAGGAACAATGCGGATTCCGCCCTGGTCGTGGAACAACGGACCAGCTTTTCACTCTTGCAAGGATCCTGGAGGGGGCTTGGGAGTATGCCCATCCGGTCTACATGTGTTTTGTAGATTTGGAGAAGGCATATGATCGGGTCCCTCGGGAAATACTGTGGGGGGTGCTGCGGGAGTATGGGGTGCGGGGGTCACTGTTGAGGGCCATCCAATCTCTCTACTCCCAAAGCAAGAGCTGTGTCCGGATTCTCGGTACAAAGTCAGGCCTGTTCTCAGTGGGTGTTGGCCTCCGCCAGGGCTGCGCTTTGTCACCCATCCTGTTTGTGATTTTCATGGACAGGATTTCAAGGCGTAGTCATGGAGGGGAGGGGTTTCAGTATGGTGGGCTCAGGATTGAATCGCTGCTGTTTGCAGATGATGTGGTCCTGTTTGCGTCATCAGTATGTGACCTTCAGCACTCACTGGATCGGTTTGCAGCAGAATGTGAAGCGGCTGGGATGAGGATCAGCACCTCCAAATCTGAGGCCATGGTTCTTAGCAGGAAACCGGTGGATTGTCTACTCCAAGTAGGGAGGGTCCTTATCCCAAGTGAAGGAGTTCAAGTATCTCGGGGTCTTGTTCTCGAGTGAGGGGAGGATGGAGCGTGAGATTGACAGGAGAATAGGTGCAGCGGGAGCGGTATTGGGTGCACTTTGGCGCACCGTTGTAACCAAAAGAGAGCTGAGCCAGAAGGCAAAGCTCTCGATCTACCGATCAGTCTTCGTTCCTACTCTCACCTATGGTCATGAGCAATGGGTAATGACCGAAAGGACGAGATCGCGAATACAAGCGGCCGAAATGAGTTTCCTCAGGAGGGTGGCTGGTATCTCCCTGAGGGATAGGGTGAGAAGCTCAGTCACTCGAGAGAGACTCTGAGTAGAGCCGCTGCTCCTTCGCGTAGAAAGGAGCCAGTTGAGGTGGTTCGGGCATCTAGTAAGGATGTTTCCTGGTCGCCTCCCGAGGGAGGTTTTCCAGGCACATCCAACTGGGAAGAGACCACGGGCAGACGAGGCACAGGTGGAAGAGACCACGGGCAGACCGAGGTACAGGTGGGGTGATTACATCTCCACACTGGCCTGGGAACGCCTCGGGATCCCCCAGTCAGAGCTAGTCCATGTTGCCAGGGAGAGGGAAGTTTGGAGTCCCCTGCTGGAGCTGCTACCTCCAAGACCCGATTACGGATAAGCGGGAGAAGATGGATGGATGGATGGTGTTAAAACAACCTTATCTATATCTATCTATTAGAGATATAATGTTAAAACAATCTTGTCTC
>CM051010.1:28079860-28082360 GCA_027704905.1 Muraenolepis orangiensis
AGATCCTGGTCCAAGCGCTCGTCATCACCCGCCTCGACTACTGCAACTCTCTCCTGGCGGGACTCCCCGCCTCTGCAACCAAGCCCCTCCAACGCATCCAGAACGCAGCAGCACGCCTGGTATTCAACCTACCAAAATTCTCCCACGTGACCCCTCTCTTCCGCGATCTCCACTGGCTTCCGGTAAATGCTCGCATCAAGTTCAAGACTCTGGTGCTGACCTTTAGGGCAGTCAATGGAACTGCCCCAGCCTACCTCCAGGCGTTGGTCAAGCCCTACATCCTTCTGCCAGGCGACTTGTTCGACCTTCACTGATGACAACCAAGCATCGCTCGTCCAAGACCCAGCTCTTCACGGCTCTGGCTCCACAGTGGTGGAATGAACTCCCGTCTCATGTCAGGACGGCAGAGTCCCTCGCCAGCTTCCGCAAGAGACTCAAGACCCACCTGTTCAGAGTCCACCTGGACTCTCCTTGAACCCTCCTTCTCCTTTGTGAACCCCTAACTTGCTTAAGTCCTGACATTAATAGCTCTTAGCATGTTGTATATTCTAGCAAGTGTATATCCTTAATGTTGATAACACGCTCTTATCACAGCTACTTAAGCAGGTGACCTGGCAGTACCAAATTGTGTTATTCATCTTGTTAATATGAATACTTGTGAACTGCTCTATCTTTATGTTTGCGTACCTCAGTGTTATGCTATTGTCTGCTTCAGCAAATGTACACCTTGTAAGTCGCTTTGGATAAAAGCGTCTGCCAAATGCCCTAAATGTAAATGTAATGTATAGGATTGACCTTGATGTATGTATGACATGTATAGGATTGACCTTGATGTATGTATGACATGTATAGGATTGACCTTGATGAATGGTTCATGTATAGGATTGACCTTGATGAATGGTTCATGTATAGGATTGACCTTGATGAATGGTTAATGTATAGGATTGACCTTGATGAATGGTTCATGTATAGGATTGACCTTGATGAATGGTTCATGTATAGGATTGACCTTGCTGAATGGTACATGTATAGGATTGACCTTGATGTATGTATGACATGTATAGGATTGACCTTGATGAATGGTACATGTATAGGATTGACCTTGATGAATGGTACATGTATAGGATTGACCTTGATGTATGTATGACATGTATAGGATTGACCTTGATGAATGGTACATGTATAGGATTGACCTTGATGAATGGTACATGTATAGGATTGACCTTGATGAATGGTACATGTATAGGAGTGACCTTCAGCCATATTTCCCTCACAGTCATTAGACATTAGACATCAGACCCAGACCAACACAACACAACTAAATCTATTTTGTTCGATCTCAAAATATTTGAAGTTGAACCGATGAGAAAGTGATGGGACAAACAAGCTGGGCTCAACGGAGGCTCCTCTTCACTGGATGAACAGTCCTCAACGGAGGCTCCTCTTCACTGGATGAACAGTCCTCAACGGAGGCTCCTCTTCACTGGATGAACAGTCCTCAACGGAGGCTCCTCTTCACTGGATGAACAGTCCTCAACGGAGGCTCCTCTTCACTGGATGAACAGTCCTCAACGGAGGCTCCTCTTCACTGGATGAACAGTCCTCAACGGAGGCTCCTCTTCACTGGATGAACAGTCCTCAACGGAGGCTCCTCTTCAATGGATGAACAGTCCTCAATGGAGGCTCCTCTTCACTGGATGAACAGTCCTCAACGGAGGCTCCTCTTCACTGGATGAACAGTCCTCAACGGAGGCTCCTCTTCACTGGATGAACAGTCCTCAATGGAGGCTCCTCTTCACTGGATGAACAGTCCTCAACGGAGGCTCCTCTTCACTGGATGAACAGTCCTCAACGGAGGCTCCTCTTCACTGGATGAACAGTCCTCAATGGAGGCTCCTCTTCACTGGATGAACAGTCCTCAACGGAGGCTCCTCTTCAATGGATGAACAGTCTCAGCTATTCTTTCTTCTTCATCAGAGATATCCTGGGCTACTTCTGGGTTACGGTAAAGAAGTAGAACAGAATAAATCCATCGCTATCCATTCCAAAAATATGGATAACTGTGGTGTCTCAAAGAGAAAAGGCACAGATCTGAGATCAGCCATCAGCCACCAAACATCATGAGTCATGAATATGATTAATAAAACATGAAACTTGAAACTATAGTTTATAGAATGTGTATCAAGGTGTGGCTGTGACCATATTGCAAAACTTGAAATAGCTTTATCTTCCATATAGTCAAAAGAAAATTATCCGCAATGTACAAATCATAATCCAACCAACTTTTGGTTGGATTTGACCATAAAAGGTCATTTATGAGGTGTGAAATACATCATGTATGCTACTGTGGCGTTTCCATGACTGAGTGGATTACAAACACTTTAGTTTGAGTTGCAGTCATCGTCTAATCACAACTAACAGTATTTTTCAATGATATGTTGAGTTTTTCCCAATAATTCAATCACTTCAAACACACACTTCAAACTGACACTTATAGGGC
>CM051010.1:28092360-28094860 GCA_027704905.1 Muraenolepis orangiensis
TCCACCCAGAGGACTACGTTCTACATCTGTCCGAGTCCGAGGTCCGCAGAATCTTCAGGAGGGTGAAGGCAGGGAAGGCAGCCGGCCCAGACGGAGTTCCATCCCGCTTCTTCAAGACCTGTGCTGACCAGCTGGCTCCTGTGTTCACCGACATCTACAATGCATCACTGCAACAGTCTGTCGTTCCAGCGTGCTTCAAAGAGACCATTGTGCCATTCCCCAAAAAGACCAAGGGAACATGCCTCAATGATTATCGTCCAGTGGCTTTAACACCCATAGCCATGAAGGAGTATGAGAGAGAGGAGTATGGTGCCGTACGAGATGGCTGCTGTGTCGTGAACTCCCGCACGACAACGCAGTTTTTTCATTCTTTCGACTCGGACGTCCGCCCGAAGTCACAGCTGGATTATCTCTGACCATCTTGGGCACGATTACACGCAAGCGTCGCAGGAAGAAGCGAGGGAAGCGAGCCGGCGTGCTAGTCAGGCTGAGATGTTGATTGGATCGACATCTCAGCCTGACTAGCACGCCCCCCACTACCCACCATTCTACTGGCTAATGTACAGTCTCTGGACAATAAGTTAAGCTAGCTACAGGCTCGTATTCAATTCCACTGGGAAACTAAGGACAATTGTATCATCTGCCTTACGGAGACATGGATGTCGGAGGGGGTTACCGACGCAGCTATCAAGCCGACGGGATTTTCCGTCCACCGGGCGGACAGAACAAAGGCTCTCTCCGGTAAAGATCGCGGAGGGGGGGTATGTCTCGATGATAAACAGATCTTGGTGCAAACAAAGTCATGTACATCCCCTCAAGTCTTTCTGTTCCCCGGACCTGGAGTACCTTATGTGCCGTCCATACTGGCTACCTCGGGAGTTTACAGCGGTAACCGTGACCGCTGTTTACATTCCCCCACAAGCCAACACGGACACAGCACTGAAGGAACTGTATGGGGCTATCAGCGAACAGGAGTCGGCACACCCCGAGGCTGCTCTCATCGTGGCGGGGGACTTCAACAAGGCGAACCTGAAGAAGGTTCTCCCGAAGTTCTACCAACACATAACGAGCAACACACAGGGTGAGCGGATGGTCGACCACTGCTACACCCCCTTCCGTGATGGCTACAAGGCCCTCCTCCGCCCACCGTTCAGCAAATCAGACCACCGCTCTATCCAGCTGCTCCCCGCCTATTGGCTGAGACTGAAGCAGCAACCGATCGCTGTGAGGGAGGTCCAATGCTGGTCGGACCAATCGGACTCTATGCTGCAGGATTGTTTTGATCGCGCTGACTGGCACATGTTCCGCGTTGCCTCGGACAATAACATCAACGAGTACGTCCTCGGTCACCGGGTTCATCAAGAAGTGCATAGATGACGTTGTTCCGACCAAGTCGGTTTGGATATACCCCAACCAGAAACCGTGGATTAACGGCGATGTTCCCGCTGCCCTACACGCGCGTAACGCCGCCTTTGGCTCCGGGAATACGGAGGAATATACAAGAGCCCGTTACGACCTCCGTAAGACCATCGTCACTGCCAAGCGGGAGTATAAGGACAGAGTGGAGGAGAAATTCAAGAGCCACGATGCGAGGGGTATGTGGCAGGGGCTACAGACGATAACGAACTTCAGAGGGAAAACCAGTTGTGTAGAGAACTCCTCTACCTCCCTCCCAGGAGAGCTAAATACTTTTTTTGCTCGGTTCGACGTGAACGGCAGCCCGCCGAAGCCAACGCCGCCTGAGGAGACCAGCCTGCTGAGCATCTCGGAGGCGGATGTGCGCCGCACCTTCAAGCGGCTGAACATCCGTAAGGCGGCAGGCCCCGACGACATCCCGGGCCGCGTCCTCAGAGCATGCGCAGACCAGTTGGCAGGAGTCTTTGCAGACATCTTCAATCTCTCCCTGTCCCAGGCTGTTGTTCCCACGGTCTTCAACATGTCCACCATCGTGCCTGTCCCTAAACAACCCAAGGTAACATGCCTGAATGACTATAGACCTGTAGCCCTCACCTCGATTGTCAGCAAATGCTTCGAGAGGTTGGACTTTATTTGCTCCGTGTTACCTGCCACGCTGGACCACACTGCCCTTTCCTGTAACTGGATTATGGACTTCCTGACGGGCAGGCCTCAAGTGGTGAAGAAGGAGCTCATCGTGGACTTCAGGAGCCACCGGGGAACCCACTCCACCATCAGCCTGGATGCGACACCGGTGGAAGTCGTCAGCTGCTTCCGTTTCCTGGGACTACAGATTTCCGATGACCTGGCGTGGACCCGCAACACGGAGGTCATGCTGAAGAAGGCACACCAGCGCCTCTATGCTCTGCGGTGCCTCAGAAAAAGCGGTATAGGCTAGAGATGGCTAGTGAACTTCTACCGTGGCACCGTTGAGAGCGTCCTGATGGGTGGCGTCACCGTGTGGTACGGCAACACCACTGCACAGGACAAGAAAGCCATCCAGAGGGTTGTGAGGACGGCAGAGAAGATCATCTTGGTGCACTTC
>CM051010.1:28099860-28117360 GCA_027704905.1 Muraenolepis orangiensis
TACGCATCACCCGTTTTACCGTTATGTTTATTTATTTATTGTTTGTATTTATTAGTAGGAGGTATAGACCGCAGATAACGGGATTATGCTCTTCCTATGTCTAGATGTCTACGGGTATAAACCTTAAAAGACTTTAGTCTTTAGTCTAAGTGTTATTCGTATTATTATTATTATTATTATTATTATTATTATTATTATTATTATTATATCTGAGGGCGCCCTTACTCATAGTACTACGGTAACCCGCAGCCCTACTATTGTTTACTGGTTTGTTTCAGGTCTTACGGTAAACGGTCAGATATGACGTCACCACGCTCGCACGTCTCATCATACGTAGACCTACGTCATCACAGAGAGGGGCGCTGACATACGTGTGCGCGTGTGTGCGTGTGTGTTTGGAACGTGCACGTGTCTGATCATGTGATTGGGGCGGATCCTTTTAACTGTAGTCCACGTCCTGTTGGAGTGTAGTCCACTTCCTGTTTGAGTGTAGTCCACTTCCTTTTGGATTGTAGTCCACATCCTGTTTGAGTGTAGTCCACTTCCTTTTGGATGTGTAGTCCACTTCCTGGTTTGAGTGTAGTCAACATCCTGGTTTGAGTGTAGTCCACTTCCTAGTTTGCGTGCACGTGATGAAGACGAAGACACGCGCACACGGGGCGGCTCCGTTTTTACCGTAAAAAAACACGTCCGGTTTGAGTGTCGTCCTCATCCGGTTTGAGTGTAGTCTACTTCCGGTTTAGTGTAGTCCACTTCCTGTGTCCGCCCGGTCTTCTCAGTCGAAACTAAAACACCGAAGAAACGAAATGTCACACCAGACGGGGATCCTAGGTAAAGCCTCGGCGATGCCGTCATGTCATGTTACCTATTACGTTACGTTACGGTTACGGTTACGTTTACGTTATGTTACGTTACGTTTGGGATTCACCGGTGAGGTTTTTTAAATACAACGAGGCGGAAGAAGAATACACTGAGCTAGCTCCGACTGGCTAGCCCCGGCTAACCGAGACCAGCGGTTTGGATTCAGCTCTTGATTGTCTGTCTGTCTATATATATATATATATATATATATATATATATATGTGTGTGCGTGTGTGCGTGTCTGTGTGTGTATATGTGTGTCTGTCTGTCTCTGTGTGTGTGTCCGTCTGTCTGTCTGTGTATGTCTGTCTGTCTGTGTGTGATGACATGTAGTATCACAGCCATTGTCACGTCCTCCTCAGCACCAGAACCCTCAGACCCCCCCGGACCTCTCCGTGAGGTTGTGTGTTCTGGACCTCTCTGTGAGGTTGTGTGTTCTGGACCTCTCTGTGAGGTTGTGTGTTCTGGACCTCTCTGTGAGGTTGTGTGTTCTGGACCTCTCTGTGAGGTTGTGTGTTCTGGACCTCTCTGTGAGGTTGTGTGTTCTGGACCTCCGTGAGGTTGTGTGTTCTGGACCTCTCTGTGAGGTTGTGTGTTCTGGACCTCTCTGTGAGGTTGTGTGTTCTGGACCTCTGTGAGGTTGTGTGTTCTGGACCTCTCTGTGAGGTTGTGTGTTCTGGACCTCTCTGTGAGGTTGTGTGTTCTGAGGTTTGAGTAGACTAGTCCCGCTGGCCCGGGGTCTCCTGGTATGTGTTACCTGTGCAGACATGTACGTGTACATGTAGTCACAGACTACATGTCTGTGTTATGTGAGACCATCGCTATCCATTGTCTGAACTCGATTGTGTGTGCATTGTGCATGTTAAACTAGATCAGTAAAACATGTGTGGCTGCAACCCCAGTCTGCTGAATGACCATCATGTAGTCTAACGAACCACCAACCAGGACACGTCTGTGTAACTATGGCTTTATGTAGAGCTGCTGAGATGTGACCATGTCTGCTGTGATGCTGCTCTTGTGAGTCAGGAGCATTTTAAACCATTAGGTGTCGAGACCTTTACCACCATGACATGCCATGGATTGGACATATGTGGATTCATAAATGCCTGATCTATGGCTGCTTATGCCAATTTTCCTTAAGATATCATATCTTACTCTATTGAATTGTGTTGAAACAAGAGAGTAAAGTCTTGTTGGATCTGTCTTGTCTTCAGCTGGGAAAGACGTCAAGGATGTCTTCGCCGAGGCCAGGAACGGAGACCACCTCCGAGTCTTGAAGATTGTCATCGACGACGGTAAGAATAAAGTCAATTGGTGATCTGGAAAAATATAGTGCAAACATCTGTCAATCATTCTTCCGTTTTGTTTTGTTTAATTTCACTCGTCTCCGTGGTTGTGTAAATGTTTTGTACCCCCTGGTCCACCTGGTCTCCAGAGCAGCTGGCGCTGGGCTGCACCAGGGAGGCCTCCAAGCAGTGGGACCAGGAGTACGACTCCCTCATCCTGCCCCTGCTGGAGGATGACCTGCCCTGCTACATCCTGTACCGACTGGACTCCTCCAACAACCAGGGCTACGAGTGGATCTTCCTGGCCTGGTCACCGGACCGCTCCCCGGTGAGAGAACCAAAGCACACCATAAAAAAATGTAAAAAGGCAGAAATTGTGGGCTGATGTTGAGATGAAGTGCTTCTTAATTGTGATGATGTGTCTGATTTTAGTGGTTTAGTAATGGTAGTAATCGATTAGTAATTCACCGGTAGTCATTACCAGTGTCTTTTTATGTGAACTTAAAGAACAATACGCGTCCAGGTGATCAAACCATCACAACCGTCTCTCGTGACACTCGTTAGCAATCACATCGTGGGTCAAAGCGACCGCGTCTACCGAAGAGCCACACATGAAAACCATAAGAAGGAAGCACCTTTAGTCTTTTGGAATGGTAGTGTGACGTAGAAGTTTGATCTTCACTGCGCTACAGTGCTATCATTGACTGCTGTGGGAGGCGTGTTCACACAAAATGCTTGGAGGCAGAATCGGCACAATGGAGATTTTTTAGATTTCTCACACCTCCTTGAGGTGTGAGATAGAGAGAGAGAGAGACCGCCCATCACTGGTCTCTCTCTCTCTCTCTCGCAAAAAGACACACCTCACCTCAAGGAGGTGGTTTGCTCCACCAGACCTGTACAGTCTGTCTCTAACCTTGGTGTGATATCAACAAAGTCACACCATCTCACTTCCGGTGTGACTCTGTTTACTCTCCAAAGTGCACCGTGTGACACGGGGCTGAGGACACGGCGGTGGCCTCCTGTTGGCTCAGCGTTGACAGCGTGGCGGCTGCTGTCTTCACTCAGTCACCCAGACCCACTCGCCCTGAGGGGAACATTCCCGCCCTGCCGGTTCAGACTTGTTTGAGTTTGAAATGCTCTCCATGCAGCATTGTGAGTGTAGGGGGAAGGACTTCCTTCTGGAAACTCCTTCTGAGGTCATCAATAAGGAGTACAGGACCGAGGGCTCATTGATTGAGTTGTACAATTTAGTCAACATGTTCTCTTTAATGCTTTGGATATGCAAATATTTAGTTTGCCTGGGCTTTTCATTAGAAAGCAAATAAACAGGGCGTGTAACTTGGAGTTGTGGGTCATCTGCCCATAATATCAACACTTCACAGAATTAACCAAGCATTCATCAATCCATCGACAAAGTATTCAAGATTCAAGATTTTTATTTTCCATTTGCAACAAGTACAATGGAACGCTTACCCCCCATTCCCTCCTGCAGTATGGATTTCTAAAACGCAATACTATAAAAACAATACAAAAGAACAATAAAGTGATCTAGAAAGAATCTGAAGTTAATTGATCTGTAGAAGTTCCAGAGCTGATTGATGTGTTTTTGTGACTCCAGGTCCGACCCAAGATGTTGTACGCTGCGACCCGGGCCACGGTGAAGAAGGAGTTTGGGGGAGGACTCATCAAGGATGAGGTCTTCGGGACCACTGCGGTCCGTGGACTTGTTTGTCTTCAGACATGCATGATTGTGTGTGTGTGTGTGTGTGTGTATAGTCTGTCATTGGTTGGTCATGTGATGGGTCATGTGATGACGCTGTTGGTTTTCTACCACAGGAGGACGTTAACCTCAGCGGCTACAAGAAGTTCCTGACCTCCCAGGCTGCTCCTCTTCCTCTGACCGCTGCTGAAGAGGAGCTGAGGCAGATCAAGCTGAGTGAAGTACGCACACACACACACACACACACACACACACACACACACACACACACACACACACACACACACACACACACACACACACACCACACACACACACACACACACACACACACACACACACACCCCCCTACCTTCAAGCCTGGAGTTCAAGAGAGGCTGGCAAGTGTGTATTTCGCTCCTCACTTCACCGTGGCTAGGCTAGTATCATGCTAAGCCAGGTAGCATGTAGCTTGTCACTTTATCTGTACGGAACACGCAGGGATGAGATTTGCACCCTTCCTTTCTTCCTATTCGCTCTTTTTTACTGTGCTAAAGGTTTAATTTATTATTATTACTTTTCAAAAAGCCATAGAGGCAGCAATCCTGCTGACAACAGAGAAGCATTGTATCCTTGTATCTGTTCCCCTGTGTTTATGATCCTATACACACACACACACACACACACACACACACACACACACACACACACACGGTTGTTATAAACCAGGGGGTGTATCAATGTAGGGCCGGTGACCTGACCACAGCAGGCTGGGGATGATGTCAGTGACGCAAGGTCAGATGAGGCGGTGCTGGGAGTGCTTGTTCATGACCCAACTCGCCCAGCACAGAAAGATGTTGATGCACTGCAACAAAGCTGTAGTGTACAGTATACAGACCAAGAGTCCATTAGTGTTGTACAGCACTTACACACACACCCGTATGGCTGTGTCTCTCCCTGAACCAGCCCCATATCTGATAGTTATGTGTGTAACGGTAGTTCCGGTCCTACGTGACACAGAATGACTTTCACCCGTTAGTTGATCTTGAGGATGGAGCTCAGGAGGTACAGCGGGGTTGAAGGTCGCTGGTTAGATTCCCCGGCTCCTCCTCCTCCTAAAAGGGTGGAGGTGTCCATGAGCAAGATACCCTAACCCAAACTGCTCCTGACCAGCTGGTCATACACACACCATGTCAGTGTATGAATGGGTGTGTGTGTGAATGGGTAAATGTGAGGCAGATAATTGTAAAGTGCTTTAGGTAGAAGCGGTGTATAAATGCTGTCCAATTACCATTTTCCATGAGTTGCAAGACTACTGCTTCGACTCTCCAGAATGATTCCTCTCCCTACGTAACGTAGAAACATTTAGATTTGCAGCGACGCTAAGAGTTGTTGTCTTCCCCCCCCCCCCCCCCCCCCATGGGGATCAAACTAATATTGGATATTCACGCCTGACGCCACAGCGGCGGGTGGAAGACGCCAGAACTCTCGCTATCGAGCCCCCGTAGTGATGCCGCTCCGTCGAAAGGAAATTAAATTAATCTGTGGAATTGAAAATTGCTGTGAGGCCCCCCATCCCCTCCCTCCGCGCGTGTGAACTTCATTACGCTATCACCGCTGGTGTAGCAGGTTGAATCAGTTGGAATCAGGTGGACTCCATCCCTAACGGTGTGATGGTGGTGCCTACACACCTCTAAATGACTAAGATAATAGTGTCTTTATCTCTTCTGTTTTCCCGCGAGGTGACGGAGTAGAGCGAGAGCAGACGCTTTGGGTTTGATGTTATCACGGTTTATTTAAAACTTATTTTTTTTAAAAACTTTTTCTGATCTCATTTAAGACGGCTTTCCGATAAACCACTTGAGACCGTAGTATGGTGGTGGTTGGGAGGAACCACTAATGTGGGGGTAGGCCAGGGTTTGTTGGGAGACGCCACTAAAGTGGGGGAGTTAGTGGCGACATGCTACGTGCCGCTTCATGACCATGTAAGGAAGTGATCTGAGAGCCGTGTGGCCCAAGGGGAAGTGACTGGGAGAACAGGGTTGGATCCTCCCACGTGCAACAAATTGACAAAACACCATTGGTCTGATGCACAGAGACCAAAACCAAACCATTGACACACTTAGTTTGGGAAGCAGATACCACTTTTGTTATACAGATGGATTTAAAAGATGGACCTTTATTGTACACATTACAGACCCAGTCTGGTTTAGGCGGCATTGCTTTTCAAGTGGTTACCAGAACTAAATCGAATGCTGTCACACACTCACTCAGTCACACACTCACTCAGTCACACACTCACTCAGTCACACACTCAGTCGCACACTCACTCAGTCGCACACTCACTCAGTCGCACACTCACTCAGTCGCACACTCACTCAGTCGCACACTCACTCAGTCGCACACTCACTCAGTCGCACACTCACTCAGTCACACACTCACTCTGTCACACACACACTCACTCTGTCACACACACACTCACTCTGTCACACACTCAGTCACACACTCACTCAGTCACACACTCACTCAGTCACACACTCACTCAGTCACACACTCAGTCGCACACTCACTCAGTCGCACACTCACTCAGTCGCACACTCACTCAGTCGCACACTCACTCAGTCGCACACTCACTCTGTCACACACTCACTCTGTCACACACTCACTCTGTCACACACTCACTCTGTCACACACTCACTCACTCTGTCACACACTCACTCTGTCACACACTCACTCTGTCACACACTCACTCTGTCACACACTCACTCACTCTGTCACACACTCACTCACTCTGTCACACACTCACTCAGTCACACACTCACTCAGTCACACACTCACTCAGTCACACACTCACTCAGTCACACACACACTCACTCAGTCACACACTCACTCAGTCACACACTCACTCAGTCACACACTCACTCAGTCACACAGTCACACACTCTCACCCAGTCACACACTCAGTCACAAAGTGTTTTAAAAGGTGTGTGTGTGTGCTCCAGGTGCAGACGGACATCGGCGTGGACACCAAGCAGCAGACGCTGCCCGGCGTGGCGTTCCCCATGCACGGGGACGCAGTGGGCGCCCTGCAGCGCTTCAGGGCTAAGGACCTCAACTACGTGCAGCTGGTACGTACGTGTGTGTGTATAGGGGGGGGGGGGGGGGGGGGGGGGGGCAGTTCTCCTCCTGGGTGCACTGCCGAGGTGCCCCTGAGCAAGGCCCTGCTCCCATGGCACTGTATATCCAATAGCTGCCCACTGCTCCTAATGCCAGGATGGGTTACATGCAGAGAAACTCATTTCACCGTGGGGGTACATTTGACCAATAAAGATATCAGATAGAGTCCATATCTCCACCACGCCAAAAAGTCTCCTTTATCCGGATCTGTGCCAAAAACATCATTTAGCCAGCGTATGCCATCGTATCAACATTTCTCTAAAACGCTGGCATACGCTGAACTATCAATATTTTTTTCAATTTTGGGCTTTTTGGGCGTATTCATAACGAGTTGGACTTATACATAACGTTTTAGTAACTTATATAGAACATGACTTATACATAACGTTTTAGTAACTTATATAGAACATGACTTATACCAACCAATGCTTAGCGTGTTGCCGGCATTCACAACTTATGCCCGACGATAGTCAAATTTGTGCATCGCGCGCGGCAGCGTATCGCCAACGGTCGCGTGTTGTAGCCTATAAAAAGGCTGCTGCTCCACGATTCAAATCATAACCGCACTAGACATCACCGTCTATCAACATCACCGTCTATCAACATCACCGTCTATCAACATCACCGTCTATCAACATCACCGTCTATCAACATCACCGTCTATCAACATCACCGTATCAACATCACCGTCTATCAACATCACCGTCATGCCGAATAAAACTTTGAAGAACACTGCCATTATACGGTAGCTGTAAGTTAGAAACAAGTTCAGTAAGTTCTGTGGTCGTCCGGAACACATCTACATACGTCAATATGCGTTGGAGATAATGTCCGTTGGATAATATGCGTTGGAGATAAGTTTGATATAAGTTACACATTGGTTCAAAGCACGTTACTTATAGGTTAGAAATATGTTTTGGGTACGCTAGACATTTTCCCGACGTATTTCGACTTACAATTAACGTGTGTCAACGATCACATAAGTTACCTACAACTTACTAACTACAACTGCGTGTGGCATTTATGAGCCGTGCACTGGCATACGAGGTCGTCGAAAAACGTTGTGCATGCACAACATTTTCGACGACCTCGTCGTACTACAACGTATACTGTGCTTCAGCGTGCTCTTAACTTATACAAAACCCATAACTTATTCGACGTATGCCAGCATTTTTAGAGAAATGTAGATACGTCTGCATACGCTGGCTAAATAGTCTAGGTGTGACAGGGCCATTACCACCAAGTTTTGACCAATTCTGAACATAACCTTTTGTGTTATCTTGCCAACGGACTGACAGACAAACGGGGGCTAAGCGTTGTTATCACCCGATTTAAGATGTGAACACAATGAATGAATGAATGAAGCGTGGGGGTACAAGGCTCTGCCGGTGGCTCGGTCATACCTAAACTGCTCTGACTGTGTTGGTCATCACAGTGAACCATTCAAGTCTGTAGAACTGTGTGGGGGATTGTTACACTTGTGACAATGCTATCGCTGTCATTCAGATTCTTTGAGATGTTGACCTCTGTGTGACTGCATGATGATCTCTACATCAAGTCCTCACACGCCTCCACTCCAACACGCCTCCACTCCAACACGCCTCCACTCCAACACGCCTCCACTCCAACACGCCTCCACTCCAACACGCCTCCACTCCAACACGCCTCCACTCCAACACGCCTCCACTCCAACACGCCTCCACTCCAACACGCCTCCACTCCAACACGCCTCCACTCCAACACGCCTCCACTCCAACACGCCTCCACTCCACACGCCTCCACTCCACACGCCTCCACTCCAACACGCCTCCACTCCAACACGCCTCCACTCCAACACGCCTCCACTCCAACACGCCTCCACTCCAACACGCCTCCACTCCAACACGCCTCCACTCCAACACGCCTCCACTCCAACACGCCTCCACTCCAACACGCCTCCACTCCAACACGCCTCCACTCCACACGCCTCCACTCCAACACGCCTCCACTCCAACACGCCTCCACTCCAACACGCCTCCACTCCAACACGCCTCGACGCATTTGCTTGAGGACACTTGAGGTCGTCGTCAATGCAAATGTTGTCAACGTCAAGTTAAAGTTTCCTTCCTTGCTAATCCTCATTGGTTCATGTTTATCACCTCAGACCTGACAAATCAGGTGTGAGGTGAGGAAGCCACCAGAGTGTAAATTCAGGGTCATGGTGTATGGCGTATTCAACAATGCACAACGAGGACCTGCTTGTGTAAAGCTCCGTATCATGTGCTACTTATTAGCTGGGGTTGGTTGTATAGTGGAAGATGGACACGGCCCGCTAATGATAAAGTTATGCCATTGGTCCAAAGAACACTGCAGTGTTAATTGACCAGGATGTCTTCCCAAGAGTATAGACTAAAGGCCTGACCGGTACTCTGTGTGTGATCAGAGTATAGACTAAAGGCCTGAGTGGTACTCTACTGTGTGTGATCAGAGTATAGACTAAAGGCCTGACCGGTACTCTACTGTGTGTGATCAGAGTATAGACTAAAGGCCTGACCGGTACTCTGTGTGTGATCAGAGTATAGACTAAAGGCCTGACCGGTACTCTACTGTGTGTGATCAGAGTATAGACTAAAGGCCTGACCGGTACTCTACTGTGTGTTATCAGAGTATAGACTAAAGGCCTGACCGGTACTCTACTGTGTGTTATCAGAGTATAGACTAAAGGCCTGACCGGTACTCTACTGTGTGTTATCAGAGTATAGACTAAAGGCCTGACCGGTACTCTACTGTGTGTGATCAGAGTATAGACTAAAGGCCTGACCGGTACTCTACTGTGTGTTATCAGAGTATAGACTAAAGGCCTGACCGGTACTCTACTGTGTGTGATCAGAGTATAGACTAAAGGCCTGACCGGTACTCTACTGTGTGTGATCAGAGTATAGACTAAAGGCCTGACCGGTACTCTACTGTGTGTTATCAGAGTATAGACTAAAGGCCTGACCGGTACTCTACTGTGTGTTATCAGAGTATAGACTTTGAGAAGGAGCTAATCATGCTGTCCAGCACGGAGGCCACGGAGGTGAGGGACCTTCCCAGGAGGATCTCCAAGGACTCCGCCCGCTACCACTTCTTCACGTACAAGCACTCCCACGAGGGGGACTACCTGGAGTCTACCGGTGGGTCAGAGAGCTGGGGCTGACCCGGGGTCGCTGGTTCCATCCCCTCCCTGGTTAAAACATGTTGAAAGTTCCTTTTGAGCGAGTAGATGTCTGACGTAGAGCAGGTTTCGTTAAAAATATGCACGTAGACGTAGATCTAGTAAAGATCATGAATTTCTGTATTTCGCTGTTTATGTATTGGAATACTAATATATATATATATATATATATATATATATATATATATATATGTTGTGTGTGTGTGTGTGTGTGTGTGTGTGTGTGTGTGTGTGTGTGTGTGTGTGTGTGTGTGTGTGTGTGTGTGTGTGTGTGTGTGTGTGTGTGTGTGTGTGTGTGTGTGTGTGTGTGTGTGTGTGTGTGTGTGTGTGTGTGTGTGTGTGTGTGTGTGTGTGTGTGTGTGTGTGTACACATATATGTGTGTGTGTGTGTGTGTGTACACATATATGTGTGTGTGTACACATATATGTGTGTGTGTGCACACATATATATATATGTGTGTGTGTGTGCACACATATATATATATGTGTGTGTGTGTGCACACATATATATATATGTGTGTGTGTGTGCACACATATATATATATATGTGTGTGTGTGTGTGTGTGTGCACACATATATATATATATGTGTGTGTGCACACATATATATATATATGTGTGTGTGCACACATATATATATATATATGTGTGTGTGCACACATATATATATATATATATATGTGTGTGTGTGTGTGCACACATATATATATATATATGTGTGTGTGTGTGTGTGCACACATATATATATATATATATGTGTGTGTGTGTGTGCACACACATATATATATGTGTGTGTGCACACACATATATATATATGTGTATATACACATGTATGTATGTTTTTTGGAACTCAAAAAACGTCTCTCTCTCTGGTCTCTCTCTCTGGTCTCTCTCTGGCTGCAGTGTTCATCTACTCCATGCCTCTGAACACGTGCTCCATCCGAGAGAGGATGCTGTACTCCAGCTGTAAGAACCCCCTGGTGGACACAGCGGAGAAGCAGATGGAGATTGAGATCGAGAAGAAGGTAGACCAGCTCTTCATAGGATTTACACATGATAGGGGAGGAGACTTACTGGACTTCTACCTGAGCACCGAACTGTAATGTATTATATATAAAGTTATTATATATGTGTATATGTAGGTTTATATTATATTATTATGGCTTGTTAGGAAGGAAATGTACTTGACTTCTGGTGACTAGTAGTTCTCTAGTCTTCCTGTTGAATGACCTTATTGTAATGTAATGTATTATATATGATGTTATTATATATGTGTATATATTATTATGGCTTGTTGGGAATGAAATGCATGTGTGATTTCTGGTGACTAGTACAGAGACACAAGTCTACTACATGTTGAAATGGGAAAGAGAATCAGCCTCAATCCGCTAAGACATTCATCCTAACAAGTGTCTGTCTGTGGTGTTAATTAGTCATTTAATGGGAAGACATTTCATCTAATTAAAACGGAGTAATGATGAATAATTTGATTTTCATTTATAGTTGGTGTATACATACACGTGAGAGTGTGTGTGTGAGTGAGTGTGTGTGTGATTGTGTGTGTGTGTGTGATTGATTGTGTGTGTGAGGGTGTGTGATTGAGTGTGTGTGTGTGTGATTGAGGGTGTGTGATTGAGTGTGTGTGTGATTGAGTGTGTGTGTGATTGAGTGTGTGTGTGTGATTGAGTGTGTGTGTGTGAGATGACAGTTCATTAAAGAGAACTTCTTCTTCTCTCTTGTTGCGGTCGTAGCTGGAGATCGACAACGGTGATGAGCTAACCCCTGACTTCCTGTACGAGGAGGTCCACCCCAAGCAGCACGCCCACAAGCAGGCCTTCGCCAAGCCCAAGGGCCCCGCGGGGAAGAGAGGGGTCCGTCGCATCACCCGGCCCCCCGGTGAGGAGGACGACGACTGATCCTGCAACCCCCCCCCCCCCCACGTTCTCCACAGTGGAACATTCCCAGAGTTCTGTTCAACAAACAACTTTCCTTTTTGGTTTTGTATACAAAAAAAAAATACAGCAGCAGACCTCAAATGATCTATACATTTCATTTTGTAATATATATATATATATATATATATTACAAAATAAAAGCGTTTTACCGAGAGACTGTTCTATGCACGCCAAGACGAAGCCAATTTCCTCCGTGCTTTGCTTCCGTTTGAGGCGTGAGTTCAGGCGCCCATTTCATGAATATTAAGAAAAATCTCCTTTTGTGACATTGCCACGTCATATGCCAGCTTGCACAAAAAAAATGGGAATTTGTGCCAATAAGATACATATATATATATATAATATATTAAAATACCCTCTCTGGCTTTCATTTTTACATTCGGTCGCTAAATAGGTATGAACACAATTGACTCTAATATTAACTCCACTTGTCCTGTAACAGTTTTTCTTTATATACATAATGGTGGTTTACATAACGGGGATCTGCTGAAAAAGCTTATTTTTCTATGCACAAGTGCTGTAAATGTACATACTGTAGCGGAGACGTGTGGTCCAGAAGCTCTCTCTCTCTCTCTGTGTGTGTGTCTAGGTGTGGGGAGATGAGGTTTGGGGTAGGAGATGCTTCCAGAAGTAGTATCACCACCACTCACAGTGGAGCAGGAGGTTCTACCTGACTTATAGAAACCACCCGGTGTTGGGTTGTCTCCTGGGCTGACAGGCTGGTTACAGCGCAGCACTGCGTGGGTTTGGACGCCTGGTGGTGAGAATAGGGTCCCTTTAAAAAGAGAAGGTTGGTCCAAATGCTCACCTCATGCTTCCGGGTGGGAGGGAAATGTCCCCCCCCCCCCCCCCCCCCCCCTTTTCTTCATTTATGAATATAAAATAGGAAAAAAGAGAATCGTCGTGTGGTCTTAATTGTTTTTCTTACAGTCGATCTTTTTAAAGAAACAATTATATTAAATTCATGCTGCATCGTTTTTTAAATTTGTTTTACTTCCGTTGTGGGCACATAAAATGTTTTACATTTTAAGTGTTTGCTTGAAATGTCTTGCAATAATTGCTATTTCTTTTTTATAGTTACATTTGATTTGTAACTTGATTTGATAAAATCACTTTTTATATCGAACCACTCAAATGTCTTGACAGTTCACAATGTATTGTGTACATTTAATAAAACATTCAGTGAAAGCAAACAGTGGTACAAATTTGTAATCGAATACTGTTCATGATTCATATATACACATATATGGACAATACACTGTAGGAATAATGATTCACATTAACCAACACCTCACACCTCATTCGCTTTCTCAACCGATGTTCTCTGCGATGGTCTGTTTCACCGTGTGAGGGCTGGGGTTCCAGCCACACATGTTTTACTTCTATTTATTTTATACCTGCATAATAATATAATCTAACAACCATTTGTCTGAGTTGACTTCTACTGGTCCCACAGCAGCTGGGGTTGAGTACAGGAGTGACTGATTGGGTCAGTCCATTACATGTAGCTCATTTAGGGGGGGGGGGGGGAGAATTTGGTTCAGCCCAGTTAGCATATCGTCTCCATTATAGGAGGTCATGTTCTATTATTTTGACCTTGTTTTTCCAGTTCCTGTTTTTGTATGTTTTGGGTATTAATAAAACCCCTTTTTTTTATTTGTAAAAACTGTGTGTTCCTGTCCAGTGCTCAGCCCTTCACTGGGGGATGGCTCAGCATCCAGGTGAGGACCGGAACAGGTTGGACTTCCACAGGTGAGGACCGGAACAGGTTGGACTTCCCCAGGTGAGGACCGGAACCGGTTGGACTTCCACAGGTGAGGACCGGAACAGGTTGGACTTCCACAGGTGAGGACCGGAACCGGTTGGACTTCCACAGGTGAGGACCGGAACAGGTTGGACTTCCAACCTGTTGGAAGCTGCGTGGCTCAGCTTCTAATCCCTGACGCTTCGGCTAAGAATCCCTTGCAGACATCCTCAAGCTCTGACAGAACCTGTTAGGATAACACCATCAAGTCAAGTTTCAAGATGTTTTTATTTGCCACATGCAAACAGTACAATGGAATGCTTACTCCCCATTTCCTCTTGCAGTATGAATTTAAAAAGAAGGCATGTGCTAAACTGGTTTTGGTGTGTGAGTGAGGGAGAGAGTGTTTTGGTTTCAGGCCATTCTTGAGGGTACTTCTCTATAATGCGGTTGTAGAACACATGCTATATTGCTGTAACTTCAAATACTGCTAGAGTGCAGTGTCCTGTCTCAGCCTCCAGGGGGAGACAGAGCAGCTGTCTGGGATGACAGAATGATTTACAAGCTGAGCTAAGACGTTTGTTTCTGTTTGCCTCTCCTTTATCATCTCCAAACTGAGTATGAACTTCACATTGATGGATATGACAACACATTCAGATGTGATAGTGCTGTTGCTGCAGTGTAAACTATTGATGGGTGGGCCTATAATTTGTTAGACCCCCACCCAATGTCACCACCAGCCGTCACTGACTATAACAATACTGTCAACATATTTAAGAACAAAGTGTTAAGAATTAAAGTGACTGATGGATGATATAGACATGTGTTGAATTGTGCAAAAAGCATTTTGAATCCAGAAAGTCCAGTAGTCCAGAAAGTCCAGTAAAGTAAGACAGTGTAATGTAATATGGATGACAATGTTATGATGAAGCTCAAGCAGAGTGTACTACTAATCAAGGAATTCATTCTGGGTCAGACCCTTGTTTCTATTCTACAGATTCTTCTAGAGGGTAAAAGCTGATAAATGATGAGTGGTACCTGCTCGACGGTGGGCCGTCGGACCTTGCGGTCCTGAAGACAGTTACAGGCCAGGGCGTAGATCCTCTCCGCCTGGACACCGTCCGTCACCCTCATCTTCTGGTCCAGGAAGTCCTTCAGGGTCATGGCCTCGTCCTCGTCCTCGATGTCGTACCTCAGCTCCATCTGGGAGGACGGGACGGGTTATGTGTCAATACACATACTGTGTATGCGTGTATATATCTATATATATATATATCTATATCTATATCTCTATATCTATATTTGTGTGCATATGTATATGTGTGTATATCTATATTTGTGAATATATATGGTACGTGAAAAAAGACAACGTGTGGAATCTAATCTGCACTCTGCCTTAATGAGTAAAAAAAGTCAAATAATTATATACCACGCCTCACCTGTCTATATATATGTCTATATGTGTGTGTGTGTGTGTGTGTGTGTGTGTGTGCCTAGTCAACAGTACAAGAACAACAAGTAAATCTCCGCTCACCAGGCATGGCACGTCACGGTATTCGTCCACCGGTGGAAGTCCAGACAGCAGTTCCAACAGCACCTGAGGACGGACAGAAGGGAGGGCCTCAACCGCTGGGCTCTGGAGGACAACCAGAGCCCTACACAAAGTCCTGCTCCCCACGCACCTCCTCGCCGCCACCCACAGGGGTCGGAGGTTGCCGGGGGTGGCTTCATTTATCGAGCCGATGATGAGTGACAATATGAGAGACAAGCTGTTATCTGACCGGTTAGTACGGAGAACGGCTGCTACTTAAATGCCACACTATTGTAATTGGTCCAAAACCTAATTTGATACGGTTGGTTTTTATTTACTTTGATGTAAAGATGTAAATGTTCTGATGGCCCTGTAGTTTGCTATGACTCCCCTGACCAGCCCTCCATACCCTCAGACCTTAGACCGGTCCACAGAACCACGGAACCTACCACGCCGAAGCTGAAGATGTCGGACTTGGGCGTGATCTCTCCGCGCAGAGCCTCGGGCGCCATGTAGGCCCGGGTGCCCACCACACGCTCCGTCACCACGGTGGCCGAGGACCGCGCCGGCGACGCCCGCGTCAGCCCGAAGTCTGAGATCTTGGCCACAAAGTTCTCGTCCAATAGGATGTTCCCACTGGCGGACGTACACAATCACAGAGATGGATGAGCGACTAAATAGCCACACGTTCATTAGTAGAGACAAAGGCTGCTGCATTAGGCATCAAACACGCCCACTTTTCGGTTAATTGTGGGAGGAGCATCGCTAAATAATAAAAATTAACGCCACAATAACATAACGGGACTATCAATTGCCTTTTAACGTCCCGGTGAACATGGTGGTTGGCGTGCAGGAAGTCCAAACCACGGCAGCTTCCTGTCGCGATCAGACACCTCCGGCTCCAAGCCAGCGGAGGGCTTCCATCCTTCAGGAGAAGAGAAGAACCACAAGCTTAGTGTCCGCAGAACCACACACACACACACACACACACACACACACACACACACACACACACACACACACACACACACACACACACACACACACACACACACACACACACACACACACACACACACACACACACACACACACACACACACACACACACACTCTACCATGCAGGCCAGTCGATCCAGGACGGAGCCGTTGGCCATGAAGTGGTACACCAGGCAGGGGTACTGGCCGTCGCAGGAGAAGCCCACCATGTCCACCAGGTTCTCGTGCTTCAAGCTGCCGTGAAGGAAAGGAAAAGTTTGGCCCGACGTTGAACACCAAACAGACAACAGACAGCCATCGAGGCTTCACGCCGCCCGCTCGCGGGAGGTTCTTCCGAGGCGATGAAATAAACATCTCCAGTTGTTATTATAGTCTGAGTCTGGAACCAGACGACGCTCCATTAAATCCCCATTATGTCAATTAAGTATCATCTCCTCGCCGGGAAAACCACCCCCAGTCAGTCGACGGGGACGGCGGCTGGGAGGTAACGGGCGACGCCCCCGACTCCTCCGTTAGCCGCGAGGAACGCCGCGCCTTCACAGGAAAAATAATTGTGACATTTTTCAGGTAGCGTCTCTCCGGAGAGTTAAAGGTCTGTAGGAGGCCCCTAGACACTACCAACACTAAGAGACGTGTTCAAAAGAGAGAAACGGAGACAAAGAACACACTGATTTATTATAATTATTATAATAATCATTATTCAGACGGGAGAAAGCCTACGTCTTCAGAGTTTGGACCTCTTGGTGGAACTGAAGGCGTAGCTCCTCTGCCAACGTGTCCTCCTCCTACAGAAGGAAGATATCAACCACAATCAGTCGTTTCACGGTGTTCTGTTGATCAGAGACCGACCGTGAGGGGAGGAAGAGGGAGGAAGATCTAATAACATTTCATATCATCTTTCTTTGGGCTCACCGGACTGAGCTTCTTGACGGCGACGGGCGTCCGGTCCACGAACCCCTTGTACACGGTCCCAAAGCCTCCCTCTCCCAGCCGGTTGCCCCCCTCCGAGGCGGGCCGGTCGTCGAAGTCCCCTGTGATGTTCACCAGCTCCTG
>CM051010.1:28124860-28144860 GCA_027704905.1 Muraenolepis orangiensis
TTTGCACGGGTTGTTCCGGCCAGTCACTTTCTTTGTTCAGCAGGAAACTTGGTCCGTCGATCCACGTCCTTGATTGTGCCAAGTTCTTGGCCTTCAGGCCTCTGCTGGACTGATCCGCTGGGTTTTCTGTTGTTTTTACGTACTTCCATTGGGAAGGCTTGGTGGCTTCTCGGATCAGGTTGATTCTGTTTGCCACGAAGGTTTTGAAGCGAGCAGTGTCATTGTCTATGTATCCGAGCACTGTAGTGCTATCAGTCCAGAAGGTAGATGGTTGTAGCGGAACTTGAAGTTCTTGACGCAGCATCTTGTCTACCTTCACGGCAATGACTGCCGCTGTCAGTTCTAGTCTGGGGATTGTGACTTGTTTGAGTGAGGCTACTCTTGACTTGCCCATCACGAGGGAACAATGTTTCTTGCCTTGCTTGTTCTCCAGTAGCAGGTAAGTTGCAGTACCGTAGGCATACTCTGAGGCATCCGAAAAATGGTGCAACTGCGCTGTAGCAGTGCGTCCAAAGTCAGCAGGTTTCAAGCACCTGTTCACTTGGAAGTTGGAGAGGTGAGTAACGTCTTCTATCCATCCTTTCCAATCCTCTGCGTGTTTTTCACCGATGTCTTCATCCCATCCATGTAGCTCCTTACACAGATCTTTCAGCAGGAGTTTAGCAGGCAGGATGACCGGCGCCAGTAAGCCGAGGGGGTCGTAGATGGAGTTGACGACGGACAAGATTCCCCTTCTTGTCATCGGCTTGTCTGGCAGCTTGATGCTGTAGGTGAAAGTATCGGTTTCTGTATCCCACTGTATGCCGAGCGCTCTCTCGACAGGTAGAGCTTCAGAACTGAGATCCAGGTTCTTCATTTCTTTAGCTCTGTGTTCTTCTGGGATGGACATGAGCACTTTCCGGTTATGGCTCATCCATTTCGTCAAGATGAATCCTCCGCTGGCACACAAGGTGCGAAGATCCTTAGCCAAGGTCACTGCGTCCTTTTCCGATGCCACGCTCTTCAAGCAGTCGTCTACGTAGAAATTGTTTAGCACTGTTTGAACGGCTTCTGGGGGCGCAGTGGCTTTGTGATCTTCTGCGGTTCTCTTCAACGCATATGATGCAATGCTTGGTGATGAGGTGGCACCAAAGAGGTGCACTGTCATTCTGAATTCTTCCATGGGCTCATTAAAGTTGCCGTTGGGCCACCAAAAGAAGCGTTGGAGGTCTGCGTCATGTTCAGGTACCTTCACCTGATAAAACATTGACTCGATGTCGGCCATCATCGCTACTGGCTCCTCACGGAATCTTAAGAGGACGCCAACTAGCGTGTTGGTCATGTCGGGTCCTTGTAGTAGCCTACTGTTCAGAGACTGTTCTTGAAAAGAGGCGGCGCAGTCGAAGACAAACTCTCATCTTTTTCTTCTTGGGGTGGTACACCCCGTGGTGTGGTATGTAGGACACCCTGGCATCTGCACGGTTCAGCTGGTCCGCCGGGATTCCGACGGCATAGCCTTTTTCGATGACGTTGTCCATGAAGTTGTTGTAGTCTTCGTAGAACCCGGGGTCCTTCTTGAATTTCCGCTGCAAACTAGCCATGCGCTGTTTCGCCATACAACGGTTGTTGGGCATTGGCAGCTTGTCATTCTTGAGCGGCAATCCGATGCTGTAATGGCCGTTCTCGAAAGTTGTAGTTTTCTTCACCAACTGCATGAACTGCTTGTCTTCTTGAGACATCTCTTCCTTGTCGTCGTAGTTACGCTCTGGAAAGTCGGTGTTGTACTGCTGGACCAGCAGCTTTTCGATTTCTGTCACTGTGATCCTGTTCACTGAGCAGTGAGGCTGGTTGATCTCATCACTCTGTTCCTTCCTTATGGGCCCGTTCACGACCCAGCCAATGACAGTCTTCACTGCATAAGGTCCTCCGTTTCTACTGTTTATAACGTGCCATGGCTCCATTGCTCTTGCACAGTTTGCTCCGATAAGTAGGCCGACGTCCGCTTCTATCTCTGGCAGGCGTACTTCGTTGAGGTAAGGCCACTTCCGGATTTCTGATTGCTTGGGTATGTTCTCGGTGTGCACCGGTATGTTACTGTGGGTGTACGCCTTGGGTAGCTTGATGAACTTGCTGTCTTCCAGCCCACATACCTCCAAGTCTGATATCACATAACTGTTCATGAGTTTCTGTCCTCCAGGTTTGTCTTGTCCCATGGTGCTGAGGAGTACTTGCGTTGGTTTCCCTTTAACGTTCAGTTTCTTCTGCAGGCCTTCTGTGATGAACGTTGCTGTGCTCCCCGGATCCAAAAAAGCATATGTCACTATGTGTTTGTCACTCTTTCTTGACTTGATTTTCACCGGTATTATTGACAGCACACATTCATTGTCTCCGGCCCCAGTGAGGCAGGTGGCTTCTTGCGTGTAGGGAACTTGAAGGCTTGATACTTCTCGAGCGCCATTGATCTTTTCCTGGGAGGTATAATTTTCTTCTTTGCCTTTGTGTAGGATGTCTGGATGTTTTAGTGCACACTCCTTACACTCGGTTCTTTTCTTGCAGAACTTGCTGAGATGGCCCAAAGCCAAGCACCCAAAGCACAAACCTTTCGACTTTAAGAACTCCACCCGTTCCTTGTGTGGTTGACTCTTGATTTTATTACAAGTGTCCAGGGTGTGAGCTTGCTGACAGTACATGCATGGCTTCTCAAAGGCACTTATTTGGTTTTTCCGTGGTGACGGTTGTTGCGAAGCTCCCACGTTTCTCTTTCCTAGCTGGGGGCTTTCCCTCTCGTTCTTTCCAACTGTGGTTGGACGGCTGTCTGGTATGTCACCAAAGAGGGGATCCGTTGCTATTTTGGCTTGACGCTCTATGTAGGTCACCAGGTCATTAAATTTTGCTCTTCGGTCTCTTCTCTTTGATGTTGTAGGCTTCAGTGCGCCAACGCTCTTTCAATTTGTAGGGTAACTTGGATACTACCGTCCGTAGGTTGGTAGGGTTATCCATTTCCTCCATTGCATCGATGTCCTCCATTGTGTTGCGGCATCCAACCAGAAACATTGCGTAGGCATTTAGCGCCTTTCCATCTTCAGACTTGATCTGAGTGCCTTGTCGATGTAAGCGCTGGCGATCCGTAGTTCGTCTCCATAGTGCCTGTGAAGCAGTCGCTTTGCTTCCTTGTAGCCTCTGCTAGGTTGCATGTGGACACAGCTGCGAACTAGCTCCTGGGGTTCGCCATTTGTAAATTGTTCCAAGAAGTAAAATTTGTCCTGATCGTTGTCTGTCTTCTGTTCTATTGAGTGTTCGAATGCTCGAATGAAGGACTTGTATTGCAGTGCGTCACCCCTGAACACTGGGATATCCCTTGTTGGTAGCTGCGATTGCCTCTGCTGCTTTACAAGGAGCTCTGTGATTATGTTCTGTTTTTGCATGACCTTCAGCATGTCATCATCTCTAGTGATGTTGGAATGAGAGATGAGAGTCTCGTAGAGCCATTTGTGGTGGTTGGATGCGTGGCATCCGTGGCTGCGCATGATGGTTTGCGTTGTCTGGTTGAGGAGGCGAGGCGCGGGTTGATTCTCGTTTCACGCTCCCTCTGCGGCTCCTACTCCCACCATCCTCTGAACTTTGGTATTCGTTGAGCACTGCTTTCGGCCAAAGCAGTCTCCATCTCAAGCTCTTCTTTTTTAGCTTTGAGTTTAGCTTCTTCCAGCGCTAGCTGCTGCCACTTCAGTGCCGCGGCGCGTTCCAGCAACGCTGCATGCTCTGCCTCTTGTATAGCACGTGTTGCTGAAACTCGTGATCCTATTGATGAGCGGCTTACTTGGGACCCATGTGAGCGGGCGTATCCAGCGTTGCCGACGCTGGTCTGTGAAACGCTATCTTCAGGTTGGACACCATCTTGCAAATATCTTTCTGCTTCAGGCTCTTTTTGTAGCTGCTTACGTGACCTTCCCTGTTCTTTAGGATTTCCCACGTCTTTATGCTCATTTTCCCCATCCATCTTAACGATTGCAGAGTGGCTCATTCCAGTTTGCATGCAGTGTTCAAAAGCACCTTTACCTTAAAAGTCACTTTTCTTATCCAGAACAAATGCAAAACAACTTCTAATATTATGATGGCTCTGCTTGGTTGAGTTAAAGTTGCGACGTGAGTTCGCGGCAGGGAAACTTTCACTTTCGTGGCATTCAGTCACGTTAGCTCCGAGTCGTTAACGTTAGTCTATTTAGACGTTCAAATTCGTTGGCCGTAGCCTTCTATCTTCGCCACGTGTCTGGCAGGCAATACACAACATGAAGGCTTCTCATTACCTTGTCGTAGAGTCAAAGGATTGGCTGTGTTCCTACTTCATGCTGCTTTCTCTCGTTCGGTTCCATCCAGTTCCAAGTCCGGTTAACAAGCTCCGTAGCAAGTTTTTGACTAAATGGTGTAATATCCAAACGTCTGTGAGTTTTCTGATCACCCTTGAAGCCAGAGTAGGTGAATAACGGGAGTCTTGAACGCGAACGACAGGACCACGTGTATAGTTTACCATTTATTAACAAAAGAAAAACATAACATGTCGAATCGCTCTACTATCTACGCTGGTTCCATTCAAAAAGCTCCCGCTGCCTTCTACCCAGCTGATTATAAGTGGTCACATGACAGTTCCGGTCTATCAAAATAAAGAAATGTTTTTATCACATAGTCTCAGTTTAAACAAACAAAGTCTTATCAAATCATGAAATCATGACAAATCTTTTTAAACTATAGACTATTAAACTATTATCAAATTAAAATATCAAAACATGAATATAGGACATATTAATGAACCAATTCCTAAATTGGCTCCTACATTAGCGCTCCACGGCTATGGGGGTTTAATGTTAGCGCTCCGCGGCTATGGGGCTTTAATGTTTGCGACAGCTTGCCAAGTGCTAATGTGTGAGTTCAGCGAGCTGTACCGACTGGGCCACTCAGGCTAAAGGGCCTGTGTTCTGCCCGTGTCAAGCGACCAGCAGAGAGGGGCTTCTCCCTCAGAATGGTTTGAAAACATCACTGCGGAGTCGTCTGGAGGAGGAGAGAGTGATGGACTTATGCGGATTGCAAGCTGCAAAGACACATTAGACACCTTTGATTTCAGCTCGGCTCAGAGGACTTTGCCGCAATGAAATTAAGGAGAAAGCAAAAAGTTGCCTGGTAGCCTACAGGGTAAATGTGATGCCATGTAGCCTATGTTAAAACGGACTACAGATGTTACAGGGGTTTTGAAATAGCCTCGATTTGTGCGGCTAACAAGGTTTTGCTCAGGTTTGCTTGTTCGTTTTGTTGTTCATTAAATAGTCCAATTTATTTGAGGTCTTTGTCATTCTTTCGTCAATCTAGGTGTACATTATAGTTGCGTTTGTAATATAGACTGTTTTTGAAACATGACCGGTAAGTTTCGAATTTGTCCGGTAAAATACAATCTGTCCGGACACTTGACCGGCAAGAAAAAATCCTAGCGGAAACCCTGCTACCTACCTACCTACTTACCTACCTACCTACCTTGCTTCCTACTTATCTACCTATCTACTTTCCTACCTACCTACCTTGCTTCCTACCTACCTTCCTACCTACCTATCTACCTACCTACCTACCTACCTACCTACCTACCTACCTACCTACCTACCTTGCTCCCTACCTACCTACCTACCTACCTACCTACCTACCTACCTACCTACCTACCTACCTACCTACCTACCTACCTACCTACCTACCTACCTACCTACCTATCTTGCTTCCTACCTACCTACCTATCTTGCTTCCTACTTACCTAGCTACCTAGCTACCTACCTACCTGCCTGCATGCATGCCTTTCTTCCTTCCTTCCTTCCTTCCTACCTACCTACCTACCTTGCTTCCTACCTACCTACCTACCTTCCTACCTACCTACCTACCCATCTACCTACCTACCTACCTACCTACCTACCTACCTACCTACCTACCTACCTACCTACCTACCTACCTACCTATCTTGCTTCCTACCTACCTACCTATCTTGCTTCCTACCTACCTGCCTATCTTGCTTCCTACCTACCTACCTACCTACCTACCTACCTACCTACCTACCTACCTACCTACCTGCCTGCCTGCATGCATGCATGCCTTTCTTCCTTCCTTCCTTCCTACCTACCTAACTTCTTACCTGGCTTCCTACCTGCATATCCATCTCCATGGCTTGTACTGCATGGACAGGCCTTCATATGTGTTAGGAAGCAATAGAAAGCTAAAATAAGCTCTAGAATGGACAGAGAAAGAACAATATGAAAACTTTAGTGTAAACATAGCGCACATTTACTTTAGCGGACAATTAACCAACGTACAGAGTTTCTGCAGTTTTCAACTTCTACTTCTAGAGAGCCAATTTTTGGGGGGTTTCTGATGACACACACACACACTGTCTGCATTACGCACACACCTCTGGTCGTCTGGTGTGTGAACAATTTGAAGTATAAGTAGAGCCATTACTGTAATTGTGGTAAAGATTGTGTATGCTCTTGTCTTATGGCCTTTGATAGATAGAGGTGTTCCAAAACACACATATATGATCTTATACAGACATATGATCTCAGAGGGAATGACCTCATAGAAGAACGTGTGTGTGTGTGTGTGTGTGTGTGTGTGTGTATGTGTGTGTGTATGTGTGTGTGTGTGTGTGTGTGTGTGTGTGTGTGTGTGTGTGTGTGTGTGTGTATTTGTGTTAGTGTGTGCACATCAACACACCTATGTCTATGTGTGTTCAAAGCCAAGGTCATGTGGGTGTGATATTTGTAATGAGTGAGGAAGATATTATGTGGTGCCTGTGGAAACTTCAAAAGGGTTTTGATTAAAGGTGCATGTGTGTGTGTGTGTGCACGTGTGTGTGTGTGTGTACGTGTGTGCACGTGTGTGTGTACGTGTGTGTGTGTACGTGTGCACGTGTGTGTGTGTGTGTGTGTGTGTTATGCTCGCTGTGTGTTCTGTTCAGCTGTGTGTGTTTGTACATACATGTGGTGTGGTGACAACCCTCACACCCGCACAGACGGGGTTTCTTTGAAGTGCCTTAACTGTGTCCTTATTGGCCCCCTGGAGGCTCCTCCCCCTGACCCAGACAACAAACCCCTCCCCCTTTATCCAAAGAGTCTTTCAGTTAATTACATCACATTACATCACATCACATCACATCACATCACATTACATCACTACACTACATCACATCACATTACATTACATTACATCACATTACATCACATTACACTACATCACATCACATTACATTACATTACATTACATTACATCACATTACATTACATTACATCACTACACTACACTACACTACATCACATTACACTACATCACATCACATTACATTACATCACATCACATTACATCACATCACATTACATCACATTACATTACATCACATTACATTACATCACATTACATCACATTGCATTACATTACATTACATTACATCACATTACATTACATCACATTACACTACATCACATCACATCACATTACATCACATTACATCACATTACATTACATCACATTACATTACATCACATTACATTACATTGCATTACATTACATCACATTACACTACATCACATTACATTACATTACATTACATTACATCACATTGCATATAGCTCTCATACACCTCTCCATAACGCTGCATGTTGGCCTGGAACAAAATATGATTAATAACGTTATCACATAATTATGAATTTCTCGCCGTAAAGTTCTAAAGTCACACGTCAACCAAGACACACATACACACACACACACACACACACACACACACACACACACGCCCATGTGACCTGTCAGCAGCGAGCTGATTGGTCACCTAGCGACCCAGGAGGGGAAGTGGTTGATTGGGGTCAGGATGGCTGCTCCCTCCTCCCTGGATGAATTCAAATGAACCCCGTGAATGGGTGAGAGAGAAGGGAGCCACAGGGGGCCTGGGGCCCCGGGCCGAGGCCTCACAGAGGACCAGCACCCCCCTCCCCCCCACCGCCAGTCTGTCTGTCCTCATCCAAGGCCCTGTGGCTCCGCTGGGTGGACAGCCGACGAGCTCAGGGACTTCCCCTCGTGTTGGAGTCTCCTTCTTGATGCTCCGCCAGGATAGCATCACCATTCCTTTGAAATGTTTTCTGTTTTTATTGAAAACAGCAAAACCATTTGTTTATATTTCTTGTCAACCATGTCCTCCATAGATTGGCATGCAAGTTTTCTTTATTACATTTTCATTTTCATCTCATATTTAAGAAGAAGAAGAGGATAGCCAGCCAGCCTGTTGCTCAAATGCAAACCCTAGACTGCAGTTCCCAAGGACACAGACGGGGGGCAGTAGTGCTCCGTCTGCAACTGTTTACATTCATGGAATGTAAGGACTTTCCTGGATCTCTCACCTATAGTATGTGTGTGTGTGTGTGTGTGTGTGTGTGTGTGTGTGTGTGTGTGTGTGTGTGTGTGTGTGTGTGTGTGTGTGTGTGTGTGTGTGTGTGTGTGTTGAAATTCTAAGTGGACACGGTCAGCAGGGTGTGAACGCATTCCTCTTCCACGGACTTTAAGCTGTCTGCCGCGCATCTGGAGCGGCTGGTGGTCTGTCAGTACATGGGCTAATGCACCAACACTCACAAGCACGCACACACACACACACACACACACACACACACACACACACACACACACACACACACACACACACACACACACACACACACACACACACACACACACACCTGTACACACACACACACACACACACACACACACACACACACCTGTACACACACACACACACACACACACACGCGCACACACACACACACACACACACACACACACACACACACACACACATCCCACCATCACTACCACCACCGGTATTCAGTACCACACACGTGTCTGCAGCACTGTGGAGGCCCACTGGGCTCTTGGTTCTGGTTCTGTTCTGGTGTTGGTCTCTGACTAATAGAAGCGTGCATCTGGTTCACGCTGAGGGTTGCCAGCTTTCCGCTGTATAAACACATTAACCCCCTTTTCCCATTACAGTCATTTAGCCGACGCTTTGGTGCAAAGCGACTTACAATAAGGTCATTCAAAAGATTGACCACTTCTAGTCACCAGAAGTCATAAGAGCATTTCCTTCCTAACAAGCCACAATAATATAATATAAACCTTCATATACACGTATAAAATAATATAATATATAATACATTACATTACAATAAGGTCATTCAACAGGTAGACAAGAGAACTACTTGTCACCATAATAATATAATATATATATAAATATACACATATATAATAACATAATATATAATACATTACATTACAATAAGGTCATTCAACAGGTAAACAAGAGAACTACTAGTCACCAGAAGTACATTTCCTTTCTAACAAGCCATAATAACATAATATATACATACATATACACATATATAATTAACATGATATATAATACATTACATTTCCTTCCCAACAAGCCTTTATGAGCAGAACCAGTGCTCAGGTAAAAGTACAATAAGTCCATCAAACAGGGGCTATGATGTCAAACAGTGAAGCCAGTAGACACACAGAGATAATCAGCTCAAGCTTATAAACAAGCAGTTGTATAAAACAGTTCATATATACGTCTGTTCTACGGTCCGTTGTTGGCCAGTGGTTTTGGTTCCTCCTGTGGGGAACAGGTCTGAAGCTCTGTCTGTCCTCTGTAGGACGTGGACCAGCTCCACACCTGCTCAGTGTCCCTATAGAACATCTCTGACGGCGTGAGGTCACCCCTGACATGTTGTTGGTCCCCGAGGGGGGAGGGGGCGTCTCTACGGGGGGCTGTGATCTGAAGCTCCAGGTCCTCATCTGCGGGACAGGAGCTTGGCTGACCACGGCGGTGGTTGTTTAGTCTTTCACCTGCAAATCAAACTTTATTATTTTAGTTCATGTTTTGGCCCCTGTCTGTTTGTTTGTCTGTCTGTTAGCAAGATATCTCAAAAAGGTTTTGTACAGAATTTGACAGAACTTGGTGGTTAGATAACTGATGGGCCGAGGAACACTTGATTCGATTTTGGCGCAGATCCACATCCGAATCCGAATCCAAGGGACTTTTTGATGTGGTGGAGGCTCTACTGAGGGCCCTCTAGTTGGAGGTTTGTTCTACTGAGGGCCCTCTAGATGGAGGTATGTTCTCTACTGAGGGCCCTCTAGTTGGAGGTATGTTCTACTGAGGGCCCTCTAGTTGGAGGTATGTTCTACTGAGGGCCCTCTAGTTGGAGGTATGTTCTCTACTGAGGGCCCTCTAGTTGGAGGTATGTTCTCTACTGAGGAACCTCTAGTTGGAGGTATGTTATACTGAGGGCCCTCTAGTTGGAGGTATGTTCTACTGAGGGCCCTCTAGTTGGAGGTATGTTCTCTACTGAGGGCCCTCTAGTTGGAGGTATGTTCTACTGAGGGCCCTCTAGTTGGAGGTATGTTCTACTGAGGGCCCTCTAGTTGGAGGTATGTTCTCTACTGAGGGCCCTCTAGTTGGAGGTATGTTCTACTGAGGGCCCTCTAGTTGGAGGTATGTTCTCTACTGAGGGCCCTCTAGTTGGAGGTATGTTCTCTACTGAGGGCCCTCTAGTTGGAGGTATGTTCTACTGAGGGCCCTCTAGTTGGAGGTATGTTCTACTGAGGGCCCTCTAGTTGGAGGTATGTTCTACTGAGGGCCCTCTAGTTGGAGGTATGTTCTATTGAGGGCCCTCTAGTTGGAGGTATGTTCTCTACTGAGGGCCCTCTAGTTGGAGGTATGTTGTCTACTGAGGGCCCTCTAGTTGGAGGTATGTTGTCTACTGAGGGCCCTCTAGTTGGAGGTATGTTCTCTACTGAGGGCCCTCTAGTTGGAGGTATGTTCTCTACTGAGGGCCCTCTAGTTGGAGGTATGTTCTACTGAGGGCCCTCTAGTTGGAGGTATGTTCTACTGAGGGCCCTCTAGTTGGAGGTATGTTCTACTGAGGGCCCTCTAGTTGGAGGTATGTTCTACTGAGGGCCCTCTAGTTGGAGGTATGTTCTCTACTGAGGGCCCTCTAGTTGGAGGTATGTTCTACTGAGGGCCCTCTAGTTGGAGGTATGTTCTCTACTGAGGGCCCTCTAGTTGGAAGTATGTTCTCTACTGAGGGCCCTCTAGGTGGAGGTATGTTCTCTACTGAGGGCCCTCTAGTTGGAGGTATGTTCTACTGAGGGCCCTCTAGTTGGAGGTATGTTCTACTGAGGGCCCTCTGGTTGGAGGTATGTTCTCTTCTCTAGATGACTATTATTAATACTGATTGTCTGGCCGTGGCCTAGGAGAGGTCAGAGGTCATTTTCTTCTTGACACCGGAGTCCATTTGTTCCTTCCCTTTTTAAATTGGGGGATTTTCCGGGAGTTGCCGATAGTCACCTGAGAACGTCTCACGCCGGGAGCATTTAGGATTTCAAGGTTTCAATTAAAAGCTTTGGAATTGGTGAGAAATGGCTAAACACTAAATCCTGTTTAACGGTTACCTCATTTGTCTTAACGGGAGAACTAATGACTTGTTGAAACTTTTAAAAGTCGTTTTTAAAAGCCTCTTTTTCTCCCTTTCCCTAGACCTGTGATCCCTTCTGACTGTACCTTTCACTGTGGTTGATCCCATAATGCTACTTCCTGAGCAGGTAGTCGTCCCGACTGTATAAATAACCTCAGGTGAATCAGGGGGTAATTCGGGCCCAAGGAGCTCGTCTGGGACTTCAAAGCCAGACGTTAGAAGAACTCACTCTCGCCGTCTTGAGAAAGAGGGAAAAGAAACACAGAAAGCTTGGCTCCCAAGTGACTAAAGAAGCGCCACAGGTGCTTTAACTATAAAACAATGAGGCTCCTTATTTTGCTCCACACGTTTCCCCGACAAACCTGCAAAGACATGTTGATGGTTTAGGTGAAGGTCTTTACAGAAGGTGGAGTAGGAAAAACAGAGAGAATAAAGGAGCTCTTTAGAAAGTCACCCACTGTAACCTTTCCCTCTGAGAGCTTCTCAGTGAACGCAGGTTGAAGGGAACTTTGACACTTTCCAACCGGCTTTGTGTCGTTTCAATGTTGGTGGTATATGAAAATGAACAATGTTTAACTTTCCGCTGTGTGGCTGCACCCAGACCTCCACCCAGACCTCCACCCAGACCTCCATCAGACCTCCACCCAGACCTCCACCCAGAACTCCATCAGACCTCCACCCAGACCTCCACCTAGACCTCCACCAGACCTCCATCCAGACCTCCACCCAGAACTCCATCAGACCTCCACCCAGACCTCCACCCAGACCTCCATCAGACCTCCACCCAGACCTCCCCCCAGACCTCCACCCAGACCTCCTCAGACCTCCACCCAGACCTCCACCAGACCTCCACCCAGACCTCCACCCTGATCTCCCTGCTACTTTTGTCCCCAAATTTGAAATTTGATGGAGTTGAAGTATTTCTCACACTACATCTCTAAAAGAGAGATAAGGTTGTTTTAAGACTACATCTCTAAAAGAGAGATAAGGTTGTTTTAAGACTATATCTCTAAAAGAGAGATAAGGTTGTTTTAAGACTATATCTCTAAAAGAGAGATAAGGTTGTTTTAAGACTATATCTCTAAAAGAGAGATAAGGTTGTTTTAACACTATATATCTAAAAGAGAGATAAGGTTGTTTTAACACTATATATCTAAAAGAGAGATAAGGTTGTTTTAACACTATATATCTAATAGATACAGATAAGGTTGTTTTAACACTATATCTCTAATAGATTAAAACAGCAAAAAAAGAAAGAAAACATTTCAAAGCGTTGAATAAACTTCAAAATAGTCAACAAAAGCAGGTAATAGCAAACACAGCGCAGTTAACATGGTAGCATGAACACCTTGTCTCACATTCCTCCTGTCTCACCCCACACTCAGCGCCTGCTGTGGTCCCTCTCTGTGTATCATTAGGACCTACACGTCTGAGAACATACATCTCTGAGACAACAATGGTGGCTGGTTGGATGATATGGAAGATTAACCACATCCTCCACATCCACAGGTCCCCAGACTGTTAGGATTATGACTCAGTGTTTCAATGGAGAGAACCAGCTGCTTGTGTGGGATCACGTGTGGAAGACCTCCCTCCACTGAGCCAGGGACCAGCCGGGTCACATGGCGCCGCTCAGAGAACCCTTCAGCCACCTCAGAGAACCCTTCAGCCACCTCACAGAACCCTTCAGCCACCTCAGAGAACCCTTCAGCCACCTCAGAGAACCCTTCAGCCACCTCAGAGAACCCTTCAGCCACCTCAGAGAACCCTTCAGCCACCTCACAGAACCCTTCAGCCACCTCAGAGAACCCTTCAGCCACCTCAGAGAACCCTTCAGCCACCTCACAGAACCCTTCAGCCACCTCAGAGAACCCTTCAGCCACCTCAGAGAACCCTTCAGCCACCTCAGAGAACCCTTCAGCCACCTCACAGTTTAACACGTCCAGATGAACTTTTGCCGGCTGAACGCCTTAAAGATGCAACAATTGCACCGTTTTTAGTAAACGGTAAAAGGACTGCATTTAATACAGCGCTTTTAACCCAAAGCACTTCACAAGTATTGCTTCACATTCACCCATTCATACACACGTTCATTCACCCGTTCATCCACCTCTGGCCGTGTCAGCCATGCAAGGAGACAGCCAGCTGGTCAGGAGCAGTTAGGGTTAGGGTGTCTTTACTCAGGGACACCTCTAGGACCCTTGGGCTAGGATGGAGCCGGGGGATGGAACCAGCAACCAGACGGTTGCTGGTTCGATCCCCCGGCTCCTTTCTAGCCATGCAAGGAGACAGCCAGCAGGTCAGGGTCAGCAGTCAGGGTGTTTTGCTCAGGGACACCTCCACACTTGGGCTAGAAGGAGGAGGAGGAGCCGGGGGATGGCCAGACGAGCTCTACCTCCTGAGCCTGGTCTGGGTGGCCCAGGTAGGGCCGGTTGGTACCCGGTCATCCACAGTGGACCACATCACCCGTATCCTCAGGGTGTATTGGCATGTTTCCTCACACATTCATCATCGTCATATCTGAGGCACGCTATTCGTCCGGATGTGTGCTGTATGGATTTAGCCTGGAGACGTTTCCACTGTGGTCTCTGCGAGGCAATGGAAAGGGCTAGAACAACACAAAGGGAGGCTTGTGGATGTACAGAAAGCAGCGTCTCAGTTTTTCCAGTTGTTACTTGTCGTGTAGATCTCAGCGTGTCGTCTTAAAGCAACACACACACCTCGTCCCACTGTACACGGCGGGCCCCTTTTCAACACACACACCTCGTCCCACTGTACACGGCGGGCCCCTTTTCAACACACACACCTCGTCCCACTGTACACGGCGGGCCCCTTTTCAACACACACACCTCGTCCCACTGTACACGGCGGGCCCCTTTTCAACACAGCGGCCTGTGCTGCTGTTGTTGTTGTACAACAGGTTATTTGACGGGGACAAGTGACGATGATGACGATGATGATGATGATGTGACAAAGTTCTCTCTTGAAGCCACCGTGTTGCCGAGTGACAGGGCCATAGCCCAGCATGCCGCCAAGTGATGGGTGGGAAATCCTTTTAACTTTCCACCACCACCACCACCTCTGGCCTGCGGGGGGTTGAGTGCTACATGGGGTAATTGAAGAGTAGATCAAACGGAGCAGAAGAAGAAGAAGAAGAAGCAGAAGTGTCAGTCCCCTCAGTGCACGGTGAGTATAGACCCCAGTGGGGGCAGATGATAGAGGCTAGGGTCCCTCATTAGGACACCAGCAACACTTCCTCACAGCTGATCTCTGATCTGTGACTGGCTCCCAGAATAGAGATATTCAAAAGAGTTGGAGTCACACTTGAAATGAGTCCATCCATGAGTGATATTAGAGTAATCAGCTTCACTGTTCGTCATCGATGGACTTATTGTGTCAAATCCAGGGAGACAACTTATTGTACTTTTTCCTGAGCACTGGTTCTGCTCTCGGAGAATGGTTAGGAAGGACATGTAATGTATATTATGTTATTATATATGTGTGTATATATGATGTTATCATGCACTGTTCTGTACTGTACTGCACTGTATTCATGATTGCTGCACTACTGGCGCTTTAAAATATGTTTGCACAATTCAACACATGTATATATCATCTATTTATTGTTTTTTATAGTTATTTTTATTATTTTTATTGTGTACAGTATTTTTATAGTATTGTTTTAGAAAATCCGTACTGCGGGGGGGAATGTATATATATATATATATATATATGGCTATATATGGCAAATCAAATCTTGAATCTTGAATTATCGCTTGTTAGGAAGGAAATGCACTTATGACTTCTGATGACTAGTAGTTCTCTAGTCTACCTGTTGAATGACCTTATTGTAATGTAATGTATTGTATATTATGTTATTATATATGTGTATATGTGTATATTATATTATTATGGTGACTAGTAGTTCTCCTGTCAGATGAACCACAGCAGACCCATCCTCCATTAGATAAAGTACAGGGGAGCCGCCCTCTCCCAGGTCCCAGCCCTCTCCCAGGTCCCAGCTGACGGAGGCCGGGGTGGAGGGTGGAGGGTGGAGGGTGGAGGGTGGAGGGTGGAGGGTGGTGTAAATCATCCTGGGGATGTCTCTTGTCGGTTGTAAAGCCATATCACGTCCATAAATACACGGCCATAACACACGTCCTGAAGGCTGCTAACAGACTAATTGGGCTGGAGCAGAGAGACACACACACACACACACACACACACACACACACACACACACACACACACACACACACACACACACACACACACACACACACACACACACACAGAAAGACAAACACATAGAGACACAGAGGGAGACAGAGAGATACACACATATAGACAGAGAGAGAGAGAGAGAGAGAGACACACACACACACACACAGAGACAAACACATGTGTGTGTGGTGGGCGTGTCCCAGGCACAGAGAGACAAACAGACACACACGTGTGTGTGTGTGTGTGTGTGTGTGTGTGTGTGTGTGTGTGGTGGGCGTGTCCCAGGCTGTAGTGTGGGCGTGGCTGTGTGGTATGTGAAGGCTGCGGTCTGTGGGTAACAGACCAGTGATCTGTTGTGATGGCTAAAGAGCTGTTATTAGGCCCTTACTTGTGATGTCCTTTCAGACGCTAAAGAGCGGGGTCAAAGGTCAGGGAGGGGGAGGGCACTTTGCCCTCCCCCAACCTCTGAGTCAGGCGGGAGATATGGACGAGAGAGAGAGAGAGAGAGAGAGAGAGAGAGAGAGAGAGAGAGAGAGAGAGAGAGAGAGAGAGAGAGAGAGAGAGAGAGAGGGAGAGAGGGGGAGAGGGGGAGAGGGGGAGAGGGGGAGAGAGAGAGAGAGAGAGAGAGAGAGAGAGAGACAGACCCAGCTCTCCGAGGACATGATTACACGTTCCATTCACGCTTCCGATTTTTAATTAGAGCACTAGAAGCGCTCCCAGAGGATCCGGAGGGAGACGAGAGGCACGGGAACCACACACATAGGAACACACGTGAGAGACAGGAACACCGAAAGGATGGAGCACCGGGATGTGCTGTTACCATCAGGAGTCCAGAGGGTTCTATGCTTTAACCCGTTGATTACCTCGGAAATCACTTTATTTTGAGTGTCTTTGAGTGTCATGAAAAGCGCCCTATAAAATATATGTATTGCTGTTACTATTACTATTATTATTATTATTATTATTATTATTAATAATAATAATATTATTATTATTATTATTATTATAAGTGGTCCATTAGGCCAGAGGTTCCCAAACTGAAGGGCGCGGCCCTAGGGGGGGCCCGGGGTTATGACAGGGGGGGCGGGGCAAGGCTAAATATTAATGATGTTCTATCGTAAAGTTGACTTAGATTTGCAGTTCTGTATCGGTCACAGACGATCAGTTCTATAGGAGTGTGTAAAGTGTCTTCATGGGGGTGCATGCAGGTGGAGGGAGGGGCCTGATGTTTATTCATCTCCAAAAGGGGATGGGGTTGGGGAACCCCTGGATGAGGTGGAGAACCTGAGGAGCGACACATTCCCCTGACAGCAAGAGCAGCTTCCTGCCCCGCTGGTGACCCCACAGGAAGGGGCGGGACTATAGATTCTGCAGCACTGCACCAACATGCACCACGTCCCCCCCACCCACCCCGCCCCCCCTGTAAGATTACATCCATGATGTAACGTGAGCACGTGAGCACCCCCCCCCCCATGTTTAGCCCAGAGGGGAGTCGTCTCCCGTCTGGAGTGAAGTCCCATCTCCTGTGTTGTCTTTGCTCTTCCATCACCTGGAATTCCCCCCTCATCTAAATCCAATAATTACTTAAACCTGGATGTCAAAACACTTTCCCTTACCTGGCTACCTCCCTCACTCCCTCACCCGCCCTCCCTCCCTCCCTCCGTCACCTGCCCTCCCTCACCCACCCTCCTTTCCTACCTCCCTCCCTCCCTCCCTCCCTCCCTCCCTCCCTCCCTCCCTCCCTCCCTCCCTCACCCTCCCTCCCTCCGTCTCTTCCTCTCTCACTCCCTCTCTCCCTCACCCGCCCTCCCGTCCTCCCTCCCTCCCTCACTCCCTCCCTCCCTCCATCTCTTCCTCTCTCTCTCCCTTACCCGCCCTCCCTCACTACCTCCCTCCCTCCCTCACCCGCCCTCCTTTCCTACCTCCCTCCCTCACTCCCTCCCTCCCTCCATCTCTTCCTCTCTCTCTCCCTCCCACCCTCCCTCACTACCTCCCTCCCTCCCTCCCTCCCTCACCTGCCCTCCTTTCCTCCCTCCCTCCCTCACTCCCTCCCTCCATCTCTTCCTCTCTCCCTCCCTCCCCCTCCCTACCTCCCTCCCTCCCTCCCTCACCTGCCCTCCTTTCCTCCCTCACTCCCTCCCTCCATCTCTTCCTCTCTCTCTCCCTCCCTCCCTCCCTCCCTCCATCAACCGCCCTCCCTCACAACCTCCCTCACCCGCCCTCCCTCACTACCTCCCTCACAACCTCCCTCCCTCACCCTCCCTCCCTTCCTCCCTCCCTCACCCGCCCTCACTCCTTCCCTCCCTCTTTTCCTCTCTCCCTTCCTTTACCTCCCGCCCCAGTCTCACCCCTTGTCTCCCCCTTGTCTCCCCCCTTGTCTCCCCCCCTGTCTCCCTGCTGTCTCCCCCCCTGTCTCCCTCCTGTCTCCCCCCCCCCTGTCTCCCTCCTGTCTCCCCCCCCCTGTCTCCCCCCTGTCTCCCTCCTGTCTCCCCCCCTGTCTCCCCACCTGTCTCCCCCCCTGTCTCCCTCCTGTCTCCCCCCCCTGTTTCCCCCCTTGTCCCCGTCGTACCGCTGCCTTGCCTGTCAGGGATCCATTACGGTAATGAGGAGAACATGATGTGATACCTCAGGATACCTCGGGATGTCCCGTCCCCGTGGACAGGAAGTCCGTCTCTGATGCTGGGACACCGTTTGGCAACGGAGGAGGAGGGGTGTGTGTGTGTGGGACTCTTGATTAAAGGGTTGGAGATATTTGACCAATACCCCTTTCTTCTTCAAGACTCAAATCCAAGAGGTTTTATTGGCTAAGTACAGTGGAGCTCACTCTCCATTCCCTCCTGCAGTATGAGTTTCTTAAACCTATACTATAAGAATAATATACCTACTATACCATTCTCTTTAATATGGAGTGAATTCAGAAAGGATGCAGAATCATGCATGCGTTTCCCCGGTGTGTCTCCCTTCCAATAAGCAGAGGTTTATCCTCACTGGAACTCGTCCTAACGACCACAGGACTGCTCCCTCTGGGCTGTTGTTCGTTCCACCGTCAAACGCAAGCGCTGGAAAATCCCTGAAGGCGTTCAGAACCTTTTGTGAGTGTTGTTGTTCCTCCGTCCTCAGCCATGCGGACGGAGTTGAACTAACGACTGAGCTAAGCGCTTACCAATGGAGCTGCTCAGAGCCAGAGGACAGCGCTACTTACCACCCTCCACTGGGGCGTCCGGTGGGGGGCGCTTTGTGTCGGAGCGATGGACTGAGACCATCACCATTTATTAGTCAACCCCCCTTTGGGCTAATCTGGGCTGATCCCCGAACGGAGGAGGAGGAGGAGGAGGAGGAGGAGGAGGAGGAGGAGGAGGAGGAGGAGGAGGAGGAGGAGGAGGAGGAGGAGGAGGAGGAGGAGAAGAAGAGAGGAGGAGGAGAAGGAGGAGAAGAAGAGAGGAGGAGGCGAAAAAGAAGAGAGGATGAGGATGAGGAGGAGGAGGACAAGAAGAAGAAAGAGGAGGAGTTGGAGGAGGAGGAAGAGGAGGAAAAGAAGAAGAAGAAGAAGAAGAAGAAGAAGAAGAAGAAGAAGAAAGGGGAGGTGGAGGAGGAAGAGAAGAGGGAGAAGTATGTGTGTGTCTTTTTGTGAATGACTTGTTGCGTTGGGGTGAGGGGTAGGGGGGCGGGGGTTAAAGAAGGGAGCTGATGACCCACGCGGCTAAAACGCTAAAACGCTGAACACAACCGGGTCAAAGGTCACGACTGGGCCGCTCTGCGGACGCAACCTTTTAGTGTGTCAGGCAGTAACAGGGGGGGGGGTTACTGAGTTGAGCCGTAAAATGTTACGATGTGAACATTTGACACACTCGTCTGCGTCCTACAAATCACCTTCCTGTGAGACCGGCCTTCCAGAAGGTCCAGAACTTTGATCCTTTTTACTTTAGTCCTTTAGTACTTTACTTTAGTTTTTACTTTTATCCAAAGCAAAGTAACCAGAGGTGGACAATAAGATAACGTTTACACGCCTCATTCTTTAGTGTCTAGTTCTGAGGCTCCTCCCCCCTGAGGCTCCTCCCCTCTGAGGCTCCTCCCCTCTGAGGCTCCTCCCCCCCCTGAGGCCGTTCACTTAAGGCATGACCATCTTAATTTGACCAATCCCACGTGTTTTCCCAGGGATTTAAGTTGTTTACAATTCAGACACACAAGCACTAAACAGGGGGGGCTGCTGCAGGGGAGAGAGAGAGAGAGAGAGAGAGAGAGAGACAG